>QGSO01000209.1:0-53665 GCA_011037825.1 Carya cathayensis
GCTCGTTGTTCGTCACGAACATGCGTCAGAGGAATGTACGTGGCGGCGTACGGTGGCTGTCCACCACATAAAGTGGTAGTTTGGGCTTGAGAAAGGCTAGGCGTGGTCTTGGAAGACTCATGATTTTACAGCTGTCGGTGAAGAACAAATTACGTGATTTACGGAAAAGATAATCTATACGCGTGATTCCAGATGAGGGTAAAGACGAGAGAGAGATGTGATTGCTGTCGGGAAATAATCCAAAACTGATAATTTTAGCGGGCTGTTACAACAGCCTCAGCCTAATCCTCAAGTATACAGGCAGCAACAACAGCAAGTGCATAATGTCTCAGGGGACGTTATTGAGACAGCGAAGGCAGTTATTACTTTGAGAAGTGGGAAGGAAGTTTCCCGACCAGAGATGCCTATAGACACACAGGTAGTTGCTCCTACACCTGAAGATGTAATGAAACCTGATGAAGTTGAGAAAGAACCAGAGGTAGTGAGACCAGAGCTGAAGAAGCCTGTAAGTGTAGATGCTGAAACTAGTAAGGGATACCAACCTGTGGTTCCCTATCCTCAGAGATTGGCAGCTGGCCAAAAGAACAAGTATCACACGGAGATTCAAGAGATTTTGAAGCAAGTGAAAATCAATATTCCACTCTTGGATGCCATACAACAAGTGCCTTCATATGCAAAATTTTTGAAGGACTTGTGCACAGTGAAGAGGAAGCTGAATGTAAAGAAGAAAGCCTTCCTGACGGAGCAAGTTAGTGCATTGATATTGAGCGAGACTCCTCAGAAGTTTGGAGATCCCGGCTCTCCCAACATTTCCATTATGATCGGCGAATCACGCATTGGGAGAGCTTTACTTGATTTGGGGAGTAGTGTGAACCTGCTACCATTTTCAGTGTATGAACAGTTGGGATTTGGTGAGCTAAAAAAGACCTCCATCACGCTACAGTTGGCTGACAGATCAATTAAGGTACCGAGGGGTATTGTAGAGGACGTGTTGGTCCAGGTGGACAAATTCTACTACCCAGTGGATTTTGTAGTTCTTGATATGCAGCAACCAGTCTCCACTATTTACCAAGCTCCTGTCATCCTTGGAAGGCCATTCCTAGCTACATCAAATGCTTTGATCAATTGCAGAAGTGGTGTTTTGAAGCTTACCTTTGGGAACATGACACTTGAGTTGAACGTTTTCAATGCTGGCAAAATGCCATCACATTTTGATGACACAAGTGATTTGAATGCTGTGGAGAGTTTGACACCAACAGAGTTTATTTGCTCAAATTCTCTTTTCTCTGATTCTTCTTTACCACTTCAAGAGTTCAACATCAACATTAAGGACAAGAAAGGAGTTGAAAACATGGTAGCTGACCACCTCTCTAGATTGTCATCATCTCTTTCTTCAAATGTCAGTTTTCCTCTCGATGATAGTTTCCCGGATAAGCAGCTGTTTGTGGTTGATAGAGCTCCCTGGGAAGTATTTTAAGTTGCTTCTCCTTCTTTACAGTTTTCTTTACTTGCATTTTCTTTTATTTGTTCTTTTGCATTTGATTTTATAACTCTTGTTGATTGTTTGTTTTGCTTGCTTAGTTCTGTGCACTTTGTTTCTTTCGTTCGATTCATTGAGGACTATGTCTCTCACTAGTTGGGGGGTGGCATTGTGCACAGTCATTTAAAAAAAATAAATAAATAAAAATAAAATAAATATTGATGCCCACTGATACATTTATGATTGAGCATCTTGGTGGAGTAGTTGAGTGGTATCATTTCTGAAGATTTATTTTCAAGCTTAAACAAAGAGCATGATTTTTGATGCATCATATTTTGTTGATATGTGGCTTGAAACACCGGGATGTTATAGTTATTGAGATGAAACTTGATAAGATTTCTGTAGAACGAAAGGTAAAGTTTGAAGGACATTTTGCACATGCTTACGCTTGTAGTGTTCCTTATTTACCATTCATTGATTTAACACTGGAGAAGTAAACTGCAGGACTACCGAGCCATGCCAAAAAAAAAAAAAATGAAGAAGAAATAAAGGCGGCTTAGTGAACTTTCCTAAGTAAAAAGGACTAGAAACAGTTACCCAAGACTTTGGGGGTTGAGTTTCCAACCTTTAAAAATAGAGTTGGCGTGAAAACTGCTAGTTCCTTGGGGCTCTGAGGCAGTTAGAATCAACAATGATTAATCTTAAGGTTGAAAAATCCTATGACAAATCATGGCTAGTAATGAGGAACACACAACCAGTTTAGCTCCACACACACATTTGAGTCCTGAGATATTTGCCTTAATTCTATGTAAAAGATTGTTGAAGATAGTCTTGGTGGGTATAACCCTTGGTGGTTGAGTAGTAACGTGTCACTTTTGTGAGAATTTAGAATTAAGTTTGATTGTTTTTGTTTGAATTTCGATCTTTATGCAATATTCATCTCAATTAATTTTCACTATTTTGCTAAGGATTAGCAAAAAGCTAGTTAGGGGGTGTGATTGAGCCGAAATATTGCATATTTTAGATATTTAAAACCAATGTATTTTAAATTCCTCATGACATTATTATTGGTTTTAGATGGAAAAATAGTTAATAAGCATAAATTCAAGTTGTAATTTTTAAATTAATTAATATCATGTTTATGCTTAATTTTATAACTATGGTTTAATTGGACAATATTTCCTCACATATATAATATATTTTTAATAATCTATTTTTTCTTGTTAATTTATTTCGAGTGTTATTTCTTTCTTCATATTTTCAGCTTGAATAAAATTCAAAGGATGGTTGGACCAGAAAGTTGAGAGGTTCCGTATTTGATTCATTGAAGAGAGAACGTGGTGGAGTTGGTGGTGATTTATTTTTCTCTTGGTGACAAAGGATTTGCTAGAATAAAAAGAGAGAATCAGTCAAAGAAAGAGAGCAAGAGAAAAGAAAGAGATAGGAGAGTTGAATTTGTTGGAATTAAGGGACGTGAGGAAAATCACTCACACTTGCATCAATAACGGCTGGAAAGAAAATGCAAGGCAGCAGCACACAACTCACTCACATGCATCACTTGGGCCCACGGACAGCACCTGCATAAAGTCACACATAAAGCAGTTCACATGAAGAAGTAGACCAGCTCACATGCATAATTGGACAGCAACTCATCAGCTTAACACATGCAACAATCACTGCAGGAAAATCACGCACACATGCACTTGGACAGCAACTCACACCTGCAGAAAACAGCTCTCATCACACATGCATCAGAAAGTGGACAGCAGCAGAAAAAAAAATTGCAGCAGAAAAAAATACTGCAGCAGACAAAATTGCAGCAGAAAAAAAAATGCAGCAGAAAAAACAGCAGCAAAACATGGACAAATGCAGAAAGCAGAAATGCAGAAAATAGAAATGCAGAAATGCAGAAAATAAAAGAAATACATGCAGAAAAGCTGGAATATGCACATGCAGAAAATAAAAGAAATACATGCAGAAAAGCTGGAACATGCACATGCAGTCCACGGATGCAGAAAATGAAGAAACAGAAATGCAGAAACTGCAGCAGCACATGCAGAAGAAACAACATGCAGAAAAGTCAAGCACAAATGCAGCAGAAAATCAACTTCAAGGCAGCTACACATGCAGCAGAATTTCCACCGAAAGCATGCAGAAAAATGAAGCAGAAAATCAGCAATGCAGAAAATCAGGAAGTTAACAACACATGCAGAAAATCAGATGCAGAAAAACAAGCTGAAATCACTCGGCCAATCAACACTTGCAGCAGAAAGTCAAAATAGGAAAAAGCAAAAGCAGCAGCACATGCAACTCACGGCAGCAACTTGCACCTGCAAAAAAAAACAATCAAAGCTGGAACTCAAATCAGCACATGCAGAAAGCAAAAGGGCAACAAACCGAACACATGCAGTTCTCATTCGGGCAGCATACAAGCATTTCACACGCTGGCACACATGAGGAAAAATAAAGCAAACGAATGCAGAAAATAAAGAGGCACATGCAAAGCAAATCACGGCTGGAATTCATGCACCGAACACAAGCAGACCCTATAAAACCAAGGGGCTGGAAGCTTAGCAAGACACAAAAATTTTTCTGCACTAGGACTGTTTTTCTGCAGTTTACATAGAGCAGAGAAAAAGCATTGGTTTCTGTTTTCATTTCAGATTTTTTTTTCTCTTCTTTAGAGCAGACGAAACCAAGAGTTTTATTTTGTTTTCTGTTTTCAGTTCCTTTTTCCTTTGGGCAGTTTGAGATTTTTTATTTTTTTTTGCTTTCTTGTTGTTCTTTCTTTTGTCATTTACATTAGAATGCATTAAGCTTATATTACTTTGTTATTTGTTTCCAGCATCATTATTTACGTACTGTTTTTTTTTTAATTGTAGAACTGGGCAGTTTTTATTCTTCTTCTCCTTGCTTTAGTTCGGCTTGTAGTGTTCTTGCCACACTTTAGTTGGCTAGTTTGCAATATTTTTTTTTATTTGTTTTTTAGTTAACTTTACGTTGGTTCTAAGGGATGTTAGTTGGCCAGATTTTATATTTTTTTCTTCTTAGATTTACGGATAGAGTGTAGACGGAAGTTAATTTCTAGCTTCATTTTATTTTTAGTTTTATTCTTTACGTTGGGATTTCTTTAGAGAAGCAGGAGAAATCAATTTAATGGTTCTCTTCTTTAGCTTATGCAGTAGAATTCCAGACCAAACGGAGTTAAAATTTTTTTTTCTTCATTTCCGAGTTTCCATTGGTGGCTCGTTTATTGTTTTCTTTCCTGTTAGTTTAGACACATGCAGTAGCTTTCTTTATTTTCCTTTTCGGGTACAAGCCATTGAGTCGGCAATTTCAGTTTCTATTTTATTTTTCATTTTTACCGAATCATTCGGCAGCTTCAGCTTTTATTTTCATTCTAGTTTTCTTTGGTTCCAGACCTTGTTAAATACGGCGAGTTTTTTTTTTTTTTTACGTTGTTGTTCTTATTTGGTTCATGTTTCATTTTTACGTTGGATACAATTTTTTTTTATTCTTACTGTTCTTATTCTCTGTTTACATTTCCTTGTTCCGTTCAGCATTTTAATTGCTTTTCAGTTCAGCGTTTCTTTTCTTTCGGACACTTTTCTCTTTTATTTTCTTCGGAGTAGAGCATCTTTATTTATTTGTTATCTCTCTTTCATTTTATGTTCTTGTGCTATTTTTGTGTATTTTATTTTTGTTATAAATAATGTTTATTTAATTTTCATAACTTTGTGTTGAATCTTTAATTTGGGATTTTATTTTCAATATTCAGTGCATGTTTTGTCATTTACTTTCTAATCTAGTTTAAATTCTTAATTTAGTTTTATTAATTTCTGAATTTAATCTATTAGTCATTTACATTCCAATCCGACAATCAAAAATCTAAAAACATGAATATAGTCCATGACTAGTAACCTTTCCATTCATTGCACATACCATCTGTTTGTTTTTCTCTTTGTGAAGTTTTTCACACTTTTTCAACGAGTTTAATTTTTGAGTAACTTTCCCTGAGGAGACGATCTAGGAATTTATTCCTAATTATTACACGACATCCTCCTGCACTTGGGAGAGCATTAGTGCTACTCATTTTTGAGTGAGTCATCTGGGCTCTTCCAGTGGAGGCGGGGGACGAAGGGGCAGGGACCCCACTCCGGTTTTCCCCCGCCCCGCTCCGTTATATATATATAATTATATATATATATATATATATAATAAACAAAAGATAAAGATCGAAACAGCACCGTTTTGTACATGACAAAACGACGCCGTTTCATGAAGGCACTTAAACTTACCCCCCCCCTCGGCGGCCTCTCTCCTTCCCCTTCTGCCTTTTGCTTCTGGAACCCTCCTCTCACAGTCTCACTCTCTGTCTCTCTCAGCCGAAGTCTCCCCCAGCCCCATTCTCTCCTTTCTCTCGCATGACACCGGACGCACGGTGGAAGAACTTCATAGCTCCACAGCCTCCACTCTTGCCGTCGTAGAGGTAAGTCACTCCGCCCATTTTCTGGACTTTTTTTTTTTTTTTTTTGAGTTTTGATCGGAGATTGGAGGAAGGATGGGTTGAATCGGAGATGGAGGATGGGAATTTGTGACTTGTGTGCTGTGGATTCAAAGATTGTGCATGTGTATGGACTGTTTTGTACTTTTGTTGCTGTGAAATTGTGAATGATTGTGATTCACTGATTTGTTTATTTTTTGGCTTCATTAATTTTAATCGGAAAGCCTAAATTGATTTAGGGTTTCCCCTAAAAAAATTAGGGTTTCGGATTGGAACCCTAAAGATGTTGTTAACAATATCAGGCCTGGAACCNCCTCGGGGGAGCCTCTCTCCTTCCCCTTCTGCCTTCTGAACTCTTCTGGACCTCTCCTCTCACAGTCTACTCTCTGTCTCTCTCCAGCCGAAAGTCTCCCCCAGCCTCAGTTCTCTCCTTTCTCTCGCATGACACCGGACGCACGGTGGAAGAACTTCATAGCTCCACAGCCTCCACTCTTGCCGTCGTAGAGGTAAGTCACTCCGCCCATTTTTGGACTATTTTTTTTTTTTTTTTTGAGTTTTGATCGGAGATTGGAGGAAGGTATGGGTTGAATCGGAGATGGAGGATGGAGAATTTGTGACTTGTTGCTGTGGATTCAAAGATTGTGCATGTGTATGGACTGTTTTGTACTTTTGTTGCTGTGAAATTGTGAATGATTGTGATTCACTGATTTGTTTATTTTTTGGCTTCATTAATTTTAATCGGAAAGCCTAAATTGATTTAGGGTTTCCCCTAAAAAAATTAGGGTTTCGGATTGGAACCCTAAAGATGTTGTTAACAATATCAGGCCTGGAACCCTGATATTCAATAATTTCTCTTTCCAAGTGAAGATGTTGTTTATAATTATTATGATTATATTCAGACCTGGTTTAAATTTCCTCTTTATCAAACCCCAGACTTTTCACACTCTTGGTTCTTCTCTTTTGGATGAAGAAGCAAAAATGTTTTCCCTCTGTGGTTTCAACGATGGTGGGGCTATTTTGGTCCTAACATTGACATATTTCCTGATGATCTTCAACAGGTCATCAAACATTTTTCAATATCCAACAAGGTAAAAGGGCGAGAAGCTAGATTACATTCTCTTATCCACTTCTGTGCCAAATACAAAACCCCCTGGATTTGTAAATGGACATATGAAAAGACTAGCGATTTATTGGTCTGCCAATATTTCGTTAAATGGTGGGATAAATTCGCCTCAGATGAAATTATCTCCAAAGTATCCTCAGATTTTCCACTTGCAGTGCCAAATCTGAAAAGCAAGGAGGAATTCCCTTCTCCTTCACCTATCCAAGCCATAGTACCCTATCCTACTCTTACAGGTGGCGAACAGGCTTCAGAATCACAGAGTTCTTCATCCAAGCAGAAGAAAACATTTTCAGTAAAGAAAAAGAATTCCAAATCAACAGGATCAGCATCCTCGAAAGACAAGTCACCAATAGATCTTTCGAGTACTGACCTACTTCAACTGTTGCAGACCAAACTCAAAGAAGAGGAAAAGGCCCGTAACAGCGAAGATTCAGCTGCAGAAGGATCTCAGGCTTCTTCAGACTCAGACCCTTACAGCAATGTCTTTGGCCATGACTCAGAAGACTATTCCCCTCACTTGGGCGATGATTGAGTAATGACCAAAATACCCAGCGTTGAAAACACTCCTCACAGAGATTCCAGTGCATTATCCAGCTATTATCCTGACAGCTTCTACTTTTTAGGGGTGGAAAGGTGATGGAATAACTCTTTTGACCACTTTGCACATTGAAGACAGACATGCTTTCGGTGCAAAAAGAATATTTCACTTTCGGCGGAACAAGACAAAACTGCTTTCAACGATTGATTGCCAGCATGGGTAAATAATGACAAAAAGTCACTATTCACTATTTGCTTTTCGAACAGTTTTCTCGTCATTCACGGGATTGCTTTATCTTGTACAAGAGTTTCCTTACTCTATAAAAGGACTCCTCATTTCATTTGAGAATCATCGGCAAGATACTAGCCACTACCCCAGAGAGAACTCCCAACTCCCTGATTATCCTCTAGCCTCCTTACAATCCTTTTGTTTTCTTTAGAATTCATAAGCTAATCATAATAATTATAAACAACCCTAATTTAAATTAGGGTTTAGGAACCCTAATTTAATTAAGGGTACCAATCCAAAACCCTTTTATTTTTAGGGTTTTGGAACCCTAAATGCATTTAGGGGTTTTTGAAACCCCTAAATGCAACCCTGTTTTTTTTAGGGTTTTGGAACCCTAAATGCATTTAGGGGTTTTTTGAAACCCCTAAATGCATTTAGGGGTTTTTGGATTGGAACCCTAATTTAATTTAGGGTTCCAATCCGAAACCCTGTTTTTTTTAGGGTTTTGGAACCCTAAATGCATTTAGGGGTTTTTGAAACCCCTAAATGCAAACCTATTTTTTTTTTAGGGTTTTGGAACCCTAAATGCATTTAGGGGTTTTTGAAACCCCTAAATTGGTTTCAATCATTGCACTTTGCCTTGTTTGGTGTATTATTACATTTTTTTTATGTCTTGTGTTTGATTGCACTATGCCTTTAATTTTCCTTTTTTTTTGGTTGTATTAG
Organism: Carya cathayensis; assembly: GCA_011037825.1. NCBI lineage: Eukaryota > Viridiplantae > Streptophyta > Magnoliopsida > Fagales > Juglandaceae > Carya > Carya cathayensis. Next base: position 8,600 of record QGSO01000209.1, read on the forward strand.
ATTGCACTTTGAAAATTTTCTATTGTGTTAGGGAATTAGGAATGTCTTCTCAAATGGATCCGGACTTTAGTGATAGCTCTCATGCCCCAGCTAATACTCCTACCCCAAAACCTAACCCTACTCCTACCCTACTGAGAGTACACATTGCCGTGCCCCGAAGCCCTCACAGGGCAAGAAACTTGTGTCCATAGTTTCGTCTCACTTTACCAAACTAGAGGGTGCTGACCCCAACAACCCACAAGCTAAATGTAATCATTGTGGAAAAATGTATGGATGTCACTATAGGAAACATGGTACATCCCAGTTGAAGGTCCATTTAGAGGAACAATGCAAGAAGAGTCCAATATTGCGATCCTTAGTAGAGAAGGGTCAATCTAGACTTGATTTTAAAATGGCTGATGGGAGTAGTTGGGCTGAGGGTCCAACATTGAAGGGGTATACGAAGTATAATCCCGATGAGTGTAGAAGGAAGTTAGCTCGCATGATTGTCATGGACGAGCTGCCTTTTCAATTTGTGGAGGGTAAGGGGTTCCAAGAATTTGTCCAAGAGTTGGAACCGAGATTTGTGCTTCCTTCTCGTCACACTGTGGCAAAGGATATTAAAAAGATGTATATAAAAGATAAAGATGTTTTGAGGGGCCAATTGGCGGGTTTGGTAGTTTGCCTCACTACCGATACTTGGACTTCTATCCAAAATATGAATTACATGTCGTTGACTGTGCATTTTGTTGATTCTGATTGGGTTCTTCACAAAAAGATTATTAAATTTTGTCAAATAACTTATCATAAGGGTGATACGATTGGGAAGGCCTTGGAGGCTGCAATAAAGGAGTGGGGGTTGGATAAGGTTTTGACTGTTTCTGTTGATAATGCGTCGTCTAATGATGTTGTCTTGGGATATCTAAAGAATTATCTTAAAGAGGCAAATAAGACATTCTTGGGTGGTGAATATTTGCATGTTAGATGTGCTGCACATATTTTGAATTTAATTGTGACTGAGGGGTTGAAAGATTTTGATGACTCGGTTGCACGAGTTAGAATGACTGTGAAATTTGTGAGGTCTTCTCCTTCTAGATTGGAGAAATTCAAAGTTGCTGCAAAGGCTGCAGGCATAACATCGAAGAAGGGTCTTTGTACTGATGTTCCTACCAGATGGAACTCAACCTTCTTGATGTTGGAGGCGGCCCAAGAATATAAGGCAGCCTTTCAATTATTGGGTGATGAAGACATCCAATATGTCAAATACTTTGATGAGCCTGGGGGATTAGGAAAGCCTAATGATGATGATTGGTTGGTCGTTTCTACTTTTGTTGATTTTCTTGGACTTTTTTACGATGTCACATTGAATATATCTGGTTCTTTGTACCCTACATCCCATGGATTTTGTCAACAAATATGTAGGGTGAAAGAAGAATTAGAAGATATGCATAAGGGTTCCAATGAAAGGATGAGGGGGATGGCAGTGACCATGATGGTAAAATATGACAAGTATTGGGGAGATTTGACTAGAATAAATATTTTATTGTATGTGGCTGTTATTCTTGATCCCCGTCTGAAAGTTTCAGGTTTGTTATATGGTTTAGGACTTGTTCACAATCAGCCATGGAATAATATTATTGGTGAAATGGCCCGAGAAACCCTAACTAAATTGTATGATGAGTTTAATGCAATCAAGGGCGGTACTGCATCCAAGACACATACACCTACCCCAATGACTTCTACAGACACCGTGACTGGGTCTCCTACAAAGAAGCGTAGAATACCGTGGACTAAGACCCTCGCATAGAATCTCACACTAGTTCATCAATCTACGAAGGTGGTTTCGGAGTTAGACAACTATTTGTCAGCGGATATGGTCCAAAATGATGATGATAATTTCGATATATTAGGATGGTGGAAGAATGCAAGGAAGAAATATCCCATCATTTTTGAGATTGCCCGCTGTATTTTGGCCATCCCTATTAGCACTGTTGCCTCAGAGTCAGCCTTTAGTACCGGAGGTCGCATATTGGATCCTTTCCGTAGTTCATTGTCTCCTTTAACTGTGGAGGCATTGATATGCACACAAAGTTGGACGATAGGAAAGGATATTCATGTTCCGGATATTTTAGATTTTAAGGAGACCAATGAGGGTGGTGATCAGTTTGGATTTGGACCACCTGGTAATTATTTTTTATTTTATTCTTTTGATTTATTTATATTCATTTCGATTTCATTGTTATTAATTTTAGTATTAATTCTTGTAGTAACACATGAGATGACGTCTACCTCCGCTGCAACATAAATATGTGCTCAAGCCCGGGCCGCCCCAAGTGTCACAGCTGACAACTCTCTTCAAGCTCCAATTTATCTATTTATTCATATTTTGTATTTAGTTATTTGTAATGTTGATACAATGTCCTTTAGACACTTTTATGTTTGTAATTTTATAATTGTTTAGCCTTTCAATTTTGTAATAGCTTAGTTATTATTATTAGTTTATTAGGTATTACTTATTAGACTAGTAACTTTTGTTAGCCTTAAAATCAATTACTATAGTGCTGCCTTTTTTTTTTTATTTGGTTTTTTAAAATTTATTTTTTTTACTTATAATTTTATTGGCTGAAAATGACCTACAAGCTTTTATGGGCTAAAAATAAAAGCTTGTGGGCCATTTTTGGCCCATTTCAGCGGTTTATGGGCCATTTTTGGCCCAGAAACTACTTCTGGGCCCAAGGCCCAGTTGGGGTGCTCAGGGGGGCGGATGGATTGCCCCCCCACTCCGCACCCCGCTATGCGGGACGGGGTACCCTGCCCCCGCACACCGGGGGCGGGGGACGGGGGGAGATATTCCCCCCCACCGCATGCGGGGGCGGGGGGCGGGGAGGGGTGTACCCCGCACCGTATGGTATACGGTGCGGATAGCACCCCTAGTTTCTATTAGAGGTCCTTTGTTGCTTTGGATTTTCCCCTCAAGTATGTGATTTATTTCAAGCTTGTATTTCATCTCCTTGGTTTTTGGTTATGATGAATGGGACCTTTAAAGGTTTTTTCTAAGTAGGCCGTGGTTTGTGTCAAGGGGATCCTCTCTCTCCCTATATGTTTATCATTCTTCAAGAGGTTCTTTCTAGACTTATTAAGCACAATGTTGTGGAGAAAAGGTTTGGTCAATTTTCACAAGACCGAGGTACGGTTCAAATTTCTCATCTTATGTATGCTGATGATGTGGTGATTTTTACTAATGATAGTACTAGATCCATTCAAGAGTTGTTATCTGTTTTGATAAGTATGAGAAGTGGTCAGTTCAGAGGATTAATAACCAAAAAACAGCAGTGCTTTTTTCTCGGACTTTCTCTTTGAGTCGTGAGAGAGCTCTAAAGCGTATGACAGGGTTTTTGGAAGGTTTCTTTCCCTTCAAATATTTAGGGGTGCCTATTATTCTAGGAAGACTTAAACACGTGCATCTGGAAGAGATGATTAACAAAGTCAGGAATAAAATCAGTTGTTGGAAGATGAAGACTCTATCTTTGGGAGGCCACCTTATTTTTACTTTGGCATGTGCTATCTAGTATGGCATTGCATTTGTTTGCTGTTTTCCAGGTACCTCAATCAATCATTAAAGAGTTACACTGCCTAATGAGCACTTTCTTTTGGGGAGAGGCTAATGGTAAAGGCAAGAAAAAATGGGTGGGTTGGTATAACATGTGTAAACCAGTTGAAGAAGGTGGTTTGGGCTTACGTAACCTAGATGAAATGCAAAAGGCTTTGCACATGAAATTCACGTGGAGTTTAATTCAGGGCGATTCTCTTTGGGCCTAGTTCATTAAAGGAAAATATGTGGGTTTCAAGCCTTGGACTCTGCTTGATTCGAGCAAGGGTACAAGATTTTGGAAGATGATTGCTAAAAGTATTCCGTTGATTCTTGATAATTCAAAGTGGCGTCTAAGGGAAGGTAACATTTTCTTTTGGTATAATAAATGGCAGGATCGAGGTCCTTTTAGTCAATGATTTTCCAATTGTGGATCGACCTATGATTAAAGTTATGGATTGTAAATTGTCTAATTCATGGGATATAGATGTTGGCAAGGCTAGTTAGGCATGACAATTTAGATAATATTTTGGATTCTCTAGCTGTTTGTAAGAGGGGCTCGGATGTGTTGATTTGGACGAAGCATGATAGTGTTGTTTTTCTACTAAATTAACTTGGGATAGTATCCATATAAAAAGTTCCACTATGGTAGGGCATAATTGGATGTGGCATAAATTGATTCCTCTGAAGGTCTCAGTTTCTATGTCGAAGGCTTCGAATAATGCATTAAGTGTTGATGATCTCATCAAATTGGTGTTCCAATTGTTTCTTAGTGTGATTGTTGTGATGGGGGTAAGTATGAAGATCAAAATCATGTGCTATTCAAAGGATATTTTGCTGCTCATGTGTGGTGATATTATGGTGCTATTTTTGGATTACCTCTTGGCGGCACTTGGAAAGAGACAGTGGTTGCATGGTTTCGTCGGGTGTCCTCTTCTTCTCAAGTGGGGATTATTGTAGGGCTTCTTCCTTCTTTCCTCTCTTGGCATATTTGGAGTCGAAGATGACGCTCGCATGGAGGGTAGGCTTAAGTCTTTCAGTGTGGTTTGGCAATATATCCAACATTGGATTAGTTCAATCTGTCTAGATATTCACAAGGTTTCTAAATGTCCTAGACATGATTATCAGCTTTTACAATTTTTGTCTGTTCTGCCTTTACTACCGTCAAGGCGAAGTCCTAAGTTGGTGGCCTGGAAAAAGCCCAATCAAGGTTGGTTCAAGTTTAATATAGATGGTAGTAGTTTAGGTAATCCAAGACCTTTTGGGTTGAGTGGTATTATCAGAGATGATCATGGTAACTTGATTCATTCCTTTGCTTCTCCTATAGGCATTGGTTCGAATCATAGAGCTGAGTTTTTAGCTCTTCTGCATGGTCTTAAAGCTTGCAAAAGCCTGGAGATTGGTTTTGTAGAGATTGAACTAGACTTTCAAGTGGTGGTGTCGTGGTGGAATAGAAGGAGATGTGGGGTATGGTATCTAGAAGACTTTTGGGAGGAAATTAGCGCCATTATAGATTCGATGGTTTGTTTCGTGAATCATATTTTTAAAGAAGGTAATAAAGCTGTAGATTGGCTTACAAAATATGGTGCAATGGGTGAACACATAGAGTGGCATGCTATTGGGGATGTTCCGAGACTGCTTTGATGTCTCATTCGTAAAAGGATCATAACTTCCATTAATAAAAGGAGATTACAGACATTTATCAAGCCAAAGGACTTGAGAAAGAAAGTCTAGAATACAATCCCATCATATAGCGATGTCATCTACATTTATTGCATAACGAACTAAACAATGAGCTGCCTTATATTACCTTCTCTATGTGCATAGACAAAATTACATTCAACAAAATGCGTGGAAAGTAACTCAATCTCTTGATATAACAGCCCAAGCAGAGAATCTTCCATTGTATGACGTTGCAAAGCCTCCACTACTAACAAGCAATTTGATTCAACTTGAATGTTTGAAATGCCCATACTAGAACACAACTGTAGCCCTCAAAAAACAGCTGTTAGTTCTATAATTTCTGGTTCCTCAACCTCTTGTTCTAGCTTACTAGCTGTCATTAGAATTTTACCATGGTCATCACGTAAAATACAACCCATACCAGATTTGCGTACCTCCATAAAAACAACCCCATCAACATTTAACTTTAATAAGCCTGCTGTTGGAGGTTTCTAACAAAAATACTTTTTCAATTGAGCATTAGGCTAAAATCTTACCTCTTTATAGTTTCTGAGCAAACTCAGTGCATTGGCAGCAACATTTCTTGGACTTAGAGTGACTTGATCACGTACCATTTTGTTACGCCTAAACTAGAAACTCCACGCCAATACAAAGAACACAGGCAACTTCTCACTGAGTAACCCTTCAGAAAGGGATAAAACAACATCATATATTCTCATAGTAGCAACAAAGCGCATTTCTAGCATGATCTCCCTCCAAATAGACTGTAAATTGGCACAACTCATCAAAGCATGATTGAGATCCTCACACTAGAAACCACAAAACCCACATTGAGCATTAGTTATCACTTTTCACTTCAACAAATTATCTTTGGTGGGGAGTCCTTCTTTGCAAGTACGCCAAGCAAAAACTTTAATTTTACCTGGCACTAGCATCTTCCAAATCTGTATCCATACAACCTTGGTAGAGCTAGCAGATGAAGTTCCTACACCATGGGACCCGAACCTTGTTTTAAGAAATCTGTAGCAGCTTTTCACGCTAAATACTAAATTTCTCTCATCGTAATACCTGAGTCTTACTACGTAGGTCCTTACGTCATTTCATTTTTTTTATTTAATTCTTTAAATTTAATATTTTAAGACAAAGATTTTTTTAATTATCTTATTATTTTATTTTAAGATGGAAGTGCTTTTATTTATATGTGTGTTATAAAAATAAATTAAGTACATGATTTTTAAGGCCTTATAGTATTTTCTCTTAAATCCCTCAAATTTTATTATTTATGAAAGAGCCCAAATGATTTCCAGCACTAGATTTGGTAGGTGGAGTAAATATCTTCCTACAATTAATCCTAGCCATCCATTTCCTTAAGATTTCAATGTCAGCTTTGACAAAGTGACTTAAATGTGATGCCCCCATATTCCACTTAGGATCAAATGGACATTTGAAGCGTCGGGACATGCAACACAAGGTTACCTGCCCCCGTTCATGATATATAAGATGCAATATTCCTAACATGCATATAGCATTATGCAATATTCGCAGCGGATAATTTTTTTTTGAGCAATACTATGCACCAAACTTATAATATCCAAAATAGTTAAATTGTAATCCAAGCATACTTAACAAAAATAAACATCCACGTTTCAGTACGAGTCTTAGAATACTGTAATCTCAAAAACAAGAGAGGCCAGACTCCATATTTACATTATCAAAATACACTATTGAGGAAGTTCGTTGCAACAGCCCGCTAGAAATTCAATGGTGGAATTTCTATAGAATTTAGGAATCTCGTGAAAACTCAGTAAGTTTTCACGAATCGACTAATCGCAAAGGTTTTAGTCCGTCAACATAGTCAGTGTTATCACCTACTATGGTGCCAGAAATATGCGATTTTAATTGTTTGAGGTAGTTAAAAGTGTTAGAATACGCTATGGTCTGCGCCACTAGACTCAGTTGATTATTTAGGATTTTATGGCACAATAACTCATTTTCATAATTTTGGACGAAACGCTTGTTTGAAACTGTGAATTTATTTTTAGGGGCACTTTGAGATTGAGTTTTCGTAAACGATTTTCACTTTAGGTTAATATGAATATTTAAGATTTTTTAGTACTAAGTTTATTATGTATTTTTTGCAGTGAATAGTAACTTCGATAAGCGTACTAAGTATAGCGTTTTCAAAATCACAGTGTGGAATGTCCAAATTAGGTTAGAGAAGTTTTATTTGGACACTTGGCAAGATCTTAGCCACACATAGTGAAGGATTAGATGGATTTGTGAAGGAAATCAAGGTGTGAGATCATGCCACCTAAGTAAAACTTTTTTTTTCATCTGATCAACCAAATTGAGCCAGATCAAAGAGGGTTTCAACCCTAGTAAAACCCTAAATGGTTGGAATCCAATTGAAATCCCAAAAGCTTGGTTGAAACCGAAACCCTAAACGGTTTCCCCAAACCCTAAAGTTGGCCTTCAAACCCTTTGTGTTCCAATTTCTAGCATTTTATTTAATCACTTGATTAAATCACTTCCAAATGCTATTAATTTCTCAAATCCTTGCTATGACGTAATTATCCAATCTTTGAAACCTTGAAAATTTGATTGGGCCAAGAAAAATTGGATTTGGGCTTGATAGCATCTCAAACCCTAACCAAACTCCATTTAAACCCCAAATTGAAGCCTACTTGGTTGAGACCCACGAATTTGGCCACCTTGACAAAGCTTCTTGAAAAAGTTTCCTCCCCCACATGGCAGAAAATCCACTGCCCTTGGCTGCACCCAATAGTGCCTTGCTGAGATGGAGAAACCCACCTTATCAACCTCCTTAGCTTACAGCTTCTGCAGAAAGTCTTTTCCCCTCACTATTCTCCACTTTATTTCACATATCCACCTCCAATGAAAGGTAATTCAAGCTCATATCTCCCCCTACAGAAGTCTATAGTCGTGCAAGACACACTTCTTTCCCTTTAATCACTTCTTCACCCCGTTCTTAGAGAGAAACCTAAAAGATCTCTCTCGGGTAGATTTCTGGGTCTTTTTGCATAGAGATTTTTGACCCTTTGTAAGTATTTTTAACCATGGAAAGGTCATTCTAGGCGTGAAACTATAGAGTATGTTATGTTTTGGAGTTTTTGACCAAGCTAATAGACATATCTTCGCCCGAACATTTTATAGAGTGTTATTATCATGTGTTTATGAGTGTTCATTGAGGTTTTTGTTGCATGACTAAAGCTTGATAGCTTTTGACTAAAGCGGAAAGCAACGTAACAGTGCAAATGCACTGTAGCCGTGGGTCGCAAAATACCTAGTTTTGAACAGGGACAAACCAAGACACCAAATTGATAGGGAATGGTCTAGGAATGTTTATGAAGCTAGTGGAAGCGAGTTTTGGCAGTGGGTGGCGGCGAAAATGCCGGTAGAAGCGAAAAACGTGCAAATCGGAGTTGAGCTCATGGGATCTGCTCCGTTGACCGTTTGAGGCCAGAAATGGGTGGGTTAGGTCGGCAAGAGGTAGGGGAAGAAGTGGTGAAGAGGTGGTGGCCGGAGGTGGAGCGACGGCGCCAAAACGGCTCAAAACCGTGAGGCTTAGATGCGTTTTTCCGGTTGGGGGAGATTTTCGGTGGGGTGGTTCACCGGAGGGAGGGGAAGGTTTTGGTGGGGGTGGTGATGGCCACGCTGGCCGGACGGCGGTGGGCTGGGGTTGGGTGTTGAACGGCGACGGGAAGAGGAGAGAGAGAGAATTCGCGCACGGGAGGAAAAGGAGGAAGAAGAAAGAAAGAAAAAAAAGAAAAAAAAAAGAAAAAGGGAAAGAAAAAGAAAAGAAAAAGAAAAAAGGAAAAAGAAAAGATGAAGGAAAGAAATGAGGTCCAGTCCTCACTTCTGGGATCCAGAAACTGTTCCACCGAATACGATATTAAAAACATAAAACGACTAAAATAAATTAAACACCACATCAAATAAAATAAAAACCAATTAAAGCACATTAATTTAAAATAAATAAACCAATATATTAATTAAATTAAAAACACTCATTCAGTGAAAATACACGTAAAAGCGGGTCATCACAGACCATAAATGAGTTGCGTGGCACCATTAATAAGATGAGCACAACATTGAGCACTCTAGAGAAGGGGAAATTTCCAGCATAGCCTCAGCCTAATCCTCAAGTATACATGCAACAACAACAGCAAGTGCATAATGTCTCAAGGGATGTTATTGAGACAGCGAAAGCCGTTCTTACTTTGAGAAGTGGGAAGGAAATTCCCCAACCTGAGATGACCATGGACAGACAGGTAGTTGGTTCTAAACCTGAAGATGTAACAGAGACTGATGAAGCTGAGAAAGAACTAGAGGAAGTGAGACTAGAGTCGAAGAAGCCTGTGAGTGGAGAGGTTGAAACTAGTAAGGGGTACCAACCTATGGTTCCCTATCCTCAAAGATTGGCAGCTGGCCAAAAGAACAAATATCACACTGAAATTTAGGAGATTTTCAAGCAAGTAAAGATTAATATTCCACTCTTGGATGCCATACAACAAGTGCCTTCATATGCAAAATTTTTGAAGGACTTGTGCACAGTGAAGATAAAGCTAAATGTGAAGAAGAAAGCTTTCCTAACAGAGCAAGTTAGTGCACTGATATTGAGTGAGACTCCTAAGAAGTTTGGAGATCCTAGCTCTCCCCACATTTCCATTATGATTGGTGAGTCGTGCATTGGGAGAGCTTTACTTGCTACCATTCTCAATGTATGAGCAGTTGGGATTGAGTGACTCACCAATTAGCAATTGAAGATGTGCCGGTCCAGGTGGACAAATTTTATTACCCAGTAGATTTTGTAGTTCTTGACATACAGTAGCTAGTCTCCACTATTCACCATGCGCCTGTCATCCTTGGACGCCCATTCCTTGCTACTTCGAATGCACTTATCAATTGTCGAAGTGGAGTGCTGAAGCTCACTTTCAGGAATATGACATTGGAGATGAATGTGTTCAATGCTTGCAAGATGCCTAGTGGATGCGACAATTAAGATGTGCATGCTGTTGATATGGTGTATGATTTTGATGTTTCGGAGTTGTTATCAGTATTTGATTCCGAGAGTGCATCTGAGGATAGCTTTCCTGAGCAGTCTGAGGTTCTTGTTGAGACAATTCCTACATCATCAGAGTTGACAAAATCAGATGGGTAGTTGACAGAGACAACTGGGTCTCTTCAATTATCAGATGCGAGTTACACGAGTAATTGGTGTAGGCCAGTCTTTGAAGCTGTTGATTTAATAGGATCCATGAAGTCATCAGAAGAAGAAATCTCAATACTAGAGTTGAAGCCACTACCCGTGAACTTGAAGTATATTTTTCTGGGTCCAATTGAGGATACATTTCCGGTGGTCATTTCTTCTCAGCTCACTTCAAAGCAAGAAACAGAATTATTAACAATACTGAGATATCATCGAGGAGCGATAGGCTGGACTATTGCAGACATCAAACATATTGACCCCTCAATTTGTACCCACAACATTTTTTTGGAAGGAGATGCAAGACCAGTTTGTGATGCATAGCAGAGGTTGAATCCTACCATGAAAGAGGTGGTGAAGAATGAAGTGCTAAAATTATTAGCTGTGGGCATCATCTATCCTATCTCCGACAGCAAATGGTTATGTCAGACATAGGTAGTACAAAAAAAATCTGGTTTAATTGTTATTGAAAATGCTAATGGTGAGTTGATCCCAACTAGGAAGGTAACGAGCTGGAGAATGTGTATTGACTACCGAAAGTTGAATTCCGTCAGTCGAAAAAGATCACTTCCCATTACCTTTCCTAGATCAGATTTTAGAAAACGTAGCGGGTAATGCTTTTTTGGATGGCTTCTTTGGTTATTATCAAATTGCCATAGCACCAAAGGATCAAGAGAAGACCACCTTCACTTGCCCCTTTGGTACTTTTGCTTTTAGAAGAATGCCATTTGGTTTATGTAAAGCACGTGCTACTTTTCAGCACTGTATGATGAGCATTTTTTCTAATATGCTTGATGAAATGTGTGAGATTTTTATGGATGATTTTTCTATTTTTGGTAAATCTTTTGATTTTGTTTAAAAAATCTTACTGCTGTGTTGAAAAGATACGAGGAAAAGAATTTATTGTTGGATTGGGAGAAATGTCAGTTTATGGTCACTAGTGGTTTGGTACTTGGGCATTTAGTTTCTGAACGTGGCATAGTGGTTGACAAGGCCAAGATAGAATTAATATCTCAACTGCCTATTCCTAAGACAGTTAAGGATATTTGTTCTTTTCCTGGTCATGCTGGCTTCTATCGGCGTTTCATTCAAGGCTTTAGTAGTATTACAAAACCATTGTGTACTTTATTGCAAAATGATACTACTTTTGTTTGGACTAATTAGTGTCAGCATGCTTTTAAGACCTTGAAGGAACACTTAACAATTGCACCTATTATGCAAACTCTTCGATGGGACTTGCCGTTTAAGATTATGACAGACGCTAGTGATTTCACTCTTGCTTTCGTTCTTGGCCAAAGAGTGGACAATAAGCCTTCGGTCATTTATTATGCAAGTTGTACTTTGAATGATGTACAAAAAAATTACACCATGTAACAGCCCGCTAGAAATTTAATAGTTAAATTTCTATAGAGTTTAGGAACCTCGTGAAAACTCCGTAAGTTTTCATGAATCGACTAATCGTAAAAGTTTTAGTCTGTCAACACAGTCAGAGTTATCACTCACTGTGGTGCCAGAAATGCGATTTTAATTGTTTGAGGTAGTTAGAAGCAGAATACGTTATAGTCTACTCCACTAGACTCAGTTGAATATTTAGGATTTTATAGCGCAATAACCTATTTTCATAATTTCGAACAAAACGGTTGTTCAAAACTGTGAATTTATTTATAGGGGCACTTTGAGGTTGAGTTTTGGTAAACGATTTTTACTGTAGATTAATATAAATATTCAAAAATTTTCAGTACTAAGTTTATTACGCTTTTTTTTGGACTGAATAGTAACCTCGATAAGCGTACTAAGTACATTGTTTTCAAAATCACAGTTTGGAATATCCAAATTAGGTTAGAGAAGTTTTATTTGGACACTTAGCAAGATCTTAGCCACACATAGTGAATAGTATTAGACACTTGGCACAAAGAGGAACCATCAGATGGATTTGTGAAGGAAATCAAGGTGTGAGGTAATGCTAACAAAGCAAAACCCTTTTCATATGATCAACCATTGAGCCAGATCAAAGAGGGTTTCAACCCTAGTGAAACCCTAAATGGCTGGAATCCAATTTGAAACCCCAAAAGCTTGGTTGAAACCGAAACCCTAAATGGTTTCCCCAAACCCTAAAGTTGGCCTTCAAACCCTTTTTGATCCAATTTCTAGCATTGTGTTTAATCACTTGATAAAATTACTTCCATACGCTATTAACTTCTCAAATTCCTGTTATGACATCATTATCCAAACTTTTAAACCTTGAAAATTTGATTGGGCCAAGAAAAATTGGATTTGAGCTTGATAGCATCTCAAACCCTAAACAAACCCCCTTTAAACCCCAAATTGAAGCCCACTTGGTTGAGGCCCACCAAGGCCCACAAATTTGGCCACCTTGGCAAGGCTTCTTGGAGAAGTTTCCTCCCCCATATGGCAGACCATCCACTGCCCTTGGTTGCACCCAACAGTGCTTTGATGAGATGGAGAAACGCACCCCATCAACCTCCATACCTCGCAGCTTCTACAGGCAGTCCTTTCCCCTCCCTATTCTCCACTTTCTGTCACATAGCTGCCTACAATCAATGCTCATTCAAGTCCATATCTTCCCCCTCCATAATTATAGAGTCATGCATGACACACTTCTTTCACTTTAATCACTTTTTCACCCCATTCTTAGAGAGAAACCCAAAAGAGCTCTCTCGGGCAGATTTCTGGGTCTTTTTGCATGGAGATTTTTGACCCTTTTTAAGTATTTTCACACGATAACACCTTCATAAAAGTTGTTCCTCTTTGAGTATAGTTTCTTTGATATATTATTCGTATCATTACATGGTCATTTGGTTGGTAAAAGTATTTTTAACCATGGAAAGATCATTTGGAGGTGAATCTGGAGAGTATGTTATGTTTTGGAGTTTTTGACCAGGCTAATGGACATATCTTGGTCCAAAAATTTTATGGAGTGTTTTTAGAATGTTTTTGAGAGTGTTCATTGAGGTTTTGTTCATGAATAAAATTTTGATGATAGATTTTCTTAGATCTAGAAACTTGAAAACTGGAAGTGGCAAAGCAGTTTTTATTCGGAGAAAGTTTGAATATTTCAAGGTCTGATCTTACTCTAAAGACTTTAATATTTTTATATGATGATCCTAAGTCTCTTATTTTCATGTTAGGATGCTATTTTGAAGATATTTAGTATTAGTTTCAAAGATATGATTTTTCTATGAAGAGGATTTCGTTAGGCCAAAGTTTGATGTTTTTGGATTAGATCCATGTTTTATTGATTTTTAGCCATGTGATTTTAAGTTTGATGGTTGGATCCTATTTAAGACACATTATTAAACCATGTGATGCTTTATTTCGAAGATCTCATCTTCTTAAGCCATTGATCAAGAGATTTATCAAAGTTAGTTGAGGAAAAAGTTTCTGTTTTTGGACTAAGTGTAAAACCAAAAACTCCAAGTGTTATTTTGTGATTTTGGTGACTTTAGTTTGATGATTTAAAGCATGGTTGATCTTAGGATGATGTTATGAATATGTTAGAAGTAAGATTTGATTTTTGGAATTCTTTGAGATGTTTTGATTTGGGATCAAAGCTTGTGATTAAGTGTTTCGATCTTTTTACAAAAAGTTTGGTGTTGATTATTAGCTTTTTCTAAATGGATTTTTTAAGTATGGTTGTAAACTTAGAATAGGAAGATCTTTGTTGCAAAATTTTGGTTTAAGCATGAGTTTTGAAGTTGGAAGAAATTACAACAAAAATCAAGAGAAATGGCCTATGAATGTTTCGGCCATAGTGTGTTTTCCATAGTTGTGTTTTGTTTTAAATTTTTCTGACTTGATATTTGAGTTTAGGACAAAATTTGCATGAGGAATGTAAATTTTGAAAATTTTTGGAGTTAGGATGTGAAATCCTTGAGTTATGGGTAAAATGTTCATTTTCCCACATGTAGAGGGTAAAATGGTAATTTTACTCTAAGTTAGCTTGTTTTCATGTTTCTAATTGTTAGTAATTAAATTTCTAACTTTTAGAATACCCTCTTACAGTTTCTCGTGTTTTGTGCTTTATTTTCGTAGAATGCGACAATCAAGGTAAGTTAGTTTCTAACTTACTATCAGTTTATTATGTATGTATGATGGGTAAGGGAACTACAATTTATGTATGTATGTTATCATATATGCCATGTCATGTCAAGTCATTACATGTTTATCTGTTATGCATGATTTATTCTGTCACAAATATTTATTTGTTACATAATCTATTCTGTCATATATTGCTATATGTTACAAGTATGCCAAGTTAAGTATGATATCTATTACATGTATGTCAAGTCATGTAATATTTGNCAAGTTCATGTTATGTTATGTTATGTTCACGTATATGTTATGTTCATGTTCACGTTAAGTTTCAAGTTCATGTTCATATCATGTTATGTTCATGTTTATGTTATATTCAAGCTCACGTTCATGTTATGTTATGCTCATGTTCATGTTAAGTTTCAAGTTCATGTTCATATCATGTTATGTTCACATTTATGTTATGTTCAAGCTCACATTCATGTTATGTTATGCTCATGTTCACGTTATGTTTCTAGTTCATGTTCATGTTATGTTATGTTTATGTTTACATTATGCCTCAAGTTCACGTTTATGTCATGTTATGCTCAGGTTTATGTTAAATTCAAGTTCATGTTTATGTTATGTATGTGTGATTCATGCTATGATTCAAGTCCATGTTATGTTTCAAGTTCATGTTCATGTTATGTTGCTAGCCCATGTTATATTTTAAGTACAAATTCATGTCATGCCAAGTCAAGTTCAGTTCACGTTTTAGTTCAGGTTATGTCAGTTATGCCATACTATATGTCAAGTTATGCTATGCTTACTTACGACTTTAATTATGCATTCATGCTTTTACTGCCATGCATGCATTATTAACTTGTGTGGGAGTTTCCTGATAACTTACTGAGATTTGTAATCAAATCTCACCGTGGTAGTCCCAACTTCCATTCCCCCGGAATGGTAGGCGATGTGTCAGGATAAGAGCAGGGAGCGAACATTGGTAGACTGAAGGAGGTTGACTAGACGCCGCAGACACGACAAGGAGCTTACAACTTCCATAGTTACTCGATGAACTTCCTCAATAGTGTATTTTGGTAATGTAAATATGGAGTCTGGTCTCCCATATTTTTGAGGTTACAGTCTTCTAAGACTCGTACTGAAATCGTGGATGTTTATTTTGTTAAGTATGTTTGGATTACGATTTAATTATTTGAGATATTATAAGTTTGGTGCATAGTATTGCTCAAGAAAAAAAATTATCCGCTGCGAATATTGCATAATGCTAAATGCATGTTAGGAATATTGCATCTTATATGTCATGAACGGGGGCAGATAACCACGTGTCGCATGTCCCGACGCTTCAGATGTCCGTTCGATCCGAAGTGGAATCTGGTGGCGTCACACTCCACCATCGAGAAGGAGTTATTAGCTGTTGTGTTTGCCTTAGATAAATTTGATTCTTACATTATTGGGTCTCATGTTATCATATTTACTACCCATTCTGATTTTAAATATTTGTTGTCCGTTCGATCCGAAGTTGGATTCTTTTGCTCCAAGAGTTTGACATCACTATTCGAGATAAGAAGGGAGTCAAGAATGTGGTAGCCAATCACCTGTCACGACTGCAGCTACCTAATGTGTCTACATCTATTCCTCCCTTGAATGAAGATTTTCCTGATGCACATCTTTTTGTAGTGTCGCGTTCTCCATGGTTTGCGGACATTGTGAATTACCTTATCATTGACCGGATGCCAGAGCATTGGATAGCTTAGGACAAGCGTAAGTTCCTTGCAGAGGTACGATTTTATTACTTCAACACTCCTTATCTTTTTCAGTATTGTGCTAATTAGTTGGTGCTTTGATGTATTCCTGATGATGAGTTTACCACTGTCTTTCACCTTTGCCATACTGGGGCTTGTGGAGGCCATTTTGCAGCTAAGAAACCTGTTGCCAAAATTTTGCAAAGTTGACTCTACTGGCCCACGATTTTTAGAGATGTGGAGTTTCTTTGCAAGGCATGTGAGCCTTGTCAGAAACTTGGAAAAATCACAGCACGTAACATGATGTCCCTTTCCCCTATTCTTACACTTAAGATGTTTGATTGTTGGGGGGTTGACTTTATGGGACCATTCCCAATTTCATTTGGAAATTCTTATATTTTAGGTTCTATGGATTATGTTTCAAAATGGGTAGAGGCCATACCTTGCAGAACAAATGATCATAAGATTGTCATCCGTTTCTTGAAACAATTGTTTGCACGTTTTGGTATGCTCAGGCGATCATTAGTGATGGGGTTTCACATTTTTGTAACAAACATTTTCAAAAACTTATGCAGAAATATGGAGTGACCTACAAAGTCTCTACTCCATATCACCCCTAGACTAATGGTCAAGCTGAGTTGGCCAATAGAGAGATCAAACTTATTCTTGAAAAAACAGTCTGTCCCACCTGGAAGAACTGGTCTGAAAAATTGGTTGATGCTCTCTCTGTATGCTTATAGGACTGCATTCAAAACTAATTTAGGATTGTCACCTTATAGATTGGTTTATGGTTGGGCTTGTCATTTACTTGTTGAGATTTAGCATCGTGCTTTATGGGCTATTAAGCAAATTAACTTTTCACTTGATGCTGCCAACGGTTTAAGAAAGTTGCAGATTTCGAAACTTGATAAAGCAAGGAGGGAGGCCTACGACAATTCTCACTTAGCAAAGGAGTGAATGAAGGCCTTGCATGACAAGAAGATCCATGACAAATATCTTGTCCCTGATCAAAAAGTGCTGCACTATAATTCAAGACTACATCTTTTTCCTGGGAAGCTGAAATCTCGATGGAGTGGGCCATACATTATAATGGAGGTTCATCCTCACGGGGCGGTAGACATTGTCAATCCGAAGAATGGCAATAGCTTCACTGTCAATGGACAACGTCTAAAACCGTTTATGACTGCCTTTGATCCAAGTGAAGAGATCTTGCTTGTGAAAGATTCCGGGGAAGTTTTTTTATTTTTATTTATTTATTTCTTCCCTTTATGGCTTTCTTTCACTGCATTTTATATGTTATTTATATTGTTGTTTTGCTTTCATTTTATATCACATGATTGGTTGTCCGTGTTACTTTGTTATTCTTGTGTATTTTGTTTTCTTTCGTTTGATTCATTGAGGACCATGTCTCTCACTAGTTGGGGGTAGCGTGTGTGCACAGATTTAAGAAAAAAGAAAAAAAAATTGCATTAATTTGATGTGCGTTGATGCATATATGATTGACACACACTTTATTTCTAGTATTTTGTGAAATTAGAGTACCTTGGTGGAGTAGTTTAGCAGAATTATTTTGTAAAGATTTATATTCAAGCCTGAGCATAGAGCATGATTTTGGATGCATCATATTTTCTTGATATATGGTTTGAAACACTGGGCTGCTATACTTATTGAGATGAGACTTGGTAAGATTTATAAAGAATGAAGGGAAAAGTTTGAAGGACATTTTGCACATGCTTACACTTGTAGTGTTTATCATTTACTGTCCACTGATTTTACACAGGAGAAGTAAACTACAGGACTACCGAGCCATGCTAAAAAAAAAAAGAATGAAAGAAAATGAAAAAAAAAGATTCAAAAAGAATCGAGAAAAAGAGAGAGAAGAAGATAAAGGCAGCTTAGTGAACTTTCCTAAGTAAAGGGCTAGAAACAGTTACCCTAACTTTGGGGGTTGAGTGTTCAACTTTTAAATAGAGTTAGCGTGAAAACTGCTAGTCCATTGGGCTTTGAGGTAGTTAGAATCAGCAATGATTAATCTAAATGTTGAAAAATCCTATGACAAATTCTGGCTAGTAATGAGGAACACACAACCGTGTAGCTACACACACACATCTGAGTTCAAAGACATTTTCCCTAATTCTATGTGAATGATTGTTGAAACAGTCTTGGTGGGTATAGCTCTTGGGGTTGAGTAGTCATGGATCACCTTTTGTGAGAATTCGGAATTGTCTTTGATTGTTTTTGTTTGAATTTCAATCTTTATGCAATGTTCATCTCAACTAATTTTTACTATTTTGATCAAGGATTAGCAAAAGCTAGTTGGGGGGTGTGATTGAGCTGAAATATTGCATATATTATACATTTAGAGCCAATATATTTTATTTATTTTATTACATTATTATTGGTTTTATATGAAAGAAATGTTAAGATGAATAAATCCGAGTTGTGATTTAAATTGATTAATAGCATGTTTATGCTTAACTTTAGAACTTGTGATTTAATTGAATAATTTTTCTTTATATGCACAACACATATTTATATATATATATATATTTTATTCTTATTATTTTATTTTATTTTATTTATCTATATATGCAGTGGTCAAAAGAAATGAAAGGATTTGAAGGCACATGGCACGGATAGGGAGAATAACTCGTAATTGGACATTTTCACGACAACACAAATTATTCGATTAGGTTCATTCACGCCGCAAGATAATTCTTTCTTGGGGGTATTCATTTTGGCCGCACAAAATTTTAATTCACTTGAGCATTTTTCAAGCCGCACGATATTGGGGACTTGGACCTGGGACAGAACACGTCCAGAATATATTTTGAGTGCCGCACTCCTTCCAAGCACTTCAGCACCAGATGCACTTTTATCTCTTAGGGCATTTTTTTGAGCGCCGCATGAAGTTTCTCTCTTTTGGGGCATTAATTCACTCGCGCTGCACACTATTTTGACAGAGGAACTATAGTGCCTTTGAAGAGCTCTTTGAAGGGTCCAATTGCTACTACAGTCTAGCCTCCTCCACTGCTTTCAATCTCCATCTCTGTTCAATTGGCTTGATCTTTTCATTCCCTACCTTTTATTTAATTTCAATTTGAAGTTTATGGTGTATTATTGATATTTTTGGATTAAAAGTTTGGGCATTTTATTTGTTGTTTATTTTATTTTATGTCAGTTATTTTTCTTGTTTTTTTAAACTTATATTAAATATGCATTACAATTACATTTTAGATTAATTTCAGTTTATTATTTAATTTTTAGATTAATTAAAATTGTTTAGCGCAGTTGAATCTTTAATTGTTAATTTCAATTTGTTAGTCTTTTACGTTCCATTTCGACACTTAAAAAAATCCAAAAGTATGAATCTAGTCTATGACTAATGCCATTTATATTTCCGTTGCACTCTTCCATTCATTGCACATACCACCACTTTTGTTTGTGAAATTTTTCACCATTTTATACGAGTTTGGATTTAAGCAATTTTCTCCGAGGAGACGATTTAGGAATTTTATTCCTAATTATTACACGGCATCCTCCTGCACTTGAGATAGCCTTTGTGCTACTCATTTTTGAGTGAGCCAATCAAGTCTAATATGTCTAAACTTTCTATACATTTAGAGTATGATGGCATCGATGAGGTTATAATAGGTGATGGATCAGGTTTGCAAATTTCACATGTTGGCACTGTCAAATTCCAATTACCTACTCGAAGTGTTGTTCTTAAAAATACTCTATGTGTTCCTGAAATTCATAAAAATCTGATTTCAGTGTATGAATTTACCAAAACAAATAATCTTGTTCTTGAATTTCATCCTTATCACTTCTTTGTGAAGGATCCGACATCAGGGGCGACACTAATGCAAAGGCCATGTGACAATAGCATCTAAACACTACCAACATCTTCATGTCCTGTTGGAAATCCGAAGGTAGCCTTCACCACTGAACTTGTCTCTTCTGAAATTTGGCATAATCTTTTGGGTCATCCCTCTCAGCAACTTGTCACCCATTTAATCAAAGCTTTTCAATTACCAGCAAATAATCGTGTCTCTAATTCCTTATGTACTTCATGCTCTATTAATAAAAGTCAGAAGTTACCATTTCATGCCTCTAGTATCTCTAGTTCCTTGCCTCTTGAATATTTATTCACTAATGTTTGGGGTCCTGCCCCTCACATCTCCCTTGAAGGATATAGATACAATGTTTTATTTGTTGATCATCACACCAAATATTGTTGGTATTTTCCCATGAAGCAAAAATATGAGATTTCCACTATTTTTCCTCAACTCAAAGCAATACTTGAAAAGCAGTTTTCACTTCCCATCAAACATCTCTACTCCGATAATGGAGGAGAGTTTGTTGCCCTTCGGGGCTATCTTAGCCACCATGGAATAAGTAATCTCACAACTGCTGCCCACACTCCCGAACAAAATGGAGTTGTTGAACGCCGTCACTGGCATATTGTGGAAACAGGCATGACTTTACTCCATCAAGCACATCTTCCACCCACCTACTGAGGCTTGGCAATTCAGTCTACCATCTATCTCATTAATAGAATGCCCACACCTCTTGTAACAACCCGTTCCTTCTTTCTTTTATAGTTGTGAGCCTCGTTCTACGTGCTGAACCTTAGTGGCGTGTTTTTAAAGATACCAAGTGGATTTTTAAAGCAAGCCTAGTATTTTAAAACTTATGAATATTTTAAATGTCATGGAAATATTTACATGTGATATTTCCAGTGTTATCGGACTAAGTTTATTTTTAAATAACGTAATTATAATATTTTTGAAGAGCTCCAAAAATATTATAATTGTGAAAATTTATTTAAATTTAAATGATTTTAGTCATTTAAAAGTATTACGAGATTTAAAATATGTTGAAAACTCTAAATTAAATTAAATGGTTTTATTCTCTTCAAGTGATTAACAAGACTTCATCATTTTAATTAATGATGAAAGAATATTCTTTTATGAACTTTAGTTTATAAAATAATATTATATCTTAATTCCTCTCAGTGTTTTAAATTAAATAAATACTTACGCATTTTTAAATCAGTATTTAAATTCACCGTTAGATCGTTTTGAAGATCCCAAGATAAAAGGTCTTGGGATCTTTTATCTGGATTAAATACCCAAGCCCCTACCTTTTTCCCCTCACATTTTCCTTTCCTCTCTCTCCTCTCCCTCTCTCCCAGCCCATCGATAGCCTCTCTTCACTTCTCCACCATGGCCTTTCTTCTCCTTCTCCTAGCTCAGCCACCGCCGTTCAATTCCAAAACTCAATTTCAAAATTCCACTTCTACAATTAATTAGTGTATTAGATGTAGCAAGAAATGGTCTACCAAGAATTACAGGAGCTTGGAAAGTAGATGGATTTGACAAGTTCATATCAAGTACCACAAAATCCACAGGATAGTAAAATTTATCAACTTGAACCAAAACATCTTCTACCACTCCCCTAAGATTTTTAATTGAACGGTCGGCCAATTGCAAGATGATAGAAGTTGGTTTCAACTCTCCTAAACCAAGTTGCTCATAGGTGTTATAAGGAAGCAAATTGACACTAGAACCTAAGTCTAGTAGTGCTTGGCCTATTTTGGAGCTTCCTATAACACAAGCTATTGTTGGAGAGCCTGGATCTTTGTACTTAGGAGGAGTATTGGATTGGATAATGGCACTGACTTGTTCTGTGAGGAATGCTTTCTTTTCCACATTAAGTCTTCTTTTAACCGTACACAAATCTTTCAAAAATTTGGCATATGTGGAGATTTGCTCAATAGCATCAAGAAGAGGAATGTTAATGCGCACTTGTCTAAAAATGTCTAAAATCTCAACATGATGTTTATTTTTATATAAAGGAATTAATCTTTGAGAAAAGGGTGCCAGAGGAGTTACCTTTGGTTCCAAAGAAACATCAACATCAGAATTTTTACCTTGTGCACTAGAAGTGGAACTTTCACCTTTCTTGCCAGCTTCATTACCCAATGTTTCAACTTCTTTGCCACTACGGAGAGTTATTACGGCCTTGCAAGTCCTGACATTTGCTTCTGAAGAAGATGAAGACTCTATGGCAGCAATTTGGACTTGAGGATTTGGTTGGAGTTGAGACAGGAATTTTCCTTTCTCTTGTGCACTCAAGGTTGTGTTCAGCTTGGTCAAATTATTCCGTATGTCATTGATGGCTTGAGAAGTTTGGTTATTTATGGTGGTTTGACTTTGCATGAACTGCTGAAGAGTAGAAGCCATTTGTTGAAATGGGTCATCCATGGGTCGTCTAAGGGCTGGAATTAATGCATTTTGCTGGGTATGAACTGAATATTGAGGTGCACCAGCTCCCGGATGTGCTGAATTTGTGGGATGATCATTTCTCTAGCTGAAATTAGGATGATTTCTCCAACCTGTATTATAAGTGTTAGAATATGGTGCTGGAAAAGGCTTAGAAATCATGTTAACAGGATGAGAAACATCACACAAAACTTCTTTAAAAGCTGGAATAGTAGGACATTCAGATGTTACATGGCTACTATCCTCACAAATGTTACATTTTCCTTGTTTTGGAATGCCCTGAATTTCATGCACTTTCTTCAACTCAATCTCCTCCAATTTTTTTGACAATAAGGAAAATTTAGCTTTCAAATCATCTTCCTCATTTAAAACATATTTACCTCCCCCACTTACACTCCTCAATGGTTCAACTCTATCAAAGATACACGAAGTGTCCCATGATTGAGCATTTTCAGCCAAGTAATCAAAATATGCAAATGCTTCTTCCGGCTCCTTATTAAAGAATTCTCCATTACACATGGTTTCGACAAATTGTCGCATCTTAGGTACCAATGCTTCATAAAAAAAACTAATGATGCGCCAATTCTCGTAACCATGGTGTGGACAAGCATTTAAGAGATCTTTGAATCTTTCCCAACTTTGATAAAAAGTTTCAGTTTCCTTTTGAGAAAAATTCATGATTTGTCTCTTTAAAGCATTGGTGCGATGCATTGGAAAAAACTTTTTCAGAAATTCGGCTTGCATTTCTTCCCATGTTCCAATGGATCTTGGCCTCAATGCATTCAGCCATGTTTTTGCTTTGTCCTTAAGAGAAAAAGGAAACAACTTTAATCTAACAATCTCCTCAGTGCAATTTTGATCCAAAAATGTGGAGCATACTTCCTCAAACTCCTTGAGGTGCAAGTAGGGATTTTCAGAATCCATCCCATGAAAATGAGGCAATAATGGTATCATTCCAGGTTTAAAATTGAAATTATGAGCATTCAAAGGTGTAATGATGCATGATGGAGTGGTGGTCCTAATAGGATGCAAATATTCTCTAAGTGTCCTGTTGGGATTTGCCATTTCCCCATCATTCTGTCCTTCTTCTTCGGCCATGTTACTATGAGTGTCAACTGATGATTCAAATGCTGAATTAAGAGAAACAGATGATGCACTCGATGATGATTCAGTCCTAGCAAGTCTATATGTGCTATCTCTAGCCCAACCAGACATGCAACTTCAGCACAAAACAAGATAAAAGTAAACAAGTAAAATTAGAGGTAAAGATATCACCCAGGCTGTGAAGAGGTTCACAGCTCCATAAACGTCCTCTCAGGAAAAAAAAAATTCTCTGATAAGCACCAGTTGTCCCCGGCAACGGCGCCAAAAACTTGACTCAGTTTCAAATGTGCTTCCAAGTGTAGAAGTGTCAAGTTGTATCAAGGATAAGTCCAGGATCGTATTCCACAGGGACAATGGGTTATCAAAGCGTCTACGGGATTGGTGAGTAACAAATGAATCGAGTATGAGAGATGAAAATTAAAATGCTATGCAACAAATAATCAAAGTTGAAATTAGAGTTTCTAAAAAAGGCAAATTAACAAACACTTGGGTTGGGTTTGAGATTCTTTTTATTTCGGATTCTAGATAATTTCTCAATTACCAATCCAGTCAAGATATTGATATTCGGAAGATAAAACAATTAAGCTCAAGTTTTTGCAATATTTTCTCAAGAAATTCTCTAATTTACTAGTCAAACTTACATTTATAATCAATCGAAAGAAGCCTTGATAATTTCAAGCTTTTGTTGTGCCTTACGTCAACAACAAAACAAGAGCAAGAGCCGCAATCTATTTTCCATTTGAATCCGACTAGTAACTTAGTGAAATAAACATTAAACAACAAAATAATGCATCAAACTAGAATCTAAAATAAATTAAATCTCATTCCACAACTCAAGCTTTAGAAATTAGTTACACATGTTATTTTTAGTAACAAAAATAAATCTAAGTGAAGCCATAATAAAATCTGTAAAAAGAAATAATAAAAAAAAAATGAATAACGCCAAACGCAAGAGAACTAAAGCTAAACTTTCCAAGAACAAGATGAAAAATGAAAACAGAAAGTAACGTAAATTAAATGTTAAACTGGACGAAGGAAGAAAGAAAGAAAAAAATGCTAAACGAAGTAATCGTAAATAAAAAAACGAGAATGAAAAATAAAAGCGAGCGAATCCCCTCCACCAAAACGAAACCAATACTGAAAATAAAATAAGTAGAACTTAAGACCGAAACTAGTAGAACACGTCTTCCACAAAAAAATAAACTTAAGACTGAAAATGAAACAAAGAAAGAAGGTACCGACTGAAAGAAAGAAATACAGGAAAGAAAGAAAACTACAACTAACTGCCTCTGCCCTACGTAAAAACTGCAGAAAAACCCAAGTAATAAATGAAAATAGAACAAATGCCTCTACTCTACGCTACGTAATATGCAGAAAAACAGTCTGTCCCTCTGCCCATCCAGCTCTGCCTTTTTATAACTGAAAAGAATAAGCTTCCCTGTAGACCATGTGCATGTGAGTTGCTTGTGTGCTGTCATTCCTTTTCCATTTTCTGCATCCGTGAATAATGTTGTCCGAGTGATGCATGTGAGTGAGCTGCCGTGAGAGACTTTGCATTTGTGTTTTACTTTTTTTTGCATGTGTTGGTTGCTTGCCGTAAAAGACTTTTCTTTGTGCATGTGTATGTTACTTTCCAGCCGTGATTGTTGATTTTCTGTTTGTGATTTCTACATTGAGGTGCCCGAGTGTTTCCTCTCATCTGCATGTGCTGATTTGCTGCCAGGTTCTGCATGTGCGTGAGTGTTTGCTGTAAAACCAGCTTGATGCATGTGTATGTGTAAGCTTTCTGCATGTGCATGGCTGCATTTCCGTGAGTTACATGTTTCACTTTCTGTTTTGTGCATTGCTGAGTTCTGTTTTGACTTTCTGCTGCAAGTGTGCCGAGTTGCTAAGTGTTCTGCATATGCTGTCCACTTTCTAATGCATGTGTGATAAGAGCTGTTGCACGTGTGAGTGAGCTGCCATGGTTGTAAAACTGCACTGCTGTCCGAGTGTTGCTTTCATGCATGTGTTTGTTCTTTTTTTCCGTTTTCTGCATTGCTGAGCTGGTTCCAGCTTGTTTTCCTTTGCATGTGCTTGTATTGAGTTTAGTTCCAGCCGTGGTTGCTTCTCTTTATTTTCTGCATTGCATAAAAAATGTATTTCTTTCAAAGGCAAATATAGAACTTTATGTGTATAAAATATTGACATCAATTAATTTGACATTCAATATTAGAATTTGATGCATAATTAATTGTTCAATCCCTATTTGATAAAATAAATCACTCATTTAAACAACTTAATCATGCAATTCTAACCCTTTATCACACCACCATGAGGCCACCACCCTAGGACCATGACCAAACCTTTCCTCGCTCAGATCCACATCCGTAGCCATCTCTAGTAGCCCAAACAGCCATTGTACGTGGTTTAACCACCACATACGACTCTTCCAACGCCTTTGACGGTGACAGGTAACGAGTGATGCACGGTCTATCCCGTCGATGGTATAACCCTCTATCCCTCGTTATTTATATTAAATGTTAGTTGATGGGTTGTGAACTGTGCTGTTAGTATTGTGGAGTTCGTTGTGTAGTTGTGAAGTGAAGTGTGGTGGTGTAGTGAAGTTTTAGGCGTAATAATGTAGTTGTGATGTAGCATAGTGTTGCGAAGGGAGTACACATGGCATGTGCTCCATGCCGTGTAGTGATGCACCGTGTGGTGTGTGTCGTGGTAATATGTGATGTAGCTAAGGGAGTACACCTGGTGCGTACTCCATGTTGTGTAGTGATGCACTGTATGGTGTGTCACGAAGATAATGATGGTTGCGTAGTAGAGGAGCGTAGAGCATGTTGTGTAGTGTCGGGAAATGTGTAACAGTGTCCCGAAATAACTATGATGTGCCTGTAGTCCGAGGTGACAGGTTTTGCCTTGTAGTTCACTTATGGCTTAGAGTTTGTGTGAAGTGATGGGGTAGTGTAACAGTGGCGCAGCAGAAGCATGACAGGGGTCATGACTTAACTCAAGATTTGTCTCAAGCTACGTGACGTGACAGAGATGTAGTGGTGAATGGAGCCCTGTTGTGTCAAGTGCTGGGATGAGTTTGTAAAAGGGGCTGGGAAGTAGGAAGGTCCTACTGATCGGGTTTGAGTAGAAGTTGGTATCAGAGTATGGAGCTTGTTTATACGAGCAGGCGTTCATCGAACTATAAGTTGATCTTAGGTGATAAAAGGGTAAGGTACATGTGCATCTGATGAGACACATGTACCAGACGAATTTACCATATATAATGGATAATTTATCCTAAGAATGGTTGCACAATGTTTAAGCCTTAGAGTTGGCTTAAAGTTATGTGGCATGTATGGTTGGGAATGAGGATTGAGTATGGTCTAAAATACATGAAGGTAGTAATGGGTAAGTTGTCTAGGATTGGGATGTATGACTTAGTTGGTCTGAGTCATGCATCGGAATGTGGTTGATAGAAAAGTAAGACGAAGGTCTTAGTGTCTTAACCCTAAGGTGAATCATGAAGGTTCACTTTAAAGGATATGACCTTGAAGTAAAACGTTGGAATTTCGAAAAGGTGACCCATGTGGGTCCCAGAAAGAGGAAACGTAATAAGGAAGACGTAGAAAATGGAAGTAGTGAAGGTAAATGGACCCCAAAGGTTTTAGCATAGTAAATAGCACGTAAGAATATAGGGATGTATGGAGAGTGTTTCGAGTGAAGCATAGTTCTATTTCTAGTATAGTTGCTTATGTACTAGATAGAAAATGATGTTGAGGTTATGTATGCATGTAGGTTGCAATCTAACATGCACATGAATGGACTACATGAAATGAGTATGGCATGGGGTCCAGGTAAGTATTATGTCCATACTCTTCTAAAGTTTTCTCAATAAACGAAAATGAAAATGAAATGCTTTTCCTTTACGATGCTTTACAAAATGACACGAAACTTGCTTTATGAAAGAATGCTAAGTATAAGTTTTCAAGTATGTAACGGCCCTCCTTGGCAGCCCCTTTTTACGCACCACAAGAATGTAAGTGTATACATATGAATGGATGTTATACGTAGTAAGTACTGGATGTATTTTTTTTTTTTCTAAAAAAGAAATGTTAACGCTTATGTCTTATGCTTTAAACGATGCGAAGAAAGTGTTTTAAAATGCCCCTATGAAAGATGATGCTTTAAACAATGCCATGTACTGATGTTTTAAATGATGCCACAAAAGATGACGTTTAAGCTCATGCTTTTAATTGACTTTTATGAATGAATGGACTGAAGGACTGAAAGAACTATAAAGAACTGAAAAGACTGAAATGAATGAAAAGACTGAATGTTTAATGTATGAAAATACGTAACGGCCACATGAATGAATGGATAAAGGTACTGAAGGACTGGACTAGGTAGATTGCAATGCTGGGTAAGTAGTACTTTTTTTTTTGAAAGACTGATCTCATTAATCATGAAACAAAGACACATAAACTCTATGGTCCAAAGTGACATAGAGGATCAGGGTTACATCATTTCTTTGTGTACAATAGACAAAATACAAGATGGTCAATATTCAATATCATAAACATCCTCAGGCATTCCTAAAGCTAATCTTGCAAGTTGATGGGCAGCCATGTTTGCCTCTCTATGTATGTATGTTGTTGTCTAGTTGACACTAGAATTCAACACCCTTCTGGCATCTTCAATGAGGCAACCTCCCAGACTCCAGTCCAGAGCTTGGCTATACAACAAATCCACTACCTATTTAGCATCGCCCTCTAAACAAATCTGTTGTAATCCTAGTTCTTTGCAGAACACAGCTGCAATTAATAAACCATATGCTTCAGCATCGAAAGAGTTCCCTCTTAAAAGCCTTTGAGCACGTGCAACACCAATAACCTGTCCTTGGTGGTCTCTGACTATTGCTCCTATCCCAATTCTACCCTCCTTTGCTTTGACAGCTGCGTCCCAATTGAGTTTGAACTGGTGCTGAGTGGGTTTTGACCATTTATGTACTTCTGCAACAGCTTTTCTTGTTACCCTCTTTGATGTTCTAGAGGTTTCTTTGAAAGTAGATAGTTCTTCTAGGGCCTGCTGATGTACTTTTATAGGATGAGTGAAGCTTTTACCATGGTATAGATCACTATTGTCTCTTCTAATTCAGTATCATCTAGGTTCTCAACAAGATTAGACCAGATATCAAAGAACAGGTCATTGTGGTAGGTCATTTTTTGGACCTTTCTACAGCTTTGGTTCCACACATCCTGAGCAGCAGCATAGCTCCATAAGGCATGACTCGATGTTTCAGGTGCTTGTGTGCAAATGAAGCATGTATTGTCCTCTACAGTTTTTCTTCTCTTCAGGTTTGCTAGGGTTGGTAGGGCCTCACTACATGCTCTCCATATAAAATGTTTGACATTTGGAGTGGTTCTTAGCTTCCAAATACTCTTCCAAACATGCTTGACTTGTGCTCGACTGGATGGTTCCCCTTGAAGGTCATCTTCCAATTGTCTGTGGAGATGGTAACCACTCCTAACTGAATATTGTCCATTTGTGGTGAAATGCCATACCATCCTATCTTCTCTTCCTCCGATGCTGAGGGAATTGTTTTAATAGCTTCATATTCCTATGGGGAGAATAGCACCTAGATGAGTGGTTGCTTCCAAGTTTTGAGGTCAGTATCATTAAGATCACTTACCTGTTCACACACACAATCAAAAGGTCGAATAGAGGCTATTTTTTTTTTTATGGAAAAGAGGGTATCCATCAATCCTTCCAAATATTTATTTTATGCCCATTACCAACTCTCCACACTAGTCCTTTTTTAAGCACTTCCAAGCCTGCACACATACCTCTCCATGCATAGGATGGCCTTGACCCCACGAGAGCATCTAACAACCCAGACTTTGAGAAGTATTTTTGCTTCAAAACCAGTGCAGCTAAAGAGGATGGATTCTGTAAGATCCTTCACCCTTGTTTAGCTAGCAAAGGAAGGTTGAAGCTTTTGAAATCTCTAAAGCCAAGCCCACCTGCCTCTTTGCTATAACTAAGCTGTTTCCATCTAATCCATTGAATCTTAGAGGTATCCTTGTTGTAGCCCCACCAAAATTTCCTGATGAGTTGGTTCAATTTGTTAGTGATTGAGGTTAGCACCAGAAAAATCCCAATAGCATAAGAGGGAATGGCCTGTAGCACTGCTTTTAAGAGTACCTCTTTACTTGCATTTGAAAGGAACTTGTTCTTCCAATTTGTCATCCTAGCCCATGTTTTGTCTATGAGAGAATGAAATCTTGCCACTTTTTGCCTTCCTACAATAGCAGGTAACCCCAAGTATTTCTCAAAATTGCTAGTAACCTTAACACCTGCTTGCTGCACAATCTGGGTCTTAACCAAAGTCTTAGTGTTTTTACTGAATAGGACTATGGATTTATCTTTGTTCAAGACCTGACCCGATGCCTTTTCATAGACTTCAAGAATTTTGAGGACATGTGAGAGCTCCTTAGTTGTTGCTTGTCAGAAAAGCACACTGTCATCAGCAAAGAATAGGTGATTAACTGTGATGGGGCCTCTTCCAATTGGTGCAGGTGTGATATGTCCATCTTGTTCAGCTCTATTTAGTAGTGAGGTTAGAGCTTCAGCACACATGATGAAGAGATAAGGGGACACAGGGTCTCCTTGTCTAAGTCCCCTTGAGGGCATGAATTTCCTTTGCGGTTCCTCATTAACTAAAATTGAGTATGAGACTGAGTTAAGGCAAGATTGAATGAGTCTGACGCACCTTAATGGAAATTCCATCTTCGTCATAACAGCCTACAAAGCCCCACTCTATCCTGTCATAAGCCTTACTCATATCAAGTTTAAGAGCCATGCAACCTCTCTTTCCTTTCATTCTTGAATTCATGGAGTGTAGGACTTCATAGGCTACTAATATGTTGTATGAAATGAGTCTACCAGGGACAAAAGCACTTTGATTCAAGGATATAAGGTTGTGGAGAATGCCTTTCATTCTGTTTGCAAGAGTTTTAGACACAATTTTGTATAACACATTACAAAGACTAATAGGTCTAAACTCAGCTACTTTCTTGGGGTTTTTCACTTTGGGAATGAGGGAGATATAAGTATCATTAACATCTTGGAGGGTTCCACCCTGATTAAGGACTTGGAAGGATAAGAACACGCCTCCTCACCCACCACCTCCCAGTGTTTTTGATAAAAGTGCTGGAAATCCACCAGGTCCAGGTGACCTAGAGGGTTCATCTGAAACACTCAATTCTTATTTCTTCTCGAGTAAAGGGCTTGAAAGCCAAGATTTCATCTCTGTGGTGAGTTTTGAAGCCATGGCATGCAAACATTCATCAATACCAGAGGGACAAGAGGTAGTAAATAGTGAGGAAAAATAACCTGTGAACACTTCCCCTATACCAAACTGATTAGCAACTCCTCTCCCTTGTTGATCCTCTATGCTTTTTGATAGTATTAGTTTTCCTTCTTTGGGAGGCCTGCTGATGAAAGAAATGGGTGTTTCTGTCCCCAAATTTCAGCCAGTGCTGCTTTGCCCTTTGGCGCCACTTTAACTCATCTATTGCTAGAGAAGTTTCCACTCTCTTTTGGAGTTGTTGCATTTCTGTTACATGGGAGCCAGTACCAATGTTCTGAAGATGACTTATCCTTTTTAGATTCTCTGCAGTAGAGTTATGGTTTACCTACTATGTTCTTTTCCTCCAGTTTTGAAGGGCCTTCTGACATGTTTCAAGTTTTTGTCTCACTGTATAGGCTGTGTTTCCTCCTGAGTTGATGCTCTTCCAGCCACTTGCCACTATGTTATGACAATCCTCATGTAAGTCCCACGCAACTTCATATCTAAAGCCTAAGTTCCACCTTTTCCTGCATTGGTTTGTGACCTGCTTGTTTATGTGTAGAGGGGAAAGGTCTGATTTTACTGCTGCTAGAGCAGTACATGTGGCATCTCTGAACATTTCTTTCCACTCCTTATTGGCCATTGCTCTGTCAATCCGTTCCTTAGTGAACTCCCTACCCCTCCTATTGTTGGGCCAAGTGAAATGTTGTCCCACGTGGTGCACATCCTTAAGTCCACATCTCTCAATAACTTGTCTAAAATCTTCAATCTGGTTGTAAGGCCTGCTAGCTGCCCCTTGTTTTTCCTTTTGATGCAAAATTTCGTTAACATCTCCTGCACACAACCAAGCCATGGGAGATGAAGGTTTAAGCATCTCAAATAATTGCCAACTACTTTTTCTTTTGGCTGTCTCGAGGTGGCCATAAAAACTAGTAAAAAGCCAAGGTCTGTCACAAGCCTCTTCCTTGATTACTGCACTAATGTGCCATCTAGTGTAATTGATCACTTTAACCTGCCAAGATTCTTTCCATAAGAGGGCAATGCCTCCACTCATACCCAAGCTATCAAAAGCAAAACATCCATCCATCCCCAAACACCTTCTGACTTCCTCCATTCTATCTTTTCTACACTTAGTTTCCACCAGGAAAACTAAGAAAGGGCTCTTATCCTTAGCAAGGTTCCTAAGGATCCTAACTGACCGAGGGTTCCCAAGCCCTCGGAAGTTCCATATTAAGAGACTCATTGTTTGTGGCAGGGCTGGAAGTCAGCCTCTGCCATAGAATTTTGGTTCTCATTGGGATCATCCTTTCTCTTTTGGTGTTTCGGTTTAATTTCATTCACTACAAGATTCCTCTTGAGACTGCTCCTGGTACGACATTTAAGAGAGTAATTTGATATATCTTCCAAAGCCTTACTCCTAACATCTTCATCATGGACAGCCACTCCTCGAGCAAGCCTTTTCCATTTCCTTGCCTTAGGTTCCTCAGTCCCCTTTACTGGTCCCTTGTCTAATTTTTTATCCGTCTGTTTTCCATCGATTAGTTCTTCACTTGTTTCTAGTTCCTTGTTGGTTCAAGCTGAGTGGGCTTCCTTTCCATTCTGATCACCAGTTGGCCCTTTGGCTGTGACAGGGTCCAGTTCCATCTTTGAAAGAGATGATGCATTGTGTACCTCTTGTTTAGAATCCAGTATGGTCCCCTTGTGCAGATACACTGTTTTCTGAGTATAAAGTCGTTGACTATCCAGTTATGTTGTATTGGGAGGCTCAAAGATATGTTCTGTAATATCTTCCTTGGTCTGGGTCACTCTAATAACTTGTTTCATTTTACTAAACCCGTGGACTTGTTCTTGCAATTCCGGTGCAGTCACATCCTGCTTTGGCTCCAAATCTTCCTGTTTCAAAACCTGGTTTTCTGGCTTGGTCTTCTCCCTTTTCCCTTGTCCTTGGCCTTCTTGATGTCGTCGATGCTGATTGCCACCCTGAGTACCACCATACCTGCGGCTATTGAAAATGTTGTTGTGCATAGGTTGAGCTCTGAGCCAAGCACTGAATTGTTGATGTGCTTGCTCATCCCCCTGTTGTTCATAACGTTGCCTTATGCAATTCTTCCCTTTATGATACAACGTACCTCATTGGAAGCAGAAACTCTGCAATCTCTCATACTTAAAGAAGATCCAAATCTTTTGGTCGTTGAACATCAACCATTTTCCCCTTAACAGGGGTCTATGGAGGTCCACTGCAATTCTGACCCTAAGGCATCTTCCCCATGCACGTCCATCAGCCTCTACCTCCACTCTAATGACATGCCCGATGGAGGCCCCGAATTCCTCACCGATTTCTTTTGTCATTGTATCAAGTGGAAGGTTGTGAAGTTGGACCCAAAACGGTTCGTATCGAAACTTAAGGCCATTAATGGATACCGTGCCATCCAGTTCTTGCATGGTTAACAGACTCCTATCGTAAAACCAGGGTCTTCCACTCAACACTTTCTCTTTGTCTTCTCTGGGTAAGTAGTACTGGTAGTGCACCCAGTGCTGCACCCTAATGGAATAGATTTCCAACCTGACGGGCAGAATCAAGGTTCAAAAGACCGCTAACCCTCACACATGGAGCGTAATAGTGTGCAACGACCAATGAAAGTGATAAGAAAGAATGTATGCATGTTAAGAAATAATGCATGTATGCTAAGACTCTTTAAGAAATGAATGCAGTGAGGCATGAGGGAACTATTTACAAGAAGAAAACCCTTTTTAAAGAAAACCCCACCTCTTAATGTTATAAAATGAATTGAATGTCTATGTATGATATGTATGGAGTGATGAATGCATGACTAAAAACTTATATTGTTATATTTTAACTGTATAAAGTAATGCTTATGAGTCTTTGACTCATTTTAGTTTTTATGTGTACCCTTCCAGGGACAAGATGAGCATAACACATTAGGATGGACAAGGCCCAAGGGGAAGTTAGCGAAAGCCTAGGCACAATGTTTTGTACGAGAGACTTTAATTTATAAAATTTAATGTTTTTCGTTGTAACCCTTTTAAATTAATAAAAAAATTTTATTTATAAATATGGAGTTTTTTATATCCTGGCATGGAAGGAAAAGAAATTTCAAAATGAACAGTAATTCTCGTCTCTTTTCAAAAAATCATTTTGTAAAGGACCTACCACAAGGACGGGTGTTACACCTCTGTATTCTCTCAAATTTTCATTCGAAATTCTGTTCAAATCCCCTCCCAATTATCTCAAACTTTGGGTGTTTGGATGTCTGTGTTTTCCATGGCTTAAACCATATTCTCGACACAAACTGGAACCCAAGTCCCGACCATGTATCTTTGTTGGTTACTCTACCTCCCAAAGTGCATACAAGTGTCTCGATCCCACCGCTCATACGATTTTCCTATCACGCCATGTTCGTTTTGATTAGTCTATCTTCCCTCATTTTTTGAACTCCCACACTTCACCACCAATTTTTGCAAGAGGGAGGCTGACATTTGAAGAAGGAGATGATGATAATCTAGAAAGGTGGTCAGCTACCACGTTTTCAACTCCTTTCTTGTCCTTAATGTTGATGTTGAACTCTTGAAGTAATAGAATCCATCGAATCAAGCGTGGTTTTGCATCTTTTTTAGCCAACAAATACTTAAGAGCAGAGTGGTCAGTGAAAATAGTAACAGGAGAACCAAGAATATAAGCCCTGAATTTATCAAGTGCAAAAACCACTGCAAGCAGTTCTTTTTCAGTAGTGGTATAATTTTTCTGGGCATCATTCAAGGTTCTACTAGCATAGTAAATCACACATGGTCTATTATCCACACGCTGACCCAAAACAGCTCCTAAGGCATAATCACTCGCATCTGTCATGATTTCAAAGGGAATGTCCCACTGCGGGGGTAGCACAATAGCTGTGGTAAGCGAATTTTTAAGGGTATCAAAAGCTTTTTGGCACTCATCAGTCCAAACAAATTCAATGTCATTTTGTAAAAGAGTGCACAAAGGTTTTGCAATGGAACTAAACCCTTGAATAAACCGCCTATAAAAACCAGCATGACCAAGGAAAGAACGAATATCCTTAACCGTCCTAGGAATAGGAAGTTTAGATATTAATTCAATCTTTGCCTTGTCGACCTTTATACCTTCAGAGGAAACAATGTGTCCCAAAACAATGCCCTGAGTAACCATGAATTGACACTTCTCCCAATTAAGTAAAAGATTTTTTTCCTCACATCTTTGGAGAATACGTGCCAAATTATGCAAACAACTTTCAAAAGTTTTTCCAAAAACAGAGAAATCATCCATGAATATTTCACAAATATCATCAATCATGTCAGAAAAAATACTCATCATGCATCTCTGAAAAGTAGCTGGAGCATTACACAAACCAAAAGGCATTCTAGTAAAAGCAAAAGTGCCAAAAGGACAGGTGAAAGTGGTTTTCTCCTGATCCTCAGGCGCTACAGCAATTTGATAATAACCAGAATAGCCATCCAAGAAACAATAATATGCATTTCCAGCCACTCTTTCCAAAATTTGATCCAAAAATGGTAAAGGAAAATGATCCTTCCTACTGGCTGAATTAAGTTTTCTATAATCAATGCACATTCTCCAGCCAGTAACCATTCGAGTTGGAATTAACTCATTTTTCTCATTTTGTATGACAGTTAAACCAGATTTTTTTGGTACCACTTGAGTTGGACTTACCCACTTACTGTCTGAGATGGGGTAAATGATACCCACTGCGAGTAGCTTAAGCACTTCCTCTTTCACAACTTCCTTCATGGTAGGATTGAGCCTACGTTGAGCATCACGAACTGGTTTAGCATCGTCTTCAAGATGAATTCTGTGGGTACATATAGCGGCATCAATGCCTTTGATGTCGGCTATTGTCCAACCAATTGCGCCTCGATGCTTTCTTAATATTTCAATCAATTTGGCTTCCTCCTTCTGATTTAGTTTTGAGGAAATCACCACCGGAAAAGTGCCTTCTTCAGGTCCAAGGAACGCATACTTTAAATCTTGAGGAAGCGGTTTTAGTTCCAATCGGGGAACTTCTTCCTCTGAAGATCTAAGCATGTCTGGTGGTGGTAAAGCTTCGAACTGGGGTTTCCATCTTGCTCCGGCAAATTGTACTTCAAGTGGTAAAGAATCTGCAAAATAATCAAGAAATTCAAAGTCATTTTCATTGATATGATCAATTTTCTCATCAAGTAAATATTCAGATGTCTGAAAAATATAATCATCATCAGAGAAAGGAGAGGTTGAGCAAATAGACTCTGTTGATGTCAAACTCTCCACAGCATTCAATTCACTTGTGTCATCAAAATGTGTTGGCATCTTGCAAGCGTTGAAAACGTTCAACTCAAGTGCCATGTTCCCAAAGGTAAGCTTCAACACTCCACTTCTGCAATTAATCAAAGCGTTTGATGTAGCTAGAAATGGTCTTCCAAGGATGACAGGAGCTTGGTAAATAGTGGAGGCTGGCTGCTGCATATCAAGAACTACAAAATCCACTGGGTAGTAGAATTTGTCCACCTGGACCAACACGTCCTCTACAATACCCCTTGGTACCTTAACTGATCTGTCAGCCAGTTGTAGCATGATGGAGGTCTTTTTCAGCTCACCCAATCCCAATTGTTCATAAACTGAGAACGGTAGCAAGTTCACACTACTCCCCAAATCAAGTAGAGCTCTCCCAATGCGTGATTCGCCGATCATAATGGAAATGTTGGGAGAGCCGGGATCTCCAAACTTCTGAGGAGTCTCGCTCAATATTAATGCACTAACTTGCTCCGTCAGGAAGGCTTTCTTCTTTACATTCAGCTTCCTCTTCACTGTACACAAGTCCTTCAAAAATTTTGCATATGAAGGTACTTGTTGTATGGCATCCAAAAGTGGAATATTGATTTTCACTTGCTTGAAAATCTCTTGAATCTCCGTGTGATACCTGCTCTTTTGGCCAGCCGCCAATCTTTGAGGATAAGGAACCACAGGTTGGTATCCCTTGGTAGTTTCAGCATCTACAGTCACAGGCTTCTTCAACTCTGGTCTCACTACCTCTAGTTCTTTCTTAATTTCATCAGTCTCCGTTATATCTTCAGGTGTAGGAGCAACTTCCTGTGTGTCTATAGGCATTTCTGGTCGGGAAACTTCTTTCCCACTTCTCAAAGTAAGGACTGCCTTCGCTGTCTCAATAACGTCCCCTGAGACATTATGCACTTGTTGTTGTTGCTGCCTGTATACTTGAGGATTAGGTTGAGGCTGTGCTGGAAATTTCCCTTTCTCCAGGGTGCTCAAGGTTGTGCTCATCTTGTTCATAGTGCCACGCAACTCATTTATGGCCTGAGTATTTTGATTATTTGTGGTGGCCTGAATCTGCATGAATTGTTGAAGTGTATTGGCCATCTGTGCCATACTATCATCTAGAGTTTTCTTTGCAGATGATGAAGGTTGAAAACTCTGTGCAGCCATATGAGGTTGAAATCCAGGCGGAGCTACAGGAGGATAGCTCTGAGGATTCTGATATGACGGATACTGATGTATAAAACCCCCCAAGAGGTATGGTCAGGTTGAGTTAACTGCTTTTGCTTTGACCGTAGTAGATGAAGTTGTAGAAATGGATCCTAGATCCTACAAGGAAGCCATGGAAAGTATTGAGTCTCATAAATGGGAACAGACCATGGATGAGGAAATGGATTCTTTGAAAAAGAATCATACTTGGAAAATGGTTGTTAAGCCTGAAAAGGCTAAGCTGGTAGGGTCTAAATGGATCTACAAAAGGAAAGAGGGCATACCTGGAGTTGAGGGTCCTAGGTATAAGGCTAGGTTGGTAGCAAAGGGATTCACTCAAAGGGAAGGGATAGATTTTAATGAAATTTTTTCACCTGTTGTTAAACATAGTTCAATAAGGTTAATTCTATCCTATACTATTTATGAAGATTTACACTTGAAGCAATTAGATGTAAAAACATTTTTCATGTACGATGAACTAGATGAGACTATTTACATGCAACGCCCAGAGGGTTATGTAAATGAGTCCACAATGGTCATGTCTGTTTACTTAAAAAATCATTATATGGACTTGTTGAATCTAAGGTTTCAAGTTTCGTGTAATTATAAATCTACACATGGATTTTGATGATAACAAATGAGTTCAAAGAATAAAGGAGTCTCAAGCTCAAGTTGTCCACACAATGGAATCAAGCACATCAAGGAACCAAGCATGAGCAAGAAGGGAACAAGTTCACATTAAAGTCATAGAGTAATATTGTAAATCTCTAAAAATTCGAAATTAGGATTAAGGCTCAAAATTAATATTTTATCATAAAGCATTAAAATACATTTTCCACATGTGCATGAATATTTTGAAAATTAAATTTGAAAATTTTGAAAGATGATTGATTGTCATCTTTCACATGTGCATGACATGATTAAAGGTTTGAACTTTGAAAATATTAAGATGATTGATTGTCATCTTTCACATGTGCATGTTTTATTTGAATATTTTCAAAAGTGATTGATACTTTTCTTGACTTATGCAAAAGGAAGATGTCTTTGTTTGAAAATTTTAAAAAGTAAAGTGTGCTCCTTTTGTCATATGCAAAAAGTAAAAGATTAGGTTTGAAATTTTTGAAAAGTAAAGTGTGCTCCTTTTGTCAATACAAAAAGTAAAAAGATTAGGTTTGAAATTTTTGAAAAGTGAATGATGATGTCTTTGACATGTGAATCTTTTTAAATTTGAATATGAAGTCTCATATGCCTATAAATAGATCATTTGAGAGCTTTGATATTGTATTTTGTTTCATATTTTGTTTATATTTTATTTTGTATATTTGATTTATAATTGTTATTTTTTTTAAATATAACTCAATTCACCCCGCCCTCTTGTGTTAGTCATTTGGGTAACAGGACTTAAACAGTCCCCAAGGCAATAGTACAAAAGATTTGACGACAATGGTTTTAAAAGGAGTCATTATGATAGCTATGTATATTTTAGGCATTCCGGGAACCACATTATCTACCTACTCTTGTATGTAGATGACATGCTTATAGCATGTAGGGATGCCGAGCTAATTGAAGAAGTCAAGTGTATATTGAAAACAGAATTTGAGATGAAGGAACTTGGGCCAGCTAAGATGATATTAGGTATGGAAATAGTTAGAGATAGGAAAAGAAGACTTCTCTATCTATCTCAGAAAAACTATATCACCAAGATCCTCAACAGGTTTGGTATGTCTAATTTAAAACCTGTTAGCACACCAATAGGACAGCATTCAAAACTGTCCATAAGTCAAGCCCCTAAAACCGAGGAAGACATTAGATTTATGCAAAGTATACCCTTTGCAAGTATGGTGGGAAGCATCATGTATGCTATGGTGTGCTTTAGATCTGACTTAACCTATGTTGTTAGCATGGTAAGTAGGTTTATGAGTAATCCTGGGAAGCCACATTGACATGCTATAAAGTGGGTATTACAGTACTTAATTGGAATACAGTGTCTAGGTTTGAGGTTTGGAGGGAATGTGCAACAGGGGAGTGAGTTAGAGGGATATGTGGATTCCGACTATGCTGCTAATTTGGATACCAAAAAGTCTTTGCCTGGGTATGTATTTATAGCATTTGGAGAGGCTGTCAGTTGAAAAGCTAATTTACAATCTGTAGTTGCTTTATCAACAACTGAAGTTAAATATATTGCTATGACAAAAGCAATAAAAGAGATTGTGGTTAAATGGTTTTTCACATGAGTTAGGCGTATTTAAATGGGTTATCACAATTCTGTGATAACCAAAGCACTATACATCTTGCCAAGAATTCAGTATACCAAAAAAGGTCTAAACACATAGACATTTAACTTCATTTTGTAAGGGATGTAATAGCATCTAGAGAGGTTAAAGTAGAAAAAGTTTCAACTGAAGAAAACCCTTATGATATGATGACAAAATCCCTACCAGCTATCAAGTTTAGGCATTGCATAAATTTGATTAATATGGGGAGCTACTAGAGCTCAGATTACTTTGCAGGAACAGTTTAGAGGAAGAAAAAGATCACTTTGTAAGGATAAAAGACTTGACAAGGTGGAAATTTGTTGAAGATGTGCCAAAATTTTACCTCACGACGACGAGCCGTTTTCATGTATTTGTATTTCATTAATAGCATTTTTGTAATATTTGTTAAATGACAAACTTGTAATTACGTAATTTTTATATATAAAGGCAAGCGTACTTTTTCGTGTAAAAAGCGGAAGACAAATTTCACTTTACCAAAATCCAAAAGTTGCGATCCAGGGGGAGAGAAACGAAGGGTTTTTCAAATCCTAGTTTTTAAGATCAAATTGGAGCTTGTAGAAATGATCAAGTGTGTTTTTATGTTGCGGTTTCATTAGAGGATAATACGAGGAAGTTAATCCATATTTTATACGGTGATCAACGGTTGTAAGTGATTATAAACTCAAATTTTTGATGCATTTTTCAATAATAAAGATTCCTAAACTGTTCCTGCCGTGGATGTAGACCATTAGGGTCGAACCACGTAATTTCTTGTGTTGATTTTACATTTTTTTATTATTCTTGTTTTTATTTTGATCTTGCATGAGTATTTACTGTGATTTCGAGTTTCTAAAGTGTTTAAAATAGAAAACAAACTGATCACATTAATCATATAATTTATTGAAGTTTTGATTGTCTCTTGTTCAAATTAATTGCATATTACAACCAGTTATATTAATTTAGTTTTTTGAATATTTGTTTGTGAGAGGGCTAAAAATATAACAAATAGGATTTACAAAATCTAATCAGAATGCAATATCAATAGGGAAATTAAACATGAAGATTAGGAAATGTAAATTGTAAAACATAATTAAGATTATGTCCCAATTCAAATATAATCCCATATCAGTATCACATATAAAAGTTTATGGTTTTTCAGTTGCCATTGCTAGCAACTCACATTTATTATGCCACAGAAAATCTTCTAGCTGCAATCGTTCCTTTTTTAAGGGATCTTTTTATTGAAGTACTAAAATATGTCGCAACAATTAGTGCGATTAAGGACACACTCTAATTAAGAATAAAAAGTAATATTACTCATTTATCTAAACTCTTTTCTCCCAGTAACTAGAATCCATATTGAATGGATATAGATCAACGATAGATGTAGATGAAGTAGTATAGGTGAATTGGTCATCCGTTAATACCTTTGGTCTGGCCATTTTCCTTACTCGATTCTTTCTTATCTTGAAAATGATCCCACAGTGCCTTCACTTTCATTTCATCATCAACGATACTTAAATTTGGACCCAATTCAGCAATAACAGCGCTACCCTCAAGCATGCTCGCCACTGAGGACATAGTAGGCCTAACTACTGCAGAAACATGAGCGCATAGGAGAGCCACATTAATCATGCACATAACATCTTCCTTCCTATAGTTTGAGCCTGATCTTGGATCAGCCAAATCCAACAAATTTCCCTTATCTTTCAACACAAGTGCCTGTTAAACAGATCCAAGAATAAGTTGCCAATTATAGAGGAAAAATGCATGGCTCCTTTTGACTTGAGAAATCAATAACAACGTGATACTAGTAATGAATAATTTGTACTCTTAGAAAAAAGTGGAAACAGATAATAGAAGTCGGAGTTGATTCTTCATTCTTGCTTTGCA
Organism: Carya cathayensis; assembly: GCA_011037825.1. NCBI lineage: Eukaryota > Viridiplantae > Streptophyta > Magnoliopsida > Fagales > Juglandaceae > Carya > Carya cathayensis. Next base: position 50,259 of record QGSO01000209.1, read on the forward strand.
AGTGTGGCAATTGGATATTTTATACTGGTAATAAATATTGTCGTAGCTAGTCCATATTTTTAATATTAGCAAACAAGAAAATAAAATTAAACAAGATAGTCAAGAAATGCAAGACAAAAAAGTTATTCAAATCACCCAATCAGAAAATGTAGAGATTCCCCCTTAGGCCGATGACTCATGTTGCTCCTCCCAAGGCAACAATTCCAAAACTATAAACATCTATTTTGTTAGTTAAATAACCATGAAATACATACTAAGGTGCCTTATAACCACTGCAAAATCACATATCAACATGTGGCATTCTCAGCATCAGGAATTTGTAACATTGCTATAAAATCAAAGGCATTAATCATCTCTTTGTGTTGATTAACGGGGCTGGTCTTCATTGCATATTTAGTCAAAATTACAATTTGGTGCACCATGTACAAGGATGCTTTCAGCAGTCTCTCTGTGTAAAGAGGGAATGGAAGAATTCTGCCAACCTGCCTAGAGGTTTAATAGCTATGGCAACTATATAATCTGAAATAGTGGCAAAATAGGCTAGATAAAACTAGAAAGGCCAATGGCACCATAAAACCTGGCAAACAAAGGTGCATGGACTTGGCTTAAATCATAAAAATACACTAACCTGTTATCTCTCAAGCAATTGTCAGTCGAGAAGTGCTGCTTAAAAAGCTCTTCAGCTTGTACAAATTCAGCATTCCAAAGTGCAGCTGGATCTTTTGAGCTTGCACACTATAGACCTGAATTGAGCAATTTTCATCAAAATCTTATTTGGCTTCTGCATAAAATCAAAAGAAAAGGATCCCACATTAGTGTCTCTTTCTTTAAGTTGCCAACACACCCTTATTTCATAATAAATCGGATAAATAATTTCTATATTTTTACTCACTGCAAGGGTGCTTTAAAATGTTCTTTTGGATTGAATCTCAAAAGTGTTTTAAAATGGGGGGAGACGTGAGTTGAAACAGTGAGAACAAAACCAAGTCCACAGAGTAAACACTTTTAAATAAAGCCAAAAAAAGGAAGAGGGGGGGAAGAGATTAGTTTATCAGTTTATGTAATTAGTAAGAAAGGCTTTTGAGTCGCATTTCCTTTCTTGGAAAATTATTAACTCCCTGCCCCCTCCAATCTCTATCCTACACAGCGCATTACAATATTTCGTTGCAAGAAACATTGAATAAAATCTCACCTGCAAGTTTAGGGCCAGAAACAAGCCTTATATGGTAATTTGAAGGATCTTTCTTCAACCAGCCAGACAAAGTATAAACTGCTTCCAACCCACTTTTATGTTTTTCAACAAACTCCTGAAGCAACCTATGTATACAAGCAATCAACTAATAAAAAACTATGCAAGCTCTAGCAGAAAGTCCATAAACGGATATTTGGTGAGGTCAGTTCTTACCTCTTCGCAGAATTTGATGACACTAAATAATTGCGACTCAGCCACTTGTAGGAAACCTGAAAAAGAGTTTCATATAGTAAAATAGTTACCATAGCGTTTCCTATAACAAACTCAGACAAATTCTTCAGCTAACAGGCTGCTGATGGCAACTTTCTAAAGTAGACTACAACAAGGATATGGTCACGTGAAGTTGCAAGTAATAAGAAGACCAGTAGAATAAGGATGAGAAAGCAGAAAATGATGGTCTCTGTTACATTAATTTTGAGGTAAATGTTGTTGGGAGGCATAGAAGTCTCAGTTCTGATCACCATATAACTGATTGAGCTGAAATAATGCATATTTTAGCTATTTAAAACCAATGTATTTCAATTGCTTCGTGACATTATTTATTGGTTTTAGATGAAAAAAAATAGTTAATAAGCATAAATTCGAGTTATGATTTTTAATTGATTAATATCATGTTTATGCTTAATTTTATAACTATGATTTAATTGGACAATATTTCCTCACATATATAATATTTTTTTTAATAATCTATTTTCTTTTTAATTTATTTCGAATGTATTTTTATTTCTTTATTTTCAGCTTAAATAAAATTCACGAGATCAAACGGTTAAACTTTTACGTAAAGTCAAGAAGCAGTTTCATGTGTTGTCTGTGGGTGTTTTCGGTGGGCTAGTTGGACGTAAAAAGGAGACGGAATTGGGTGCAGAAATTAAGGATAGTTTTTGGCGCCGTTGCCGGGGAAAGTAGTTTAAATTTAAACTCGTTAATTTTTTTTTTTTATGCTTCGCTAAACTGATGTTTCATGTCATGGGTAAGAGACAGTTCAAATAGGTTGCTTAGAGTCACATCGAGTGTTGATAGTAGTATACACAGCTTGGAGATAGATAGTTCGCCTGTCTTTTCTTTAAGTGAGTCAGGTGACGAAATTGAAGTTGAATCAGAAAACATGGCTGCACCTGCACCACGCACTCTTAAGGACTATTTGCAACCTACTCGTACCACTACACCTTCATGCATTGTTTTACCAGAAAATGCACCTAATTTCTCTATTAAGCATGGCATGATGTCAGTAATACCTCAGTTCCACGGGATGGATTCTGAGAGTCCCTACCAGCACTTGACAGATTTTGAGTTGGCTTGCGCCACATTTATCACTAGGGCTGTTACTGATGAGTTCATTAGACTTCGTTTATTTCCTTTCTCTTTAAAGGATAAAGCGAAGATTTGGTTTAATTCTTTAAGACCCAACTCTATTTCTAGTTGGTCTGATATGCAGCGTGAATTCTTACAAAAATTTTTTCCCTTTCAGAGAACTCAATTTTTGCAAGAACAAATCAGCCAATTCAATCAAAGACCTGATGAGACCTTTCAGGCCAGTTGGGAAAAATTTAAAGATTTGATGAACATCTGTCCACATCATGGTTTTGAATCTTGGAGGTTGGTGAACTATTTTTACACTGGCCTCACTCCGGAATGCAAGCAATTTGTTCAGACAATGTGCAATGGGGAGTTCTTTAGCAAGGAACCTGATGAAGCACTGTCATTTTTTGACTACCTTGCTGAGAGCGCGCAACAGTGGAACACTCGTACTGATCGAGTCATCAACAGCACAACCACTGAGGGCTATTTCTGGAGGGGGTAGATACGAGCTTAAAGGGGACACTGATGTTCAAGCCCGAATAACTGCATTGACTAGAAGACTGGAGGTCATGGAAATGGACAAAGTGAAGGCTGTGAAAGTAGCAGAGGCATGTTCTATATGTGCTGATTCAAACCATAAGACCCAAGACTGCCCAATTATGCCAGTATTTCAAGAAAGTGGGTCGGAGCAGATGCAATCAACTAACTGGGTGAATAGAGCACAGAATCAGCCTTTCTCCAACACATATAATCCAGGGTGGCGGAATCACCCAAATTTCTCATGGAGAAATGATCAACCGGGTCGGTCTCCACCACCTCAACAACAACCATTTCATCAGAATGCTCCTCAGCATCA
>QGSO01000209.1:53685-128387 GCA_011037825.1 Carya cathayensis
TGACTCACTCAAAAATGAGTAGCACAAAGGCTATCCCAAGTGCAGGAGGATGTCGTGTAATAATTAGGAATAAATTCCTAGATCGTCTCCTCAGGGAAAGTTACTCAAAAATTAAACTCGTTGAAAAAGTGTGAAAAACTTCACAAAGAGAAAACAAGTGGATGGTATGTGCAATGGATGGAGAGGTTACTAGTCATGGACTAGATTCATATTTTTAGATTTGTTTGTCGGATTGAAATGTAAATGACTAATAGATTAAATTCAGAAATTAAAGAAACTAAATTAAGAATTAAACTAAATTAGAAAGTAATTAATAAAATACAAACTGAAAATTGAAAATGCTCAAAGAAAAGAAAGATTAAAGAAGTGCGAAAAATAAATAACACGAAATAAGTAAACAGAAAATAAATTGCCCAAACTTCTAAGCTAAAAATCTCAAAAGTATTCTATAAACTTTAAACTGAAATTAAAAAAATATAGAGAACGAAAAGTATGGTGGAAAATTCCCCTTCACCATTCAATTGAAATTCAAAACAAAAAGAACCAACTTCTTATGTAACACTCTTGAAAATTAATCTCCAAACCTTTAATGAAAACTCTAGAACAACTCTTTTACTTCTTGAAATTAACTAACACACTTGCAAGAATTTAAAGTTGTGGCGCCCCCAAAATCCCCACGTACCAACACGGGGAAATTGAGACGTCCGGATGATGACATCACGGGTCACCACCCTATCGAAGAGTGCCAAGTGTGTGCAAGCGACAAATGTGCACAAGAAGATACGCAGCGGATAGCAAAGTCAAATACTAAGTACCAGAATTTTTCTTAAATAAAATACAAAACGGTTCAAAGGTACATAATAAAATATTACATGATATAAATATTGTTTCAAACCAAACATAAAGCATGAACTCCAACTCAGATCTCCGGCGGAGCCGCATCCTCGGGCTCAGCCTCCTCCTCCTCCTCGAACTCTGCATCAAAATCTACGGTACCAAAAATGGTGCCGCAGGTAAGTAAAATCCAAAACACCACTAGATAAAAACATATTAAACTCAAACAACAAGCATGAATGAATGCCAATGCACAAAACTCCCAAACCATATTTTTCCACGCACGCCAAAAACCCATTTGGCTTAAAAACATAACCTTTAAAACCAAGCCTCGCCATTATCCCAGATAATGGCCCAAACCACCATTTTCCCAGAAAATGGATCACAAGACCATCGCCATTTTCCCAGAAAATGGCCCATATCCGAAAACCATGAAAACCAACCAATTATGCATGCACCATGATCTCCCCTAGGGATCATCCGCACACTCTGGCTCTGTGCCACACCGCAGGTAACGTCTACGCGTGTGACACCTACACGAGTGATGCCCAGACTCGCGCCTCCACCTTGCGCGTACCTGGCCAGGCCATCCTCTAGTCCCCGCCACTAAAAGGACCACGGAGTCGACACGACAGCGTTACCGTATCGTGCGATCCGGTCGTCGCCCAGCGACAACCCAGGGGATGTCACTCAGTATTAACCACTCCCGAGTGACCAGAGGAGCTCCACCGAGATAATAACCCATCCCGGCTTGGGCTCGTGACACGCACGCACCCAAAAATCCTTTTACGCCAATAAAACATGATTTTCTCAATTTAAATAAAATGCACGTGCATGCATCATGTAAATGCCAATTTCAATGCTCGACAAATAAAATCAACCATAGCACAACAATTCAAACAACTCCGTCCTCCATCCACCCGACCCCCGAACTCCTCGGACTCAGTCCGGAATCAGCCAACCAACCAGATAAAATTATTGTATGAGCAAAATATATTTAAATCTAAAAGTAGAGTTTGGAAAATACTTACAGCGCTATATAGGATTTTTAGAAGGTTCGGCGCGAAGCGAACGGCGTTGCGAAAGCAACGTAACAGTGCAAATGCACTGTTCCCGTGGGTCGCAAAATACCCACTTTTGACCGGGGACAAACCAAGACACCAAATTGATAGGGAATGGTCTAGGGATGATTATGAAGCTAGTGGAAGTGAGTTTTGGCCGTGGGTGGCGGCGAAAACGCCGGTAGGGGCGGAAAAAGGGCAAATCGGAGTTGAGCTCGTGGGAGCCGCTCCGGTGACCGTTTGAGGCCGGGGATGGGTGGGTTATGACGGCAAGGAGTCGGTGATGAAGTGGTGAAGAGGTGGTGGCCGGAGGTGGAGCGACGGCGGCGGATCGGGCTTCAAGCCGTGCGGCTTGTTGGGCTTTTTCCGGCCAAACGGCCGGCCGGTTGGGGCTGGGAATCGGAGGGAATGATCACCGGCCGGAGGGGAGTCGACCGGCAGGGGTGGTGTCGGGCACGACGCCGGCGAACGGCGGGGCTGGGCGGTGAAGGCTCACGGCGTGGGTGAGGAGAGAGAGAGAAAGAGAGACGCGGGGAGAGAGAGTCCGAGCGGGAGAGAGAGAGAAGAGGAAAAAGAAAAAAGGGAAAAAAGAAAAAGGAGAAAAAGAAAAGAAGAGGAAAAGAAAAGATGGAAGGAAATTAATGAGGTCCAGTCCTCACGTTGGAAGTCCGAAGACTGATCAGCCGAAAACGGTATAAAAACATAAAACGATTAAAATAAATTAACACTACATCAAATAAATAAATAAACACCAATAAAATATTTTAAACACATCAATAAGCTAAAATAAAATAAATAACTAGTAAAAACCAACTATTTAAATTTTTAAAACCAAAAACAAGCCAAAATAAATTAAATCACAATTTAAATCCAACAGCCAATAAAATCCATTTAAAACTCGATAATTTAAAATAAAAGCACTATAAAATATTTAATTAAATTAAAATATTCCTTCAGTGAAAATACACATAAAAGCGGGTCATCACAAAAGTATTACACATAATGAAATAAAATTCTAGAATAATTCTTAGCACAATTAATAAAAACTCTAAAACAATTCTTTAATCCATGAAATCACTTAACACACTTGCTAGAATTTAAAGTATTACACTTAATGAAATAAAATTCTAAAGCAATTCTTAGCACACTTAATAAAAACTCTAAAACAACATAGCATTGCAACCAAAAGAAAAAAAAATTCCGAATACTAAGACTTGAATTTTGCATTTCAATACAACTCCATCTTTATTTCATTCACACATCCCCACCTACTAACCAACTTAAAAATCAACTTAGCAACAATTAAATTATAACTTGACCGAAACTTCATGCAATAATTAAAGTAGCAACAACTTCACAAAAAAAACTGCTAAGGAACATAAGAACAACACTAAAACAAAGCATAAAAAGTTCTCTCCTTACTCCACACGTCCAACCCCTATTTAAAGAACCCATCTACCACTTCTTGAATGTCCAATTTGGTGGAAAAAGAGTAGCATAATTCGGTGGAAAAACAGCACATGTTGGATGACTTTTTCAATGATCAATTGATGTAGAATTTTCGGTGGAGATGCATCTGAATTTCATGGAGACAGCAGCCTAATTTTCTTGACTTTTTGTTGCTCATCTTGTGCAGATTTTAGGTGGAGGGACAGCAGCCTAATTTTAAGACTTTTTGTTGCTCATCTTGTGCAGATTTTCGGTGGAGGGACAGCAGTGTTTCTGCTTTATTTTTCTGCATCCGTGAGTTGTATGTGTTGAGCTTTATTTTTTTGTTTTGAATTCCAGCCGTGATTGTTGATTTTTTCATTCTTTGCTTGACTTTTCTGCATGTGTTTGTGTATTTTTCTGCAGGTGTCTTCTTCTTTTTTTCTGCATGTGTGCTGAGCTTAACTTCCGTGAATGATGCATGTGCTTCTTTTGTTTGCTTTATTTTCTGCTGCATTCTTGACTTTTCTTTTTCTGCATGTGCTGAATTTCTATTTGTTTTCTTTCAACTTGCATCCGTGAATGATGCATCCATTTTCTGCTTGTGCTGCCGTGGGTTGCAGCTTGTGTGAGCTGCTTATTCTTGCATGAGCTGTCCTAGTGTTTATGCATCTGCCGTGAGAGACTTGTAGAGTCTGTAGGGTCCTCAGCTTCCACCGAACTCCTCAGAAACACCAAAAAGAAAAGGCAATTCCAAAGACCAAGCTCCTTCCGTCTTTTTTTATTTCTTTTCTTGTGCAACTCTCACCAATCCAAATCAAGGCATTTTAGCCAACATCAAATAGTTCCAACCGGATCTCATTTGAATTTTATTCAAGCTGAAAATATGAAGAAAGAAATAATACTTAAAAAATAAATATAAAAAATATGTTATATATTTGAAGAGATATTGCCCAATTATATCTTAGTTATAAAATTAAGCATAAACATGATATTAATCAATTAAAAATCACAACTCGTATTAATGCTTATTAACTATTTTTCCATCTAAAACCAATAAATAATGTCACGAAGCAATTGAAATACATTGGTTTTAAATAGCTAAAATATGCAATATCTCAGCTCAATCAGTCTTGCTACTATGAAGGTCATGGTGGAGGTTTGGTGTTGTTTTGTCGTAGAGAGGTTGACCTTGAAGTAGGAAGTTTTGCTAGATATTTTCTCTAAAGATCGGAAATTCAATCATATGAATTTTAAAGATCTAAAAAATTTTAAGGAATTAAATTGTCCTCTTGCACCGATAGTGAAGAAAGCTGCTAAGGCTGTGGCGTGGAAGAAACTGAGAGAGGGGGGGTTAAAACTTAATATTGATGGTAGTTCTCTTGGTAATCTTGGTCTTGCTGGTGGGGCAGGCATTCTTTGGGATGACAATGGCCGAACTGTAGCTGGTTTTACAACTGATTATGGGGTGGTTTCAAATACAGTGGCTAAGGGTCGTGCACTTCTTGATGGGTTAAGAATGGCTCAGCAAATGGGAATCATGGATTTTATGGTGGAATCAGATTTGTCTGTAATAGTGGGATGGATCTGATCAGGAGGTTGTAATCTTTGGTATTTGTGGGATTTTTGGGATGAAGTTAAATTTCTGTTTTGTTCCTTGAATTGTAGTATTTTTCATACTTTTAGGGAAGCAAATATGGTTGCGGATTTTCTGCCCAAGCAAGGTGCAAATAATAGTTGTTGGTCTTTCACTAGAGTAGAAATTGGAAGAGGGATGCTTAGAGGTTTTATTGCGTATGGATCGGTGGGAATTTCCTTATTTGCGCTTGTAATTCTTTTTAAGTATTATTTCTTTGGTTCTTTGGTAATATTTTAGGGAATATGAGTTTTTTGTTGTAAATGCTCATGTGACTGTTTTGTTTCCACAGTATTCCTCTGCCATAAGTGAGGGTTTTTAATAAAATGGGACAGGGGTCACTCATGGACGTGTGACCTTTGACTTTTTTATTAAAAAAAAACCAGTCCAGTTTTAGATAAAATTTAGGACCGAATCAGTATGTATCGGTTTTGCATTTTAAAAAATCGATTATGCACTAATTATCCCCCAAAACTGGTATGTTTGATTTTACTGGTTCGGCCCAGTTTTCTAGTTTTAATAAAATGCAAAATTTGTAAAAACAAATACAATATGCTATGATAGTTACATTAATATAGTATACTTTATATATATATATATAAATATATATTATATTAACATATATAAATATTAGTAATACTATTGATACTAATACTTAATACTAACATATAAATTACCATTATGGAATATCACTTATATCATCATTGATTATATCACTATAGTATCATTTAGTGATATAGCATTAGTATAACTTGCTATTAAGTTACTAATACTTATGCTAACATATTATGATAGTTAACTATACTAACATCATCGTGACTATGTATTATACTATTATAGTTATTATAGTACTATCACTATAGTATATATATATATATATTATAGTGATACCACTAATGTATTATATCACTATAGTATCATCTAGTGATATAGCATTAATATAACTACTAATACTATAATGATTTATATAGTTATTTTATATTTATATATAAACTTAAAAGTGGATTAGTAGATTACTAATCCTATTATGTATTTATCAAAGATTTAAAAGAATATGTTGAGAATATATTATGCCATAAAATGTAATTAATATATTTTTTGTTATTAACAACACATGACCAAACAAATTACAACTATTCATATTTAAGGTTAAGATCTTATGTTGTAAATCATAATATAAAATTATTTCATATATGATATATAATTATATATATTATATATCAAAAATTCATATATAATTAATATTATATATCAGTCAATATATATAATAACAAAATATCAAAGTATCAAAAATTCATATATAATTATATATAAAAATTATATATACATAAAATATTTTATATAATATTCAAAATTATATAAAATTAATTTTTATATATTAATTTTTTCACAACAGGTCTGGTCCCGAAAAGTAGTAAACCGAAACTGGACTGGTTCTGGCCAGTTTGCACAACATAAGAACTAGTGACAGGTGCCAAGGTAGACCAAGTCTTAAAGATCCCTGCAAATTCCAAATTGGGCAATCACAAGATTGAGAGCTAAGAACAGCAAGGAAGCAATGCAAGGATTGGTGCAATCCACTTGGGACGAGTCTAGTAAGAGCCCAATATTCAAGGTGAGTTTGAGAGAAGGAGAACCAGTTTTGATCAATTTGATACAAGCAATGGAAGAGAGCAATAGAGCAACATGATTTGAAGGCATTCAATTTAGTTAATTCATTTAAAGGACTTATTTTATTAGTTTAGAATAATTGGGTTTATTATGAGAAGGACTTAAGGGCATATTAGAAAAATTATTATTTTTATTGAACTAGGTTTTCAAGGAATTTCTGTAGTGCGGCATTGTTCACAATGCTGTAGCGCCGCACTGACTTAAAATGAGTTCTCAACTAGTCTAGATTCTCCACCCATTGACTTGATTTTGGCTTTCTTTGAGTTTTAAAATTGATTATGGGTTCAAGGGATTCTAATTCTGCAGGTTCACATCAACTGGTTCCGGAACCGGACCGATTATAAACCAGTCAAACTTGTCTGGTCCAAGCAGGTTCACCAATTTATTGGTCCCAAATTTTGCTGCTCCAAAATTACACCCCTACCTAGAAGTATTATCTTACTCTAAGCATCACTTTGATGTTTGGATTCAGGATAAGCATTCAGGTTTAAAGTGGAGAATTATTGTTGTTTATGGGAGAATCCAGAGATTTATAGAAGATGTGAAGTATGGCAGTTGATAAAAAGCATTTCAAACCATGTTCATGGTCCTTGGTTTTGTTTTGGTGACTTCAATGAGATATTGTTTAATTCTAAAAAGAGAGGAGGGCATGATCGTGTGGACAGTCTAATGCAAGATTTTCGTGAAGTGCTTGAATGTTGTTAATTAAAAGGTTTAGATTTTGATGGCCCTTTATGTGGTCTAAACTATGCGGGAGGGGGATGCAAATATTTAGGAGAAGTTGGATAGATTTCTTTCCAATTCTACTTGGTTTTCGTTGTTTCTAAAGGTTAAGGTGTGTAACTTTCTCACATCCAATTTGATCCTCATTGTTTATTACTTAATACTGTTGGATCTGGTGGTGTAACACCCAGACCCAACACGAAGCCTAAGCCAAGCACGAGTTATATACTTTTTTTTAAGGTTAATATGTATGGGAAACCCACCCACTTGAGAGTAACCTTTAGTGAAAGAGGACTTCTTCCTTCTCTGCTGGAGGGAATAATGCCAAAAGAAGGATTATACAAGGAGCCAACAAGGGCAAAGCCATTATGCAAGCTGACTCGGTTTCGAATGTGCTTCCAAGTATAGAAGTGTCAAGTTGTATCAAGGATAAGTCCAGGATCGTATTCCACAGGGACAACGAGTTATCAAAGCATTTGTGAGATTTCCTTTGTGTAAAAGATGTATCGATTATGGAAGATGAAAATGGATGTGGATCTATGTTTCTAAAATTACTAAAACTAAGAGACTTAGAGAAAGTGTGTAACAAATGGATTAAACTTGTAAGAAACAATAAAACAAACACTTGGGATGCAATTTTCACTCATTTCTATTTTGAAATTGGATTTACCTCTAATTTCATCTTCTCTCAACCACGATCCCATTCCTAGAAGTCATGGTCGGTTAATAAGACAATAAGCACACTTTTCAATGTAGTCAAGGTACTCGACAGATTTTATAACAAGTGTAAAAGTGAAAGAAAGCCATCAAAATCTTGTTACAAGTTCAAGCATCAATCGTGCCTTTACGTCTACGATTGATCAAGTTCAAGAACATAGAACTTTAATCCTTCCTATAGGCAAAATGAAATACAATCTATCAAGTTAATCATTCAAAATTTCATAACCTTGGAAGAAAAATCCAACTCAAAATAGTCATGAGTTACTCATTGAATCCCAAGCTAAAAATCTAGCCTATCATTACTAACTTAGCAAAATGCATAAAAATAATAAATTCTAACATTTTAAGTTACTGTATGAAAATAAATACAGAAGAATAAATAAAACAAGCTAAATGAACTACTAAGAAATAAAGCTAAAAAAACAACAAAAGGTAAAATAAACTAAAACGAGAGAAAAAAAATAAACTTCTCAACAGAATGTAAATGGAAAGGAATTTAGAAACGTAAAGCAAGAGAATAATAAAATGAAGAGCAAGTCAAGATGCTGAACGGAAGAAAGAAATACAGCAGAAAGAAAGGAAAAAAAAAACTCAAAAACTACTCTACTCTACTCTACGTAAACTGTAGAAAAAAAATAGTCTATCTAAACTAAAACTCCCCCCCTTTTCCTTGTGGTCTGGTACTCTCTTTTATAGGGTCAGCATGTGTGAGTGAGCTTCCCATCCGTGAGTTGTGTGCTGTCCATTTTCCTTCTGCATGTGCTTGCTGTCATTCTACTTTCTGCATGTGTTGTCCATGAGTTGCTACATGTGTGAGTTGTTTTCCATGAGTGATGCTGCATGTGTTTTGACTTTGTGCTGAGTTTTAATTTTCTGTTTTCCTGCATGTGCTTGTTGATTTATTTTCCATCCGTGATTGTTGCATGTGTGAGCTGCCGTGAGAGTCTTTGCTTTCTCTGCATGTGAGCTTGCTTTCCAGCCGTGATTGTTGATTTTCTTCATTTGCTTTCTCTGCATGTGAGCTGCCGTGAGAGACCTGCATATGTTTGCAACTTTCTGCATGTGTTTCATCTTCCGTGAGTTGCTGTTCTGCTTTGTGTGAGTGACTTTCTGCAGGTGCTGTCCAACTTTTCCTCTCCTCTGTATGTGCATGTGTTACACTTTATTTTCCTGCATGTGTTTCTTCTTTTATTTTTCTGCATCCGTGGACTGCATGGATGGTTGCATTTCCGTGAGTTTCATGTTTCACTTTCTGTTTTTGTGCATTGCTGAGTTGCTTGTGTGCTGCCATTTTCTGCATGTTTCTTCTCTTTCTATTTTCTGTATTGAGGAGCTGCATGTGTGCCATGATTTGCTGCTATCCAGGTTCTGCATGTGTTGTCCATAAATGTGTTTCTTCATTTTCTGCAGGAGATGCCGTGGGTTTCATGTTTGAGTGCTGCTCCTCCATCCGTGAGTTGCCTTTCCTCCTGCATGTGAAGTTCTGCTTTTTTCATCAAAGTTGAGGGCCAAGTGTTCTGCTGCTGTCAATCCGTGATGCATTTCCTGCATTTCTGCATGTTTGGTTTCTGCATGAGTGTTCTTCTGATCTGTATTGAGGTTTGCAACTTTCTGCATCTGTGAGTGACTTTCTGATGCATGTGTTTGTGCTGTTTCTGCATGTGTTTTTCTGCTGTGTGTTCATTTCCTGCATGTGCATGGCTTGCTTTATTTTCTGCATGTGGTGCTGTTTCACTTTCTGCATGTGATTTAGTTTGCCGTGGGTTCCATGTTTGAGTGCTTGCTGCCGTGAGTTTCCTTTTTTTCTGCATGTGCTGCTGCTGTTTTCTGCATTGATTCCTTGAGTTCCAGCTTGTTTTCCTGCTGCATGCGTTGCACTTTCTGCATGTTCATTGCTTTTCTGCATGTGAACCGTGAGTGTAAGCTGCTAAAGCAATTTCTGCATGTGTGTTTGCCGTGAGTTGCCTTTTGATGTGCTGGTTTGCTGCAGCTGGTTTTTTCTCCTCTGCATTTCTGTTTTTCTGCATTGTTGACTGCATGTGTGCCGTGAGTTGTGAGTTGATGTGCTGGTTTGCTACAGCTGGTTTTCTGCATATGTCCTGGTTTGCCGTGAGCTGCATGTGTCCATTTTCCTCCTGCATGTGTTTTCAAAATGTATTTCTTTCAAAGGCAAATATAGAACTTTATGTGTATAAAATATTGACATCAATTAATTTGACATTCAATATTAGAATTTCATGCATAATTAAGTGTTCAATCCCTATTTGATAAAATAAATCACTCATTTAAACAACTTAATCATGTAATTCTAACCCTTTATCACAAGCTTCACTTGCTACCTGTAAGAAGTGTGGAAAGAACCATGGTGGAGAATGTTGAGTAGGTTTAGGAGTATGTTTTTGATGCGGTCAGTTAGGACACATGATTCAGGAGTGCCTTTATAATGCACAAGGTGGAAGGAATGCTCCTAACAATTAGCCCAATCAAAGGTCGCCTGTCCAAGCTTACGTGTATGCCATCACCCCGGGAGAGTTAAACGAGGAGATTCCCGAAGATGAAGAGACAAGAGTCATCACTAGTATTTTTCTTTAAATACCCCTCTTTAGAAATTAGCTTCTATAAAATAGTTGCTTAGTACTTAGTAGTTGATTACACCTTAGGTAAAATTGTGTTATACAAATATACGTGTGTCTTTGACTCGGGCACTACAAGATCTTTTGTGTCTATGGCATTTGCATGCACGTGTAACCTTCCTACTCAGACGTTACCTCAAGCTATTCTAGTGTCAATTCTTGATGGTAGCATGATCACCTGTACCCACATGTTGAAAAACTGACCCTTAACCCTAAGAGAGAGATTGATGGAACCCGAGTTGGTCATCTTTAACCTATTAGGATTCAACATTATTCTAGGAATGGACTGGTTATCCAAACACTATGCTAGGATAGATTATCGAAACAAGGAGATTATCTTTGAATCACCCATAGATGGGCAAATCCGTCATATGGGAGGGACTATGAAAGCCACCCCCTCTCTAATTTCGACTTTGCAAGCAATGAGGTACATCGCTAGTGGTGCCGCAACTTACCCAGCATTTATGATGGAAGATTATGGTGGTAGTAAGGAGATTCAGGGGATACCTATAGTTGAGGAATATCCAGAGGTTTTCACTAATGATCTGCCAAGATTGCCCCTGATTACGCCTAAAGAATAACGCGGTAGTTGTAGCACAGCTTTGGGGTGTCGATTCCACAGTGAGACAAATTAAAAGAATAGCAGAAGGAACAAAGAAACTAAAGAAAAATATTAAATGATTAATAGAGAACAAATATTAATTTTAAATGTAAATTAAAATGAAGCAAAGTGATCAACGGAAAAAGTACTCAAATTTGACAAACAGTAGAGTTTCGGGAATCTCGTGCACAAATCCGGTATTTTAATTATTTTTAATTCATTGGATAACTCAATTAGGAGTTCAATTCCTCAAATTTCCAATCGGAAGGTATAAATTTATAAACCAAAATTAAACCAAATGTAACACTTTGAAAAATCATTCACCACTTTTAAAATACATAAACTACTATCCCTGTTGAGAAAATCTAACGACGACAATACACTCAGGGAGCAATATTGTAGCAAAGAACTAAATCAATATAGATAAATAATTGATCCAAACATAATCAAAGAACCAATCCATTCAATAGAAAAAGCATGACTGAATCCATAAATAGAATAAATTCTATGATTATTCGGAGAATAAAACATCAACGATGAATTGAGAATGATAAAACAAAAAAGTTTTAGTAATTGAAGATCAAATACATAAATTAAAAATAAATTAAAAATAAAATCTAATGTGCAAGTTCATCCCTAGCCCTACTTGAGAATTTAGTTACCCATAAATATACTGGACAACAAAAATCTCTAGAGAAAACTGAAGCGAACGGTGGCCATGGAAGTGATTTTCTCCTCTCTTCATATCTGCCTCTTGTGCCTCCTCTCTCTCTATTTTGTGCTAATGATCTGCTTATATAGGGTAGGAAAGAAACCCTAATGTCCTCTTAATTTCCGCATAAAAAAATCACCTAAATTTTAGGACTCATCTTGGCAGCCACGTACATGCTTCAAAATTCCGAATTTGGAAATCCTTATTAGATACAAATTTATAGCCCTTTAAGATATATTTCTAACGCATCAAGAATCATATCAATCAGATATGTGAGTAAAAAGTTACAGTCAAAAGACTAAAGTATGTCCAGATTGTCTCCTAGCAAATTTTGGACTTGGACTTCTTGTGGTTTCCTTTTGTGATTTCTTTTTCTTTTTCTTTTCTTCCAAATTGCTCTCAAACCCCATGAAAGTCCTTCTTTGAATTTGACTGGGCTTGACTTGCTCTTTTATAAACTCTGAAATTAAACATAAAAAAATTGCTTAGGAGTATCCCAATGTAAATAGAAACTCAATTCAAGAATACACATTAATTCCAATGATTTCTTGTCACATTTTAGCATTTTAATCCAATAATAGGGTATTTAGAGTGCACTTTCGCACACTCATCACCCCCCGATAGAGAAATAGAATTCATTATAGAACTTGAACGTGCTACAACCCCTATCCATAAAGCACCTTATTGTATGGCCCCTCTAGAACTAAAGGAATTAAAGGAGTAAATAGAAGAACTACTGCAAAAGGGATTCATTCGACCTAGTTTATCACCTTGGGGTGTGCCAGTTCTATTTGTAAAGAAGAATGATGGGTCTTTAAGGATATGCATGGATTATTGGGAATTGAACAAAGTAACGGTTAAGAACAAGTACTCGTTACTGTGTATCGATGACTTGTAAGATCAATTGCAAGGATCATCAGGGTCCTCAAAGATAGACTTAAGGTCTGGTTATCATTAGCTCAAGATCAGGAAAGATTGTATCCCTAAAACGGCATTTCAAACCAGATACGGTCATTATGAATTCTTAGTAATGTCCTTTGGTCTAACCAATGCCCCGCCACATTCATGGATAAGGTGAGCAAAGTATTCAGATCCTGCCTGGATAAATTTGTTGTCGTATTCATTGATGACATATTGTTATACTCGAAGAGCGAAGAAGATCACAAACAGCATCTCCGTTTGGCGTTGGAAAGGCTGAAAGAACAAAGGTTGTATGCCAAATTTAGCAAATGTGAATTTTCGCTCAAGGAGGTAAAATCTTTAGGGCATGTGATCTCAAGCCAAGGATTGGTAATCAATCCCAGTAAGATCAAGGATGTGGTAAATTGGAAGCATTCAACTAATGTGCATGAGATTCAAAGTTGCCTATGATTAGTTGGTTACTATCGGCAATTCATAGAAGGATTCTCCAAGCTATCAGGATCCCTTATTGCTCTAACCAAGAAAAATGCTAAGTATCTTTGGATGGAAGATTGCGAGCAACATTTCATGGAACTCAAGAAGAGACTCACAACTACACCAGTAGCCGTTCCTGACCATAAGCCTTACATAGTTTTTAGTGACACGTCCAAATCAGGACTTGGATGTGTGTTCATGCAAGAAGAGAGGGTTGTCGCCTACGCTTCCTGGCAACTAAAGAGCCATGAGTAAAATTACCCACCCATGACTTAGAACTAGCTACCATAGTTTTTGCTTTAATGATTTGGAGGCACTACTTGTATGGTGAAAATCGCGAAATTTACACCGATCACAAGAGCCTTAAGTACTTATTCAATCAACAAAATTTAAATATGAGGCAGAGGAGATGGTTGGATACCATTAGCGATTACTAGTGTGAAATCAAGTATCACCGTGGCAAGGCTAACATAGTGGCAGATGCGCTAAGTTGGAAGACGCGTAAGGATGATCCCACAAGTCCCGCTTTGGAAGTAAAGTCCCTTCTACATAGTATGAGAAGTTTATTGATCAAGGATCTTCCTGCTAATGCATCCTTGACTGCCATACAAGAAATTGTACCTATGGAATGAGAAGAAGTGAAGTGATGACAGATGAAGGATCCCAAATGGGCAGAAATCAGGCGGAAGGTGGAAAAGAATAAGGGACCAGACTGTTTCACCCTCAACGATGATGGATTATTGTACTACCAAGACCGGAAGGTGATTCCAACTAATTAGGAGATCAGGGATAAGATTCTAAGAGAAGTGCATCTGACTCCATAAACAGCACACCCAGGAAGCACAAGGATGTATCAGGATCTAAAGCAACACTTTTGGTTGGAAGGCTTAAAGAAGGATGTGGCAGAGTATGTTAATAAGTGCTCTGTCTGCAAGGTAGTAAAGGTAGAACACCAAAGGCCCGCTGGGGAATTATAGCCATTTCCAATCCCAGAATGGAAATGGGAAGACATGTCCATGGATTTTGTAGTCAAACTACCAAGAACTTCAAGGGGAAACAACTCTATTTGGATCATTGTCGATCACTTAATAAAAAGTGCTCACTTTGTGCCGGTGAAAAATACCAGCCCAATAAAGAAGTTAACTCAGTTGTTTGTTTCAGAAATAGTATGACTAAATGGAGTTCAAAAAACAATAGTATCAAATAGAGATACGTGTTTTACCTCTTGTTTCTAGCAAGGCTTTCAAGATGCTTTAGGCACCAAGTTAAAATTTAGTAGTGCATATCACCCTCAGACTGATATGCAAACCAAGAAAACAATTTAGACTTTGGAAGACATGCTAAGGGCATGGGTCTTGCAAGAAAATGACTATTGGGAGAGACTTTTGCCATTGATTGAGTTTGCATACAATAATAGTTTCCAAGCCACCATTCAGATTGCGCTTTATAAAGCTCTATACAGAAGAAAATGCATGTCTCCCCTGTATTGGGATGAAGTCAGAGAAGGAAAGATTGACGGTGTAGACTCTTCAAGAGATGAAGGATGTTTGAGCTGAAAATTTGCATATTTTAGCTATTTAAAACTAATTTATTTCAACTGCTTCGTGATATTATTATTGGTTTTAGATGAAAAAATAGTTAATAAGCATAAATTCGAGTTGTGATTTTTAATTGATTAATATCATGTTTATGCTTAATTTTATAACTATGATTTAATTGGACAATATTTCCTCACATATATATTTTTTAATAATCTACTTTTCTTGTTAATTTATTTCGAGTGTTATTTCCTTATTTTCAGTTTAAATAAAATTCAAAAGATATCCGATTCTGAGCCACGGTGCATGCTATATGAGTTTCAAAGCGGTGGATTTGGGCAGCCGAAAATGTTGAAAGAATTGTCGGCAAAGCAAAAAAAAATCATGGAGCACGTCGAATGAAGAAAAAAAGCTGCTATTTTACGGAACGTTTTTGTTCCATCGGCAATTGTTATTTTTTTATCCTTTGGGGTAAATTCTTACCAAAAGAGGAGCCGAAAAATAAAAATAAAGAGAGGAAAGAGACGTGGAGAGTTTTACGTTTGGCTTGAGAGAGTTGACGCTGGCAGAACAACCAACGGATGAAACAGCTCTTTATTTTATTTTTGTTTGCTCTCGGACGGTTGGTGGGAGTGTGAACTTGGTGCAGCTAAAACGGACTTGAAGTAATCCTCCGGTGCTGAAAACGTGGTACGTGATACTCAAGCACAATAAAATAAATTTGGTGGAATAAATTCAGGCGCCTGGGACTGGACGTATACGGAAAAGGAGCTAGAGAGCTTACGTCTGTTAGGAGATTTTGACGGAAGAAGAAAAAAAAATGATCGTCTGGAAGTATGCTGGCTTGCATGGGTCAACATTTACGGAAAGAGAAACGTGTTTCTAGCTGGACGTTAAAGGGATTGATTCGGAGAGTGAAACGTGGAGATTAAAAGAAGGGAAGTCGGTGGAGTCGGTGGATGGTTTTGAATGGAAGAGGGTGGAGATGTGCTGGAGTGATTGGATGGAGTTTATGTTGGTGAGTTGAAAGAGAGACGTAGAGATGATGACTTGGTCTGGACGTATACGGCAAAGAAATAAAGGGAGAGTTGGTGGTGTTTGACTTGAGCAGAGTTGGTGAGTAATTTTGGTGCTGAAATTGGAGACGTGCTGCGTGCTGAAATTGAAGACGTGCTGGAGCCGTGCTTGACTTTCTTGACTTGGATTGCTTGACTTGGATTGGATACAACATCTTTACGTGGAAGTCTATAAGAAGGAGAGTTTGGTGCTGTTTTTTAGGAGGGGGGCTTCCCCTCCTAGCTGGAGTGAGACTTGGCTGGGAGGTGGAAGGGAAAGGCTGGAATTAGTTTGATGAAAGGTTACGTGAGTAGAGTAAGTAGGAGGGTTGTGAAAGAAAGGAGAGAAGGGGGTTCGGGGAGTGAAGGAAAGAAAAGAAAAAACTGAAAAAATAAAGAGAGAAGGAACGGGGGAGAGAGGAGTGGACTCGTAGAAGTGGCCTGGACTCTTGGAGGAAAGTTTAAGGAAAGAAAAATATATAGAAGAGAAGAGGAAAGGAGTTGAGAGAAAGTGAAGGAACGCCGGGAGTTATTCGGAGAGGAGTGGGTTGAATTTTCAACTCTGTTTTTCAGAGCAAAGAAACAGAGGCTTTCGGGTGAGAGAATAAAAGATTTCGGACGGGCTGAGACTAGGGAACACTTCACCTGGGAATTATTTTGGAGGTACTGGGATAGAAGAGCAGCTGAGACTTGAACGGATGGGTGTTTTACGTAAAAACAAGAGGAAAAAGAGCTTCACGGCGGGGACTTCGTCTGGCGGTTTTTCAGCAACTACGGAACCTTCTGTTGGATGTCATCTTGCAGGGCTGGTTTGCAGCTTTGTTGGATGCTGGACTAACGAAAATGTCAGGAGGTTTGAACGGAAAGGAAGTTGGGTAGTTTACGTAAAAACAGATAGCAGTGTTTGGTCAAAAGCTGGGTTTACGGCAGCAAAGGGAAGACTTGTTTTTATTTTTTTTCTCAATACGTGAAGTTTCAGCTGCTGGGTTGATTTTCGGTGAAGAGAGAAATGAACAAGGGAGCTGGTTCGACGTGAAGTTGGACGCATCTTGGAGCAAACGGAACGGACACGAAACCGAGAGGGAGTTTTTCTTTTATTTTCTTTTATTTTCAGTTTTATGTTATTGTATGGTTTCATTGTATTTTATTTTAATATTATCATGAAGAATGTTTATTTAATTTCTATAGCACTTGTGATGAATATGATTGGCTAAATTTATATACTAAGTTTAGAGGTGAAGTTTAATGATTTGAAAATTGTTTTCGGATCGTCGACAAATTTATTTTGTGAGTTTGATAGATTGAATGATTTTATTATTGGAAATTTTGATTATCTATATATTTTTCTTGATTTATTGTGATTTCCGAATACAGTGAATGCTTGAGAAATCCATATGATAGTCAAAGAGTTTTGTAAGTGTTTTAATCATCGATCGCTCATGCTCAATCATTAGTAATTATTTTCTTGATCTTAAATGCTAAATCTTCCAATTAAACGGAATCATTATTCTAGTTTAATTGAAGTAATTCGATCGGAAACAATATTTTAAATTATTAAATGGATCCTCGAAACCTTAGTCTTTTTCCGTATCAACACAGCTTATCATTTCAATCGCGTTTTTTTTTTAATATTTTATTTTCATTTGTTTGAGAGAATTTTTACATTAGTCAATCCCTATGGATTCGATCCTGTAAGGTACTACAACACCTGTATACTTACAGGTAAAACTGCACTAAATTTTGGTTCATTAATTTGAGTTAAAGTTTAGGCGCAACAAAGGATCAAGTCCAAATAATAAGGACAAGGATGAAGGCTGCCCAAGATAGACAAAAGAGTTATGCCAAACATCGAAGAAGCCTCGAATTCGAAGTTGGGGATTGGATCTACCTCAAAGTATCACCCATGAAAGGAGTTTTCCGGTTCGGGAAGAAGGGAAAGTTAAGTTCGAGATACGTGGGACCCTATGAGATATTAGAAAGGGTAGGAGCGATCGCTTATAGACTGATCTTCTCGTTGAATTCCAAGGAATTCATAACGTATTCCATGTATCATCCCTAAAAATGAGCTTTGAGGGACAAACACCAACAATTGTAGCTACGAAGGATATTTTACAATGACCCAACTTGACTTATGAGGAAATCTCTAATTAGATTACAGACTAAAAGGATAAGGAACTTCAAAATCGGAAAAGTCCGTTGGTTAAGGTTTTATGGCTGAATCACAATATTGAGGAGGCTACATGGGAAATGGAAGCCAATATGAGAAACAAATACCCCTATTTGTTTGGCTTGTGAATTGTTTGACATCACATCATGGCATTCGCATCCATTCATGCATGCATGGCATCCATGGTTATTTCACCGTGTGACCCACATTCTTTCTCGCCGTTTACAATTGCACCATGGCCAGTAATGGTAAAATCCCTTGATAGACCTACATGACCCCAGTCGACTTCAGAGACTAAGAGCCGAGCAGCAACGGAGAAGACTAGATTGTATGATCGACACCTTTTGGACTCACTAGGAAAGGTTGGAATACCATAGGACTCATGTGATGCCCCCAGATTCCGCTTGGGATCGGAACGACATCTGAAACATCGAGACATGCAACACAATGTTACTTGCCCCCATTTATGACATATAACATGTAATGTTCCTAACATGCATATAGTATTATACAATATTCATAGCGGATAATTTTTTTAGCAATACTATGTACCAAAATTTTAATATCCCAAATAGTTAAAACATAATCCATGTATACTTAACAAAATAAACATCCACGATTACAATACCAGTCTCAAAAAACTGTAATCTCAAAACAACGGAGATGTAGCTCCATATTTACATTATCAAAATATACTATTGGGCTAGTTCGTTGAGTAACTCATGTAACTCGACTAACGATGCTAGAATATTGTCCAAAAACCTAACTATGGAGGCTGTAAGCTCCGCATCACGTTTGTGACGTCTAGTCAACCTCCTCCAATTTGCCAGTATCCGCTCCCTACTCTGGTCCTAACACATCGCCTACCATTCAGGGGGAATGGTAGTTAGGACTACCACAATAACATTTGATTACAAATCTCAGCAAGTTAACAGTAAACTTGACATGAGTGCACAATCAAAGTCAATAATAAGCATAACATAACTTGACATAACATGGTATGAAATAATAAGCATAACTTAACTTGACATGAGCATACATAAATTGAACTGAAATGTGAACTGAATTTGAAACTTGACATTTTGAACATAATCGAAACATGAACGTGAAATGAATTTCTGCAATCAAAATGATTTCGCCTGTGATTTTGTCAAGAATAGTGAATAATCGGAATGATTCCACCTAACATATTCTATCAGAAATACTCAAACAATCAAAATGATCACACCATGAGTATTTTAAATGAGATACCCTAACAATCAGAGTGATTATATCAAGAGTACCTAGTGATACTCTGACAATCAGAATGATTACATCATGAGTATTTTAAATGAGATACCTTAACAATCAGAATGATTATATCAAAAGTACCTAGTGATACTCTGACAATCAAAATGATTACATCATAAGTATTTTAAATGAAATAGCCTAACAATTAGAATGATTAAATCAGAAGTACCTAGTGATACTTTGACAATCAAAATGATTACATCATGAATATTTTAAATGAGATACCCTAACCATCAGAATGATTACATCAGAAGTACCTAGTGATACTCTGATATTCAAAATGCTTACATCATGAGTATC
The DNA here is from genome assembly GCA_011037825.1 of Carya cathayensis. Classification (NCBI taxonomy): domain Eukaryota; kingdom Viridiplantae; phylum Streptophyta; class Magnoliopsida; order Fagales; family Juglandaceae; genus Carya; species Carya cathayensis. The sequence continues at coordinate 73,450 of QGSO01000209.1, forward strand.
TGAGTAGAGATATTCCAACAATCATAGTAATTACGTTGGGAGTACCTCGCATGAATTACGAATGGAGATGCTCGGATAATCATAGTGATTATTTTAGGAGCATTCTAGATATGACTGACTTAACATGACATGAAAGGTTGTTCCCAAGATACACAAACTGTACTCGAGATGAAATGTGACATGAAACAAAAGGACAGAAGTCCTGTAGTAGCATAACATGACATGAACATAAGACGGAAGATATGATGTACTTTGAGACAGAATACTTTTCATAGCATGACATAAAATGTAACAGATAACATTTCATAACATGGCATAACATGTAACAGGCAATATTTCATAACATGGCATAACAAGTAACAGATATTGTTTCATAACATGGCATAACAAGTAACAGACAATATTTCATAACATGTAATATGGAATATTACGTGACATGACATACATGTAACAATTGCATACATAACATGACATACTTGCAATAGATAGCATATGTAACATGACATACTTGCAACAAATAGCAATACGTGACAAAATTCGTGTAATACGTGACAGATAAGCATTTCATGATAGCATAATTCATGTAATAGATAAACATGTAATGACATGGCATGGAATGACATGTCATATATGATAACATACATACTTAAACTGTAATTCGCTTACCCATCACACATACACAATAAACTGATACTAAGTTAAAAGCTAACTTACCTCTAGTGTTGCGTTCTACAAGAATAAAGTGTGAAACATGAGAAACCTATGCATGTCTTTTATGTGGATCATTATTATCAGTAGCTCTTATAGTCATTACATCTCGCAAAGTCATAAATATTTTTGAGAAAAGTAATAATGAGTCATTTTGTTTTGATGAGATCCAATACATGAATGAAAGAAACAATGTTCTATGGAACACTTCCTTAATTTCTTCTAGGAATTATTATAGGTCTTAATTCATTCAACAATTGGATCATTCGAGTTATCATATTATTGGTATAGGTTTTATCTTTTTAACCATAGGTAATCTTTCGGGAGCAGTATGGGCAAATGAGGCATGGGGCTCATATTTGAATTGGGATCCGAAAGAAACTTGGGCATTTATTACTTGGACCGTATTCATGATTTATTTACATATTCGAACAAATAAAAATTTTGAGGTTGTAAATTCTGCAATTGTAGCCTCTATGGGATTTCTTATAATTTGGATATGCTATTTTGGGGTCAATCTATTAGGAATAAAGCTATTGTAAAAGGTATTCTAAAATTTAAAATTTTAATTACTAACAATTAGAAACGTGTAAAAGAGACAATTTATGGTAAAATGACCATTTTACCCATAACTTGAAGATTTCACATCCTAACTCCAAAAATTATCAAAATTTACATTCCTTGTGTAAATTTTATCTTAAACTCAAATATCAACTTTGAAAAATTTAAAACAATTCACAACAATGGGAAACTCACTATGGCCGAAACATTCATAGGTCATTTCTCTTTATTTTTGTTGTAATTTCTTTCAACTTCAAAACTCGTGATTAAACCAAAACTTTGCCACAAAGATCTTCCTATCCTAAGTTAGAAACATACGTAAAACTTCTATTAAGAAAAAGCTAATCATCAATACCAAACTTTTTGTAAAAAGACCCAAACCTTTTACCAAAAAGCAAACCCTTGAATCACAAGTTTTGACCTTAATCAAAACATCTCCAAGAATTTAAAAAAAATCAAATCTTACTTCTAACATATTTATAACATCATCCTCAGGTCAACCATGCTTTAAATTATCAAAAAAAAGTTACCAAAATCACAAAACAACACTTGGAGTTTTTGGTTTTACACTTAGTCCAAAAACAGAAACTTTTTCTCAACTAACTTTGATCAATCTCTCGATCCACGGCTTAAAAAAATGAGATCTTCAAACTAAAATATCACACAGTTTAAAAATGTGTCCTAAATAATATCCAACCATCAAACTTAAAATTACATGGCTAAAAATCAATAAAACATGGATCTAATCCAAAAACATTAAATCTTAGGCCTAATCGAAATCCTCTTGTATAGAAAAATCATATCTTTGAAACTAATGCTCCTAACATGAAACTAAGAGACTTAGGATCATCACATAAAAATATCAAAGTCTTTGGAGTAAGATCAAACCATAAAATATTCAAACTTTCTAAAAACAAAAACTATTTTTCCACTTCCAGTTTTCAAGTTTCCAGATCTATGAAAATATATCATCAAAAGCTTTATCCATGCAACAAAACCGCAATGCAAATTCATATACACATGCCAAAAACATTGCATAAAATTTTCAAACCAAGACATGTCCATTAGCTTGGTCAAAAATTCCAAAACATAACATTCTCTCCAATTTCACACCCAAAATGACATTTCCATGGTTAAAAATACTTTTGACTAATCAAAAGACCAAATAATGAGACGAATAAGATATACACGGAAACTAAACTCAAAGAAGAAAAATGTTTACGAAGAATTTAACATGAGAAAGTACTTACGAAGGGTCGCAAATCATCACGCAAAAAGACCCAAAAATATGCCCGAGAGAGCTCTTTTGGGTTTCTCACAAAGAATGGGGTGAGGAAGTGATGAAAGTGAGTGAGCCTTGATGGTCTCAATTTGGGGTTTAAAGGGGCTTTGGTTAGGGTTTGTGATGTTATCAAGTCCAAATCCAATTTTTCTTGGCCCAGTCAAATTTCTAAGGTTTAAAAGGTTGGATAATAATGTCATATCAAGGATTTGATGAATTAATAGCATGTGGAAGTGATTTAATCAAATGATTAAAAAAATGCTAGAAAAATCGGATCAAAAAGGATTTGGAGGCCAACTTTAGCATTTGGGATCAAAATGCTAGAAATCTTTGCAAGTATCCAAATAAAACATCTCGAACCTAATTTGGACATTTCACACTATGATTTTGAAAACACTACTCTAGGTTTTACCATTGAGGTTACTATTCACTCCGGAAAAGTGAAAAATAAACTTTACACTATAAAATCCTAAATATTCATAAAAACCTAGCTGTGAAATTCATTTATCAAAATTCTACCCCGAAGTGAGTCAAAAAAGGAAAATGATATCTGCAGGAGACTTCGTGCAGGGATCATGCAGGAGATGTCTACGTGGAAAATAAAATGGTGTGTTTCGCACGTAGGTTTCCATCCTCCATCTCCCTCCTCCATTCAAATCCATCTCACTCTCCTCTATCTCCCTCCTTCATCTCCATTCTCAGGTTATTCCCCAGACACGATATGGGTTTATGAAATCTAACCTCAACACATCTCCCTCCTCCATTCTCACTGTTGTCCTCCATCTCCGAACTGCAGCCAAGACCCAAGATGGGTTTATGAACCCAGAAACTCTAACCAAGAGCCATCTCCCTCCCTCCTCTGTGTCGCGACCCGAGAGCCATCTCAATCCCGCGAAGGTACTCTCTCTCTCTCTCTCACACACACACACACACACACACGCACACAAAGGTTGATTCCACTTGTTCTTAGCTGAAGGGGTTCACGTTGGGTCTAGATTATGAGAAATTTTTCCTAAATTATGAACTGCATTTTTTGCCTATTTCTGTTCAATTGAATGGTGGAACCAATAATTTTTCATGAAACAAAGTATGAGCAACTCTTTCGGTTTCTGTCCTAGTTTAGGTATTGATCCAAGCAAGTGGGAATCCGTATTTGAAAGCTTTGAGCAAGCTGACCCCTCAACAACATGAACGTAAGTAAAACCAACAGGCTTTATCATCCACAAATAAACCTGCCAATATATTTGATAAACATGCAACCTATTGTCTATTCTTGAGCTAGCACAAAATAAAGATGATCCATATGATGAAAACTATAAACCACTAATCAAAAAATTAGAAACTGAAATATGTCGATGAAAATTATTTCTGAACCTTTTGCGAATTTCAGGCATGGTGGGATTGGTCTTCGGTTATGCATTGTGCAGACCCTAGTGAGTAAAATTATCGTGATATAGATATTGATGATGCATGGCTTATAAATCATCAATGGCTTATAACCGAACTCTTTATTGGGTTCAGTAGTATATGTTAAATTTTAATGCAAAAAGTCTTTAGATGCTTTGCTTTGACTGAGACTGGTCCACTATTATAGATCCTGCCACCATGTTTGCCATGAACTCTTTATTGGTGGTTCTTCTAGTCAACTCTAATCAATGTCAACATTTTGTGTGAAAATCCTAGATTTTTATCCGAGTTGGAGTTTTTGGGGATGGAATATACAAACCTGGGCTAGGTTTTTGGGGTGGGGATTATTTGAGAAGTGCCTTATTAACTTTTGTTGGGGCTGGAATATATAGATGCTACTTGTTCCCCACTGCATCTCCATCACAAGCACCCAAATTACTTCTACCACTAAATCAAAACTGTTGCCATGAGAATGATGGAAGATTTTATCCTTACCACATTCAATCTCCCTTCCAACCATATCCCACTTCCTCCTCTTATACAGAATATAAGTGTACACGTATGTGTGAGATCTGAGAGTGGGTTCTCTCTGTCTTTTATCTATGTATAGTCCTAGTCCTAGACTATTGTAATGGTGGATAAAGCTGCTCCATTTTTTATTGTCCTTCACAATTAATGTTTTTGGATAGTGGATTTCATGTGGCAATTGACTGAGCCATATTGAAAATTTGTCTTATGGCGCTTGCTATTTTTTTTTTCTTTTTGTGTCTTTATGCAGGCATGTGCACACTGCAATTTCTTGAGTTTGTGAAGTTTTTTTTACCTCTAGGCTATCAGCTGCATGTCCATAATTTTGCCAAGTTGTCCTAAATAGAAAATTTTAAATCAAACCAAAATTTTGTGAGGTGAAAATAAAGGTTCTATCTTCTTCTTTTCTAGGTTTTGTATTCCCGCATAATGCAAAAATCTCTTTCTTCAATTCACAATTATATTGTTGATGACAGGTTAACAAGATAGGTAGAGAAATCAAGGTCACAATGGTAGAATCTAGTAGTGAGTAAAATTTGTTTCATCTGAATACTATGTGAAAACCTGTTCAGATACCTATGCAACTATAAAAAATAAAGAGCTTATCCAATTGAATTATGAATGCAAGTGCTACTTGCATTACATGGTAGAATGGGTAAATCATCAATGGCTAACTTTTGCATCAAGCAAGAGCTAACCAACCTTTAGCTTAGCTAAAGAAAAAATTATCCTCTACGAATATTTCATAATGTTATATGCATGTTAGGAACATTGCACCTTATATGTCATGAACAGGGATAGGTAACATTGTGTTGCATGTCTTGACGGTTCAAATGTTTGTCTGATCCCAAGAAGAATTTGGGAGCATCACATAAGCTGCTACATTTCATCCTGCTTTTTTTTTCTAATAAAGAACCAACAATTTATCAAAGAGACCTATATAACATACTAAAATTTTAAAAAAGGGACCTTCCAATTTTCTTTCATATTTCAAAGTCCAAAATAACCTGTTTGTCAAAACATAGGACAATCCCATTAACTCCAAGTTAAAAACTATAGCCATCCCCTAAGAAGAAACATCTACCTATCTAGTTCACAAAAAAATACTTTGTCTCAAAATACATGCCCCAACAGTTTTACAAACCAACCAAAATAACCCAACATCAAATGAAAGACCCATCCCCAGGCTAACTCTAGGCATCCGGCTCCCTCTCCCGAGAAATGCCTTGCTGCACAACTTCGTCCTCGTCATTAGCTGGATATTTAAAACAATAACACAAATGTGAGTCTAATACTCAATAGCCAGTGCACCATGTAGTTAAAACAACATACATTAACTATTCTTTTTAAAAGATCATACAAGCTTAAAACACTTAAATAAACATTTAAGTTCAGTTTTCACTTTCCTTTGGCAGGTACACACTACTACACCCTATGTGTTAGAGTTAGCAGTTTTTTGGACCTAATCTCCACCTGTGGCCATGGGTTAGGAAATCCCTTAGTCATGGTGATGTCATTGGGTGCACTGCCAATGTGACAGATTCATTTTCATTTGGTACCATTTTCATTTCGTCATTAGCCATTTAGATGTTTTCATACAAAAACATCAATTTCCTCTTTCTTTCCTTTTTTTCATTCTTAGCATTTCATCATCTTTCTTAGTCCAATGCAGCATGCATTTTCTTTCATAAGAATGCATTTCATGCCATACTTCATATTAAGGAAAATTAATAGTTTTTAAGAAAAACATGTGCATGATAAATCTCATGATCTAAACCTTGAATGTGCATGCTTAACATCAGACATATACACACATTTATCATTTATAGGATACTTAACATGGGCTACCAAGAAGGCTTATACATTTAACTTGTCATCACATGAACCATTTGAATAAAGGAAGCATTTAGTAGAAGAAAATGTCATGTGAGAAGCATGGTCATAGGTACTTACCTCCGAGCTCCACTCTTGGTTCCCTTTGCACTTGAATAATTCATATTCAATGAAATGGAATGAGTACATCAATATCCACTTCACACTAAAATTTGCTAACTAAAACCCTTAGCTAGATGCTCACTTTAATTCCAAGAAGGTATTAAAGTACTTTCCTTAACTCCTCTTCACATAGGGAATATCAACTACAAAACACAACCGGAACCCATTTAACTTCCCACCATACATGGCACTAAGCCAAAATATTAAAACTCTTCATTTCCATCATTCTAAAGAAATTCATGAAAATGGGATCTGATACTGAGAGAGGCACATAGGTCTCTATACATGGTGCATCTAGGCAGTACTAAAATGTATTGAGACCTACGACAACACTATTAGTGGAGTGGGATGAAGCGAGATTTGGCCAACTTCATGGCGCAATGCTTGACATGCCAAAAAGTCAACGCCAAACACCAAAGACCTTTAGGAGCACTTCAATCGCTACCCATTCCAGTGTAGCCATGGGATGAGATTAGTATGGACTTTGTGATGAGTTTCCCTAGGGCATTTGGAGGACAAGACTCTACATGGGTGATTGTCGACAGGTTATTGAAATCGACCCATTTTATTCCAGTTCAAATGACTTTTTCGATTAGCAAGTTAGCGGAGTTATATGTTAAAGAAATAGTTAGGCTGCATGGGATTCCATCGAAGATGGTGTTGGATAGAGACTCACGGTTTACATCCGCATTCTAGAGGAGTGTGCAGAGAGAGCTAGGAACAGAGTTGACATATAGTACTCTCAGATTGACAGCCAATCCAAGAGGACCATTCAGATTCTTGAAGATATGTTATGAGCATGCGTCTTGGATTTTAAAGGGAGCTGGAAAAAATATTTGCCATTGGTCGAATTTGCTTATAATAACAGCCATTAAGAGAGCATTGATGCGGCACCCTGTGAAGTATTGTATGGGCACAAGTGTAGATAACCTCTCTATTGGGATGAAGTTGGCAAGAAAAAGATGTAAGGCTTCGAGTTGATCAGAACATGCAAGAAAAAGTAGCAATTATTAGAAAGAAACTCGCCTTGGCCTAGGAAAGAAAAAAAGAAATATGCAGATCATAGATGGAAGGAGTTGCACTTCGAAGTGGGAGACAATGTGTCTTTAAGAGTGGCTTCGATGAAGGGGGTGATGAGGGTTGGAAAGAAGGGTAAGCTGACTCCAAGATACATTGGCCCGTTTGAGATATTAGAGAGGATAGGAGCTGTGGCTTATCAAATTGCACTACCCCCACAATTCTCGGCTATGCATGATGTCTTCCACATATTGATGTTGAGGAAGTACGTACATGACCCCTCCCATGTGCTAGAGTATGAGCCTCTCCAAGTGCGTGAAGACTTTTCATATGAAGAAGCACCTACACACATCCTTGACCAGAAGATCCAAGTACTTTGCAAAAAAACCATTTCAACGGTTAAAGTACTTTGGAACCATCACATTGAGCAAGACGCTACTTGGGAGCACGAAGAAGACATGAGGGATAAATATCCCTATCTCTTCCATTGAGGTACATACTATCTCGAAGATGAGATTATTTTTAAAGGGAGAGTTGTCATACCTGAGTCCTGCTAGGGAAAATATCGTTATTTATTTATTTAAATTTAAATTTTTTCCTATGTATTTTAAAATATAACGATCTTTATTTATGTGGTTTTAACATGTATATTTTCTATGTTTAATTGAGATTTAGAAAAAGAAAATGGAGAAGGGTATATATGTATGTTCACATTTTATATTAAGTTAATCTCCTTTTAATTCTAGCCATTAGATTGGTAGGTAAACAAATATCCCCTCTTGGCTTGATCGTAGCCATTCATTTCCTATTGGCCACTTAGCTCCATCGTGTTATGTCCCTCAAATCATACAAAAAGAGCAAAATAAAGCAAAGAGCCCATTCAGTTTTCTTCATCCCGTAAGCTTCAAACTCATTCCCTCAACTAATTCCTTCACTTCTCAACAAGTAAATCCAGTCAAAATCTTCCAAGAGAAGAACCCAACGCAGCTAAACCCCCTGATTTTGGTTTGTGATTTTTGGAATTTCAAATCTATGAATGTTAACCTAGGGTTTTCTCAAAATCAACTTCTTGCTTGTTCCAGCCAAAACCCTTCAAATTTCTCCTTCTATTTTCATTGGTTGTTGGTTTTGCATCTAGAAAGGGGAGTCAAGTCAAGTAATACTCCATTTCCCTCAAGATTTTCGTGTGAGTGGGTTATGCTTGTTAGAACCCAAGCCATGTGATTGGGCTTTCCAATTTTGTGTTGGCCGAATGTTGTGTAATAATTCTTAGGTTGATTTTCATTGCTTTCTCTTGTAATTGTTTTGTTTTGGTGGTGACCGAATAAAGGAAAAATAAGTTTGGGTTGTGCTCTGTTTTGTTCTAGCCAATGTACCTTGCAATGGTTGTGCATTGTGATTTTCTTGTGTTCTTTAAGTTAAACTATATTTTTATTTATGTTAATCCTTGTGTTTGTGGGTGGAGCACAAAGGGAAAGATGGCATGCCCTGCATGTACAGCTGAAACAGATTTTCTATGGTTGGTTTATAGGTGCAAACATTGCTATATGGGTCATCAAAGGTGGTTGGCACCAGATCATACTGGGAGATGGGAAGAAATGCTTTTAATGGGTACGAGGAGCAACCATCAAGGGTTGCGGGAGAGGAATTGCTAGAGCAATTAGCTGGGGTCTCACATGTGCAGTTTGGTAAATCAACCTTGAAGAGGAAACGAATACGCCCAATCAACAAAATTGGATAAAAAGATCTTCTTCTTCTTTTTTAGCTTCCTTATTAGTTAGACTTAGGATTGAGATATAACTTGGATGTAATGTATATTGAGACAAAAAAAAACTATGATAACGTGTTGGGAACATTGTTGAATCTTGAAGGAAAAACTAAGGACTCTGCCAATGTGCGTAGGGATTTGGCTAATCTTGAACTAAGGAAAGAATTGCATTTACAATATAATGGTGATCGTATTTCTATGAGTCTTGCATGCTACATGTTAAATTTAAATGAGCAAAAGAATTTTTGCAGATGGTTGTCAGAAGTGAAATTCCCTGATGGTTTTGCCTTAAACATATCATAGTGTGTCAATGCGAGTGACCGAAAAATCAAAGAAATGAAAAGCCATGATTGTCATATATGTATGCAAGCATTGCTACCGGTTATGATTGGTAGGTTTTTACAGCCCAATGTGCGTCAAGCCTTAATAGATTTTAAGCTTGTTTTTCAAAGAATTATGTTCATGAACTTTGACCTAATCAGTGTTGCATCGGCTTCAATCTAATATCCTCATCATTCTTTGTAAACTAGAAATGATATTCCCTCCTGGATTTTTTGATGTCATGTTGCACCTTGCTATTCATTTGCCCAATGAGACATTGTTTGCAGGACTCGTGCAATACAAATGGAATCTTTTGAAAGGTATCTAGGGAAGTTCAAGCGGTATATCAGCAATAGAGCCCATCCAGAAGGCTTGATTGCTAAGGCATATGTCCATCTCGAGTGCCTTACGTTTTGCTCTATATACCTTCACGATATTGACACTAGTTATAACTGAGAGGAATGCAATAGTGATGTGCTTGGGGCTTCGACTGAGTTGGGAAATGATACAAGTTTATCTATTTTCTCATAAAAGGTACGACCATTGGGGACTGCAAGCTCTCACAAATTAGCTGAAAAACTAATGGCTAAGGCCGAATGGTATGTACTTAATAATTGCACGGAGGTTGAGCAATACATAGAGTAAGTACATCATTCTTGGATATATGTTTTATTGATGTTCTAATTAGGCCTGCAACCCGACCTGGAACAACCGGGTTTAAGCCTGACCCAACCCGAATGGAGGCATTTAAGGTGCCAATCCGGACCGACTCGAACCAAGTAAAAGAAATTCGGATCAAGCCTGTATGACCCGACCATTAAAGCGTGCAACTTGGATATTCAGCATTGCAATTAAATTTTTTTTTTTAAATCCTGTTTTCTACTCATCATTTACAAAATATACGATCTATATCTCATCCTCATCCTCAATCTCAACAAAAAATCCAAAAAAACAAAAAATGAAAACAGCATAATTGCGTCTACATAAGCCATTGAGTAGCATCATCGACTCTTCCTCAAATCCTCATCCTCAATCTCAACAAAAAATCCCAAAAAACAAAAAATGAAAACAGCATAACTGTGTCTGCAGAAGCCATCGAGTAGCATCATTAACTCTTCCTCGGATAGCAACATCGTCGAGTACCAGGCTCCATTGGGTCTTCCTTTAACGCCTTTCTCTGTACAGTACTGTTTGTGATATCTACACTATCGCTCTCTGTCCTTCTCTTCTTTCCGACGCTCGAAGTAGAGTATCATACTCCAAAGATTTCACGATGGCTTTGCTTCCACGTAGATTCAACGCGGTCCGATCGTAAGATTTTGATACCTCTATGGCCGTATCGAACGTTCCAAGCCACACCCACAAGCCTTTCCTATTGAGGTCGCGTATCTCAGCCGAAAACTTCCCCCAGAACCATCTACATGTTGTTGAAGATTTTAGACTTTCCAAGTGGCAGTGAGAAATTTGGGTGTTGGGCGGCTAGGTTTACGTTTGAGAAGTGAAGATTTATATTCATATTCAAACCATTGGACGGGTTGACACCTGATTTAAAAACCTGTTATCAGTCGGGTTGGAGACCTAATCAAATAGCAACCCAATAGTAGCCGGGTCGGGTCAGATATTTTGATCGGCTCCAACAGTTTGACGGGTGAAATGCACAACCCTACTTCTAATGTTATTAGTCTCCACTTAATGTTTTCTCACATATATACAGGGAGCACTATAACAAGATGAAAGAAGAGGACCAAAATAACATCAACCATTGGCACCAGAGTCAATTCTTGGCATGGTTTAGATCACGCGTAAGATACAAAACCTCCCCCATACATATGTTAACTATCTATAAATTAGTGACTTTGTAACTATGTTTTATTCTATCCTTCTATTTGGTATGGAGGGTTCATTTAGTGTTTCGGCCCAATAGGGAATTATCTCAGTCATATGGCCCAAGCTGGAGGTTCAAGGCCTAGCAAGGCTCTATGTTCCGCCTTACATGGAGGGATAAGAGTTTCGATGAGCATTTATGATCACTCTAGTTATTCAGGGATAATCTAAGTTGATAATCATCACATGAGATAAGAATCACGTGAGCATGATCCAACTGTAGTATTGATCCAACTCAACCTAATGTCTATATATATACCAAGTAACCCAAAGACATTGAATTGAATTCTTGATTAGTTTTATGTTACACTTAACTGACTTAAGCATCGGAGTCGTTGTAGGCGTGCAACGCCGACATTCTCTCACATATTACAGGTGAGTTGTTACATTTGGTGGTGGACACATCCTTAACATGTAGATTCGAGAGTTGCGTGCAAGTAGTCCAGGTCAGGTCATCGATGACATATATGCATTAGCATGTGGTCCAGATCCGTGGGTCACATCATATGCCGGTTGCATAATGAATGGAGTTTGGTTTCATACGAAAGAGCCTGAAAGGCATCGCCGCACACAAAACAGCGAGGTGGTGGTTCATAGAGAACATCATGGATCCCTTGTTGAGTTCTACAGTGTGTTGCATGACATTATAGAGTTACACTACATGGGTTGGCATAAGGTATATATGTTTAGCTGTTCTTGGTATGACATTGGTGACCCAAGAATGGAGATATGTATCAGGGACCATTTAACGTGTGTGAATACAACTAGGCAATGCTATAAAGATGAGCCTTTTGCCATAGCATGCCAAGCATTGCAAGTGTTTTATCTCAAGGATCCAACATTGGGGGGGGGGGGAAGTTGGCAAGTCATATATAAGACTACAAATAGGAATGTCTACAACATTTATTCAATGACTACTGTTGAGGAGGAGAATGCAAATGACGAATCATCTTAGGTTGAAGTAGAAGATAATGGTCAGACTAATGTAAACAACTATTGTAACAGCCCGCTAGAAATTCAATGGTGGAATTTCTATAGACATTAGAAATCTCGTGAAAACCCCATAAGTTTTTACGAATCGGCTAATCGCATAAGTTCTAGTATGTCAACATAATTAGTTTTATCACTCACTATGGTGCCAGAAATGTGATTTTATTTGTTATCAATCATATCACGTCGAGACCTGTCCCAACCAATTGACAATGATGTTTTTATTGATGATGACCTACTTGATGATGNTGAGGTAGTTAGAAGTGTCAGATTACGTTATAGTTTACGCCACTAGACTCAGTTGAATATTTAGGATTTTTCAGTACTAAGTTTATTATGCACTTTTTCGGAGTGAATAGTAACCTCGATAAGCGTACTAAGTGCAGTGGTTTCAAAATCACAGTGTGAAATGTCCAAATTAGGTTAGAGAAGTTTTATTTGGACACTTGGCAAGATCTTAACCACACATAATGAATAGTATTAGATACTTGGCACAAAGAGAAACCATTAGATGGATTTGTGAAGGAAATCAATGTGTGAGATCATGCCACCTAAGCAAAACAGTTTTTTTTCATCTGATCAACCAAATTGAGTTAGATGAAGAGGGTTTCAACCCTAGTAAAACCCTAAATGGTTGGAATCCTTTTGAAACCCCAAAAACTTGGTTGAAACCGAAACCCTAAACGGTTTCCCCAAACCCTAAAGTTGGCATTCAAACCCTTTTTGATCCAATTTCTAGTATTGTGTTTAATCACTTGATTAAATCACTTTCACATGCTATTAATTTCTCAAATTCCTATTATGACATCTTTATCCAACATTTTAAACCTTAGAAATTTGATTGGGCCAAGAAAAATTGGATTTGGGCTTGATAGCATCTCAAACCCTAACCAAACCCCCTTTAAACCCCAAATTGAAGCCCACTTGGTTGAGGCCCACTAAAGCCCACGAATTTTGGCCACCTTGGCATAGCTTCTTGGAGAAATTTCCTCCCCCACTTGGCAGACCATTCATTGCATCAAGTTGCACTCATTAATATGGAGGAACCCACCCCATCAAGTCCCATGTCTCATAGCCTTTGTAAGTTGTCTTTTGCCCCCCACTATCCTCTACATTATGTCACATGTCTACACCTCCACTCAATGATCATTAAGGTCCAAATATTCTCCCTACAGAAGTCTTGAGTCGTGCAAGACACACTTACTTCACTTTAATCATTTCTTCACCCCGTTCTTAGAGAGAAACCCAAAAGAGCTCTCTCGGGCAGATTTCTGGGTCTTTTTGCGTGGAGTTTTTCGACCCTTTGTAAGTATTTTCACAGATGACTCCTTCATAAAAGTTGTTCCTCTTTGAGTCTAGTTTCCGTAGATGTATTTTTCGTATCATTCCATGGTCATTTGGTCGGTCAAAAGTATTTTTAACCATGGAAAGGTCATTCTGGGCGTGAATCTGGAGAGTGTGTTATGTTTTGGAGTTTTTGACCAAGCTAATGGAATATCTTGGTCCGAAAATTTTATGGAGTGTTCTTAGATGTGTTTAAGAGTTTTCATTGAGGTTTTGTTGCATGAATAAAGTTTTGATGATAGATTTTTTAGATCTAGAAACATGAAAACTGGAAGTGACAAAACAGTTTTTATTTGGATAAAGTTTGAATATTTTGAGGTTTGATCTTACTCTAAAGGCTTTGATATTTTTATATGATGATCCTAAGTCTCTTATTTTCATGTTAGGATGTTATTTTGGAGATATTTAGTATTAGTTTCAAAGATATGATTTTTCTATGCAAGAGAATTTCGGTTAGGCCTAAGATTTGATGTTTTTAGGTTAGATCCATGTTTTATTGGGTTTTAGCCATGTGATTTTAATTTTGATGGTTGGATATTCTTTAGGACACGTTTTTAAACCATGTGATACTTTATTTCAAAGATCTCACCTTCTTAAGCCATTGATCAAGAGATTTATCAAAGCTAGTTAAAATATTGATGATGACCTACTTGATGATGAATTAGGAATGGAAGACATAAATGATGATGATAACTCTGGTAGCGAGTCCAAGCATCATCTGCATGAGAAGAAGAATGATGATGATGATGGTATTTCAGATTTCAAATCAATATGTTAATTTAAGTTGAAATTAACATTATGTAGTCATGAGCACCTATCGTGGGTTTCAACCAATTTATAATTCAAGTTTTCATTTCACAAATCTGTACTTAGTAAAGTTGTTTAAATCAACTAGGAAATGTATTGGTATCCAATACTAGTAGCTTACTTTGTGTATATGGTTTTTCGCAGAGACGGCGCATGACTTCAATTAACTACCTTGAGGAAGGTGGGTGAGATGTAAGTGTAGGAACCAAGTTGTAAAAATGACCACTGGTGCATAAGGTATTATTTTTTAACTACATGCAATTTACTATGCTTGTTTTTAAATTCGTATGAGAGCATCAAATCTGAATATTGATATGAAAAAATAGGTTAACGATTGAGGAAATATATTGAGACTAGAGCATTACCATTAGAGATATCTCTAGCTAGTATAACTGAAATTTCAGTTCTAATACATGTTTCTTTGAGTATACATGATGGTTCGTCACCATCACAAATGAGGTTGGACATCTAGTACTAAAAATAAGTTGGACTTTGATGTTGGTTCATCCTTGGAGGTAGATATTACAAAGAGGGCCCATAGCTGGGTTTCAATAGAAATTATTTCGGGGGAAAACAGTGGAGAAAAGTCTTCACGACTGTTTTTATGTTGCAAGGAAACTTAACCACTAGTTTTGAAGTTGTAAGGCAACTATTAATGACTTCCAATTTACATTTGAACACCATCTTCTCTGGGTTAACTGGTTCCCATCAAAAATAGATGTTATTAAATTGGGAATGATGGATTGGGTGAAAGTTGGCAAATAAATGTTGATAAAGTGGTTTGAATGTACCCCTGATGACCATGGGATTACCTTAAGTGGAAGGCAGTGGAGTTCGTCTTCAACATTTGTATTCCAATAGTAGTAATAGAAAAACTAGTGGAATGTATTTATTATAGTTACTGATCATCAGGTTTTAATATTGTGTACAGATGGAGTGGTTCTCACAACTAACCTTGTGGAACACCTACATTAAAGGGGCAAGCACAAAATTTGATGGACTTGATTAATGATGGACATCTTCTTTGAATTCCCCACCAGGGGGCAAATATTGATGATTTGTTTGTATTTAATGAAATGGAGGTCATACACCATTGGAGATGAGGTGTAAATTTGTAACTAGGAAGAGCAATACCCGAATGTTGATGACGTATGTGTAACAGCCCGCTAGAAATTCAACAGTGAAATTTCTATAAACTTTAGAAATCTCGTGAATACCCCATAAGTTTTCATGAATCGATCAATCGCACAAGTTTTAGTCTGTCAACATAGTCAGTGTTATCACTCACTATAGTGCCAAAAATGCGATTTTAATTATTTGAGATAATTAAAAGTGTCAGATTACATTATAGTTTACGTCACTAGACTCAATAGAATATTTAAGATTTTATAGCGCAAAAACCTATTTTCATAATTTCGGACAAAACGGCTGTTAGAAACTGTCAATTTATTTATAGAGGCACTTCGGGGTTGAGTTTTGGTAAACGGTTTTTACTATAGGTTAATATGAATATTTAGGATTTTTCAGTACTAAGTTTACTGTGCATTTTTTTGGAGTGAATAGTAACCTCGATAAGCGTATTAAGTGTAGTGTTTTCAAAATCACAGTGTGGAATGTCCAAATTAGGTTAAAGAAGTTTTATTTAGACACTTGGCAAGATCTTAGCCACACATAGTGAATAGTATTAGATACTTGGCATAAAGAGGAACCATTAGATGGATTTGCGAAGGAAATCAAGGTATAAGATCATGCCACCTAAGCAAAACCTTTTTCATCTGATCAACTAAATTGAGCCAGATCAAAGAGAGTTTCAACCCTAGTGAAACCCTAAGGTTCTGCTTGGTTACTGAGAATTCTCATATGAGAATTTTGAGTTTTAAAATAAAATATTAAAATATTATATTTTAATATTATTATTATTTTGAGATTTGAAAAAGTTAAGAAAAAGTTGAATAATTTATTATATTTTATATGGAGATTTGAAAAAGTTATAATGATGAGATGAGAATTTCATGTGGCCAAACTAAACCTAAATGGTTGGAATCCATTTGAAACCCCAAAAAACTTGGTTGAAACTGAAACCCTAAACGGTTTCCCCAAACCCTAAAGTTGGCCTTCAAACCTTTTTTTATCCAATTTCTAGCATTGTGTTTAATCACTTGATTAAATTACTTCCACATGCTATTAATTTCTCAAATTTTTGTTAAGATATCTTTATCCAACCTTTTTAAACCTTGGAAATTTGATTGGGCTAAGAAAAAATTGGATTTGAGCTTGAAAGCATCTCAAATCCTAACCAAACCCCCTTTAAACCCCAAATTGAAGCCCACTTGGTTGGGGCCCACCAAGGCCCACGAATTTGGCCACCTTGGCAAGGCTTCTTGGAGAAGTTTCCTCCCTCACATGGAAGATCATTCACTGCCATTGGCTGCACCCAATAGTGCCTTGATGAGATGGAGAAACCCACCCCATCAACCTCCATACCTTATAGCTTCTGCAGGCAGTCCTTTCCCCTCCATATTCTCCACTTTATGTCACTTATCTACCTCCAATCAATGGTCATTCAGGTCCATATCTTCCCCCTACAGAAGTCTTGAGTCGTGCAAGACACACTTACTTCTCTTTCATCACTTCTTCACCCCGTTCTTAGAGAGAAACTCAAAAGAGCTCTCTCGGGCAGATTTCTGGGTCTTTTTCCGTTGATTGTTTCGACCCTTTGTAAGTATTTTCACAATATGAATCCTTCATAAAAGTTGTTCCTCTTTGAGTATAGTTTCCATAGATATATTTTTCGTATCATTCCATGGTAATTTTGTTGGTCAAAATTATTTTTAACCATGGAAATGTCATTCTGGGTTTGAATCTGGAGAGTATATTATGTTTTGGAGTTGTTGACCAAGTTAATGGACGTATCTTGGTCCAAAAATTTTATGGAGTATTCTTAGCATGTGTTTAAGAGTTTTCATTGAGGTTTGTTGCATGACTAAAGCTTTTGATGATAGATTTTCTTAGATCTAGAAACTTGAAAACTGGAAGTGGCAAAACAGTTTTTATTTGGAGAAAGTTTGAATATTTCGAGGTTTGATCTTACTCTAAAGGCTTTGATATTTTTATATGATGATTCTAAGTCTCTTATTTTCCTGTTAGGATATTATTTTGAAGATATTTACTATTATTTTCAAAGATATGATTTTTCTATGTAAAAGGATTCCGGTTAGGCCTAAGATTTGATGTGTTTGGGTTAGATCTATGTTTTATTGATTTTTAGCCGTGTGATTTCAAGTTTGATGGTTGGATCATATTTAAGACACATTGTTAAACCATTGATCAAGAGATTTATCAAAACTAGTTGAGGAAAAAGTTTCTGTTTTTGGACTAAGTGTAAAACCAAAAACTCCAAGTGTTATTTTGTGATTTTGGTGACTTTAGTTGGATGATTTAAAGCATGGTTGATATTAGGATGATGTTGTGAATATGCTAGAAGTAAGATTAGATTTTTTTGGAATTCTTGGAGATGTTTTGATCTAGAGTCAAAGCTTGTGATTCAAGGATTTGGATCTTTTTTCAAAAAGTTTGGTGTTGATTATTAGCTTTTTCTAAATGGATATTTTAAGTATGGTTTTAAACTTAGGATTGGAAGATGTTTGTTGCAAAATTTTGGTTTAAGCATGAGTTTTGANAAACCATTAGATGGATTTGTGAAGAAAATCAAGGTGTAAGATCATGCCACCTAAGCAAAACCTTTTTCATCTGATCAACTAAATTCAGCCAGATCAAAGAGGGTTTCAACCCTAGTGAAACCCTAAGGTTCTGCTTGGTTACTGAGAATTCTCATATGAGAATTTTGAGTTTTAAAATAACATATTAAAATATTATATTTTAATATTATTATTATTTTGAGATTTGAAAAAGTTAAGAAAAAGTTGAATAATTTATTATATTTTATATGGAGATTTGAAAAAGTTGTAATGATGAGATGAGAATTTCATGTGGCCAAACTAAACCTAAATGGTTGGAATCCATTTGAAACCCAAAAAAACTTAGTTGAAACCGAAACCCTAAACGGTTTCCCCAAACCCTAAAGTTGGCCTTCAAACCTTTTTTTATCCAATTTCTAGCATTGTGTTTAATCACTTGATTAAATCACTTCCACATGCTATTAATTTCTCAAATTTTTGTTAAGATATCTTTATCCAACCTTTTAAAGCTTGGAAATTTTATTGGGCAAAAAAAAAATTGGATTTGAGCTTGAAAGCATCTCAAACCCTAATCAAACCCCCTTTAAACCCCAAATTGAAGCCCACTTGGTTGGGGCCCACCAAGGCCCACGAATTTGGCCACCTTGGCAAGGTTTCTTGGAGAAGTTTCCTCCCTCACATGGAAGACCATTCACTGCCCTTGGCTGCACCCAATAGTGCCTTGATGAGATGGAGAAACCCACCCCATCAACCTCCATACCTTATAGTTTCTACAGGCAGTCCTTTCCCCTCCCTATTCTCCACTTTATGTCACTTATCTACCTCCAATCAATGGTCATTCAGGTCCATATCTTCCCCCTACAGAAGTCTTGAGTCGTGCAAGATACACTTACTTCCCTTTCATCACTTCTTCACTCCGTTCTTAGAGAGAAACCCAAAAGAGCTCTCTCGGGCAGATTTTTGGGTCTTTTTCCGTTGATTTTTTCGACCTTTTGTAAGTATTTTCACAATATAAATCCTTCATAAAAGTTGTTCCTCTTTGAGTATAGTTTCCGTAGATATATTTTTCGTATCATTCCATGAAAATTTTGTTGGTCAAAAGTATTTTTAACCATGGAAAGGTCATTATGGGCTTGAATCTGGAGAGTATGTTATGTTTTGGAGTTGTTGACCAAGTTAATGGACGTATCTTGGTCCAAACATTTTATGGAGTATTCTTAGCATGTGTTTAAGAGTTTTCATTGAGGTTTTGTTGCATGACTAAAGCTTTCGATGATAGATTTTCTTAGATCTAGAAACTTGAAAACTGAAAGTGGCAAAACAGTTTTTATTTGGAGAAAGTTTGAATATTTCGAGGTTTGATCTTACTCTAAAGGCTTTGATATTTTTATATGATGATCCTAAGTCTCTTATTTTCCTGTTAGGATATTATTTTGAAGATATTTACTATTATTTTCAAAGATATGATTTTTCTATGTAAAAGGATTCCGGTTAGGTCTAAGATTTGATGTGTTTGGGTTAGATCTATGTTTTATTGATTTTTAGCCGTGTGATTTCAAGTTTGATGGTTGGATCATATTTAAGACACATTCTTAAATCATGTGATGCTTTATTTCAAAGATCTCACATTGTTAAACTATTGATCAAGAGATTTATCAAAACTAGTTGAGGAAAAAGTTTCTGTTTTTGGACTAAGTGTAAAACCAAAAACTCCAAGTGTTATTTTGTGATTTTGGTGACTTTAGTTGGATGATTTAAAGCATGGTTGATATTAGGATGATGTTGTGAATATGCTAGAAGTAAGATTAGATTTTTTTGGAATTCTTGGAGATGTTTTGATCTAGAGTCAAAGCTTGTGATTCAAGGATTTGGATCTTTTTTCAAAAAGTTTGGTGTTGATTATTAGCTTTTTCTAAATGGATATTTTAAGTATGGTTTTAAACTTAGGATTGGAAGATGTTTGTTGCAAAATTTTGGTTTAAGCATGAGTTTTGAAGTTGGAAGGAATTGCAACAAAAATCAAGAGAAATAGCCTATGGATGTTTCGGCCATAGTGTGTTTTTCATAGTTGTGATCTGTTTTAAATCTTTCTGATTTAATATTTGAGTTTAGGACAAAATTTACATGAGGAATGTAAATTTTGGAAATTTTTGGAATTAGGATGTGAAATCCTTAAGTTAGGGGTAAAATGGTCATTTTCCCACATGTAGAGGGTAAAATGATAATTTTACTCTAAGTTAGCTTGTTTTCGTGTTTTTAATTGTTAGTAATTAAATTTCTAACTTTTAGAATGACCTCTTATAGTTCTTCGTGTTTCGCGCTTTATTCTCGTAGAACGTGACGATTGAGGTAAGTTAGCTTCTAACTTACTATCAGTTTATTGTGTATGTATGATGGGTAAGGGAACTACGATTTCTGTTTATATGCTATCATATATGCCATGTCATGCCACGTCATCTCATGTTTATCTGCTATGTATGATTTATTCTGTCATGAATATTTATCTGTTACACAATCTATTCTGTCACATATTGCTATATGTTATAAGTATGCCATGTTAAGTATGACATATCTTACATGTATGTCATATCATATATCATTCACCATTGCAAGTATGTCATGTTAAGTAAAGAAGTCAGATCAAGTTTATGTTAAGTCAAGTTTCAGATCACGTTCAAGTTAAGTTATTCATGTCAATCACGACCCTAAGTGCTAGGATGGGGTAATATCCTAATGGAACTCATTTGTTCACACTGGAGTGTCTAAATAGGTGTGAAATTCCCTGGATTGACGAAGTACAGTCAACAAGTTGCGAATGGGGCCTAATTAGCTAGTCACCGGAGCGCGCCAGGCACTAACGCCGATGGTGCCATATTTTATTTTACGTGTATTCATGGGGTCACAACAACTGTGGAGCATACACTACGTGAGACACAACAATTGTGACACGTAGAATACGTGGGGCCACAACAACTATGGAGTATGTATCAACGCACTCACAGTTGGTGTAGATACCTGTGTTATGATGTGGTAATCAGTAAGGACACACGGCTCTAAGGGACCCCTGTAGCACCCATATGGTCACGTTAATAATCAAGTCAATTGAATAAGATTCCAAGTTCATGTCAAAAAGTTAAGAATAAGTAATCATGGTTAACCCCATGAGATAAGAATAAGTTTCAGATCAAGTCCACGTTAAGTCAAGTTTCAGATCAAGTTCATGTTATGTTATGCTCACGTACAACTTCTGATCATGTTCACGTTAAGTTTTAAGTTCATTTTCATATCATGTTATGTTTATGTTTATGATATGTTCAAGCTCACGTTCATGTTATGTTATATTCATGTTCATGTTCATGTTATGTTTCAAGTTCATGTTTCTGTCATGTTATGTTCACGTCCATGTTATTTTCAAGTTCACGTTCATGTTATGTTATGTTCACGTTCACATTATGTCTCAAGTTCACGTTTATGTCATGTTATGCTCAGGTTTATGTTAAGTTCAAGTTCATATTTATGTTATACATGTTCACGTTCGTACTATATTTCAAGTCCATGTTATGTTTCAAGTTTCACGTTCATGTTATGTTGGTAGTCCATGTTATGTTTTAAGCTCAAGTTCATGTCATGTTAAATCAAGTTCAGTTCACATTTAAGTTCAAGTTATGTCATGCTATATGTCAAGTTATGCTATGCTTATTTACAACTTTATTTATGCATTTATACTTTTACTGCCATGCATGCATTTTTAACCTGTGTGGGAGTTTCCTGTTAACTTACTGAGATTTATAATCAAATCTCACCGTGGTAGTCCCAACTACCATTCTCCCTGAATAGTAAGCGATGTGTCAGGATCAGAGCAGGAAGCAGACATTAGTAGACTGAAGGAGGTTGACTAGATGCAGCAAACACGACGCGAAGCTTGCAGCAAACACGACGCGAAGCTTACAGCTTCCATAGTTAGTTTTTGGACAGTATTCTGGCCTCGTTAGTTGAGTTACATGAATTACTCGACGAACTTCCTTAATAGTGTATTATGGTAATGTAAATATAGATTTTGGTCTCTCATGTTTTTGAGGTTATAGTCTTCTAAGACTCATACTGAAATCGTGGATGTTTATTTTGTTAAGTATGTTTGGATTACGATTTAACTATTTGGGATGTTATAAGTTTGGTGCATAGTATTGGTCAATAAAAAAAATTATCCGCTGCGAATATTACATAATGTTAGATGCATGTTAGGAACATTGCATCTTATATGTCATGAACGAGCGCAGGTAACCATGTGTTGCATGTCCCGACACTTCAGATGTCTGTTCAATCTCAAGCGGAATTTGGGGACGTCACAGTATGCATAATGGATAACATATGGTATAAAATGTATGCACACACAACAAATGGATGACATAATTACTGGAGAGCAATTCAGGGAGTTAATTTTCTATAGCATGCAGCAAGGCGAAGGCAAACGTGATGCTTCTATATATGCAAGTGGATGAATGAGACATGCCCAAATTATTCACATCAACATTCTAAGTTGATGTGAATAATTTCCCGTGGGGCTGTATTCACAAGATTGGGCACACATTAAAATATGAGGTTTGTGGGGCTGTAAGAACTTGTTCACAAGACTGGGCACACAAATAATCTTTCTCTAAATTTAAAATGAAATAAAATGAAGAGTTTACTATGAGAGACCATCACGGGAGAGTGCATTTTAAAGCACAAGTAAAGAGGCGGGATGGGCAAATTAAAGGGCGGGAGAGTAAAACCATTTGCAATTGTTCCAACCTTCTTCATCAGCTTCTCTTCTTACTCCAGCTTGGCAGACAAGTTCCAGTCGTTAGGTCCTGGCTGGGCTCCCTTCCATTGAGAAGAGAAGTTCTCTTGGCCTCTGCCACGCAACCCAGAGGTGACCACCTTACCCATGCGAGGAGTCCTTACTACAAGAAATACTAGCTTTTCTGACGACAAGAATTTATCGCAAAAAGCAATATAATCGCCAGAAATACATATTTGCATCTAAGGCTGCAAACGAACAGAGCTGCTCATGAACAGTTTGAGCTCGACTCGTATAAACTCGATTCGGATTCAGTTCATTTGATAAATGAGTTCTTAGCGACTACTAATATTGATTCGAATATTAAACGAGATAAACTCATATAATCTCGACTCGACTCGGTGTAGGGTCATGAACAAAATTTGTATAAACTTGACTCAACTCGTTGATACTCGTCACAATACTCATAATATTTCTATATATATATATATATACTCTTACATATATTCTTACATATATTCTTTTATTGTATATATTTTATGTGTTATATATATTATTTTTGATACTTTGTATAAGTAATATATTTTGTTACTAACAAGGTGACAAAAGAATAATGTTGAGTATAATAATGTATTAAGTTCACAAAAGAATTATTGAGTCAAATGTTTACATAGAGTAAGCAACTCTAATTTGATTACAACACTTTTTTATCTAATTTATTTTGATTATTTGGTCATATTTAATATTGCTAGTAAGAGGCGCACGTGCACATTGAAAAATAAAAATCTATTATAATAAGTATTTACATTTTTATATGCTTTTGTGAAAATAAAATTATTATATAGCTTTCACTTAATATAATTATTAAGTATAATAGAAAAATGAATGTATGAAAAATAAATATCAATCTAATGGAAAATAAATTGACAGTAAGATAAATATATAGTCTAAAGCATCATGGTTAAATATAGATAAAATTTTATTGATATAAAAAAAGGCTTTTCTTTCAATGTCATTTTTTTAAGTGGAAACAGTTTTATGAAATTATTTAAACCACAGTAAAAATGACCAATTGCAAATAATTTTATTAAGTTTTTTTAATATTTATTAATTTATTTCATTTTTTAAAGACACTATAAGAAATAATAAAAATGCAAAACATTAATTGAATTTACATTCTTGTACTTTTGAAAGTAAAATACTAATAATAACATATTATATTTTAAAATTAATATGAAATTATAATATAATTCATTATGAAAATTTTTTAATTATACTACCTCACCTATTATTATTACTTTTAATAGTTAAAGTCAAACATGTATGTTGTATATTACATATTTATAGAAAAAGAATATAACGTTTCAATTTTAAAAATATAACATTTCAATTCATTATTATTAAATGATTAATTTTATCCAAAAATTAAAAAAAAAATATTTACATTTCGAAATTATATATGTAAAGAAATCATTAAATCAAAATCATTAATAAAAGGAAAAAATAATATATAAGTAACTTAAAATATAAGCAAATAAAATATTGCACGATATTAAATTTTAGATTTTATTCCTATCAGATTTTTATCAACATTTGGTATTTATTTGAAAAAAAAAGTGAAAATTATAGTGAAATTGGAAAACTTAAACATATTTTTAACATTATTTTTTCCTCAAAGAACAAAAGATATTAGTGTTTGGCAATATGAAGGGCCAGCCCTCCAAATCCCACCCAAAACTACTTCGTTTTGGGGGCTTGGAAGACAAGTCACAAAACTCTAGTTCCATCTTATTTTAACCTCCCCCCTCTTTTCGCCACACGACATCTCCATCTCCCTTATTCTATTTTCATTTTTTTTTTCTCTCTACTCCTTGCCAGTGTTGCCACCACCCGTGAGCTACTCCCAACACCCTCATCGCCACCACCACTGCACAACGTGGTTGTGCCTCCGGTTGTATTTTCCCCTCCCCCTTCTTCCATTTCCATTTTGTTCTCTCTTCTCCCTGCCATTGCTACCACCACTCATGAGTTGCTCCCACCGCCGCCCCCCATCACCACCACCACTGCACAACGTGGTTGTGCCTCCTATTGCCTCTGATCACCACCACAACCCCCTCAATCCTTGCGCTACACTCGGTCATTTTCTCATGGGTCTGTCATGCTTCTGCGTGCCATTGACTGTCGCTGGTCCAGCTTATCCAGGTGTCCATCGAGCAATAACCCGTCATCTCGGTCAGCCACCACCTCCCCTTATTTCCATAAAAAAGAATTGCAATCGGATGGGCAAGACAAAGTTGGGGGTATAATTGTTGTGGGTCTTTTACTCCATGTCTCTTGTTTGGTCTCCAAGTGGGTCATTGTCACTATTTCTACAATTTGTTGGTGCTGCTAATTTTATCTGTATGTCGTTCTGCGATTTTTCTCTCTTGTTTTTCAATCTCTCTGTTGAAGCTCTAGCTTTTCTTTGATGCGATTAATTTTTGCATTGTTTATTCTCTTCTGCTGTTGTATGCTTCTCTGATGGGGTTGAGTGAGGCTCCCTTCCGGTTTGGGCATTGGGCTTCAACAAAAACAAAGTATTTAACTTGAGCTCATATCAATTCGATTATTTATTTTATACAAGTTCGAGTCATGTTTGATCTTGATATGTGTTAGGAGAGTCGAGTTCGATCAAAAGTTTTTAATTTTTGTCAAGCTTGAGTTGAGTTCGAATACATAAATATGCTAATTGAGCTCGAGACCCCCAGTTTGAACTCGACTCAACTTGATTCATTTGCACCCCTATTTGCGTCAAATTTTTGCCACCGGTATGGCGTCTATTGTTGAGACCAAATAGTCTCTCCAGCATCATTTCCAGTTGCTGGCAACTACATCTGTTTCTAGCATAAAATTTAGACAAAAATACTAGATTTTCTTATCACTAATATGTCTTACAATGATGCCATATAGTCGTTAGAATGGGTCTTTAGGAGCGAGTAATGGTCGCCGCAATCACTCATTTCCAGCACAAGTATATGGCATAATGTGGCGTTGTTATTTTTGCTAGTAGCCTATTTTGTGGTGATTTTCCATCGCCAATAATGAATTAACCAGGCATTCTTAAATTTTCCGGAAACGAATTTTGTGTTGTTTCTTGTCGTCGGAATACATGTTTTTGTTTCTGGGCAACTCAACGCTGGGAAGCAACAACGTTGATAGAAATGCTAGATTTGAGCATTTATATTCCCAAATTATAAGCATATATCATGAATTGATCATTTACATACAGATGATTTTAAATATCCCCAACATCATTCATTCATGAAAAAATTGTTCTATATAATTCATCCCACAAAGTGTCTATATAACATCCTACAATAGATCAAGTTAAATATACAGGCCAATCATAGTGTAACCAGGGTTGTTAATTGCAAGTCTTGGTCATCATAATGGAAGCTGCCTTCTTCATTGATCTTAAAGCTGCAAAAATGTTCATTCTTTTTTAATCCCAAAGTCCTACTAATTATAAATTTGGCAACCACAACCAAGTAAAATAAATTATTTTGGTAACCATAGATATATATACTCTACTTACATGATGATGAACCTTATTACAACTCTTGAATGTGCAATTATTTAAAATAATTTATACAAAACTGGAATTTCCATACCTTAATCGAGCAACATCCAAGTGGCTTCTGGGATACACGAGTTCATCATGTTGCCAGTCATGGTATACTCAACTAAATTGATAGCTTTTATCATCTCCAGCTTCCCACATCTAGCTAGTGTAGTAATGACAGTGAAAAATGTAACCAAGACACAGGAAGAGATAACCAAAAAATTAGAATAGACAAGTCATAAAAATATCCATTAATTTAAATCCTTGTATATTATCATTTTTTTGATAAGTCAAATCCTTGTATACTATCACTTAGGGCTGAAAACCGACCTAGTCGGTACGGTTTTATGAAGAAACCGAAACCGGCCGAAATCATTATTTTTGGTATGGCAACCGGCCGAAACCAACCGTGTAAGGGGGGGAAGACCGACCTGGCGGTTGCCGGCCGGTTCACGATCGGTTTATTGGGCTGGCGGAGGAGAGGGAAAGCCGTGACTCGTGGGGGTTCGTCGCCGGCTGGGAGGCGCTCGGAGGATGAGAGAAAGAGAAAGGAGGTTCATCGCCGGCTAGGTGGGGTGTTCGTTGGGAGGAGATTGGAGAAAGAGAAACGGAGAAGAGGAAGAAATGGAGGAAACGGCGCAGAGAAGAGGAAGAAAGGAGATTTGGAGAAGAGGAAGAAAGGACATTCGGCAGAAGATGAAACTCGGGGGGGGAGGGGGGGAAGACGAAGGGGTTAACTAAGTTAACCCTAACCAAGAACGACGCCGTTTGGTTGAGATCAAGTGGCGCCGTTTGCTTTAATTTTTTTTTTGCCACTCATTAAAACAAACGGCGTCGTTTTGTATATGAAATATGTAAAAAAAAATATAAAATCGGTCGGTTCTTCGGTTCTCACTTGGTCCAGACCGGGACCGAACCTGCCGACACTCGGTTTTATATATTTCCAACCGCCAGCCGACCGGTTCTCCACCGATTTAGGCCGGTTCCTGATTCGGCTAGTCGGTCTGAGTCGGTGGCAGTCGGTCCACCGGTTTTTTGTACACCCCTACTATCACTCCCACTAAGTTACTTTTACACGTTTCCCTTCAATACGTGGTCTGGTTCAAAGTTCAAATGTATGTAAACAAATGTTATACTCAAAGCATGCAAATGATTCTCATTTGGATGCATAAAACATATATTCCTTTACAAAAAATTCTAACAACACATGTATTACTTTAGCTCAGTTTTCTAGATACTTTAACCTTCAGGGTAAATATATATATATATAGCTTGCAACTTGAAGTCAGTGCTATGTCCTAAAGTCTCAGTAACTGGTCGAATTATTAGTTCCAATGACAAATATGCAAAGGGCGGACAGGGTACCCCGCCCTCGCATGGACAGGGGTGGATTGCGGGAAAAAAATCCCCACCCCCAGTCCCCCACCCACACATGGGCGGGGGAAGGGGAAGGGGCGACCCTGCCCCGGTAGCACCCCTAATTATCTAGAATGGTTATAGCTGTCATAGTCATGATCATCATATATGTGGCTTTTTTACTTGTAAGCTAACTCATTCTTAGACTCTAATTAAATAACTCTTACTGGTAAGACTAGCATAGAATGTATGCATTAAATTTCAACCTCGTCCTATTTTTCACCCCATTGTAACTTGTATAATCTATCCTCACGGGAAGTACAAATTTTAGCTATAGTTATCAACTCCTTCAATGCAGTAAACTATTTCTAGAGATGAAGGATTACAACAAGAAGCAAATTCTACATGTACACATTTCTTGTCAACTAGAATTAACCCCCATGGGTAGAGATAATTTGTTCACAGACATTAACTTCAAATAGCGGAAACATAACATTAGTGCTGTGCATGTATAGGTGTTAAAGATAACTTACCCCGCTATAATCTTGGCTTTACCTGGAGTTACAGCTTCCATCTTCCTTGTTGCCTGGGCTAGAGTTTATAGCCTTTAAAATCAAAATCCGTACAGATGACACACTGCAAACTGTCGCAAAGTTCCTTCATATTGGCATGGGATTCCCACATTCACAGTTAAGGTGGCCTTTCGAGCAGCTCCAGATCAAGTGAAGCCCTTCAAAAAGTAGCTCCCTGCCCCACACCAATCTAATATGAATAAAAGATTAATTAACTTAGAACAAAACACCACAAAAATGCCTTTTCCCAAAAAAGTTACTGCCTAAGCAGGTCCTAGAGAGACTCTCCTTGGGTCTGCCTCGCTGATTCCATGTATGAACTCATAAACTTGTCATAAACCGCTTGCTTCTCCAACAGTAGCATTACATTCCCCCACAAATATTCAATCTAATTCTTGTAATACTCAGCATCTTTTCATGCCTCTCTGCATGTTCAGTTAATGCTGCAAACATTTCCTTAGTGTTCTGTCTAGATGACTCAGGGATAACATTCTCTCCCAACCCCCTTGCATACCCTGGCCCATGGCCCAATACCTCTCTAAAGATTGAACGCAGCAGCATACTTAGTCCGCTTCTTAGGCTCCAACTCAAACAACTTGGCAACCATTTCGTTATATTCAAGAGAGCAAAATCTTATGTTATTGCTTTTACGATGAAATAAAAGGGGTACATTTCATAAATACTAAGCAAAGAATATGTCAGTGAATTAACAATCAAAGTCACTCACATATTTTTCTTCCGTTATTGGAGTCACAAATTTTCCCTTCTTACTCCACCTCACCTCTTTAAAGGAATCAACCGAATCTCCATCACTCCCAGGCTACAAATAGAATCACATATTATATAAGTTCAAAAGATGTGAATGTGTTAATACATACATTTGTCTCTTGAAATAGTAAAAAATACAAATCTTACCCTCATTTGCATTAGCCTTACAAAGGATGTTCTTCCATCTGTATGGTTAGTTTGTTGCTTCTCCCTATTACTTTTATTTGTCTCATATATCATCTACAACTCACAAGCTTGTATTAACACAACTAGATCATAAACCATCTTCAGCTTTATTCATTGTTATGCACCATCACATCACATGGACATCGTTATCCCTTAACCAAAATAGGTAGCTATAGATAATAAGGGAAAGTAACTAGCTATAGAAATATGTCTCCAAACCATAGGGTATTTACTTAACAACATACAAAAACAGCTTTAGGCAAAATAACATGTTCGTAAATATTGGATTGTAAAATGGCACTTCATGATATCTCAATGTCCATGGGACTTACCTTTAAAGTCCAAGCCTGACCATTAAGCGCATAACTTCACCCAAGTTGTTGGTTTCACCAATGCTGCTACATTCGCAAGTGCTTCTTCATGAGTCTCGTAAGTCTTGTATATTTTATGAAGATCATATTGAATATGATTGAACCGCTTCCTGAGTGTCTTGGCAACCGTATCATGATGATTTTTCTTGGTCTGATAGAGAATGAAGTCGGCCTAGAGAAAACACCAAACACATCATCCATAATTAGATACACAGATTATAAATAATGTAAATGAGCAATCAATTCTTTTCTGAAGGTATGAGTTTCGATGATACTACCCAGACACGAGCAATTAATTCTTCCTTCTCATTATTTGGTAGAGCATGCCAGCTGGGGTGACTCAAGTCGACATGGTGCTTCACCAACCATGTCAACCTTGTTGTAAATACTGTACAATTCTCACAACAAGGTGACATCTCACTATCCTTTATGGTCAGCACTATCTGCCCATGCTTTCAAAGCTTATCAAACTCTATATTCTTTGCTGCTCCCCGTCCAAGTTTTCGGGAGGGCAGTACTAATCCCTCTGACTATTTTGTAGTCCACACGTGCAACCGAGAGAGGAATCAATATCCAAATTAATCCACATATTATTGAGGATTACAACAAGTATAGACCGAAAATCTAATTAAATAACCATTACCATTTGTCATTAAATCCACCTCAATCCCCTGCTCCTGAGGTTCTGTGCTTGGGATGACATCAGGTGGCTCGATTGAGTCATCCGAGCTAGACAACACGTCATCTCTAAGTTGATTTGCAGCAATGGGTGTTCTGCCTCTAAAGCTATTGTCGAACGTAGATCTCCCTTGACCATAGCATACACTACGTGCTCGACGTCTACCTCTTGCAGTAGTTATAGGCATGTTCCCAACTGCAATGTACATATTTAAAATTGACAACGACAGTGTCTATAACTAGCTCCCAAATTGGGTACTAAAGCCATCAATGGGTGTTGCAGAAAAATAACAAAAGCAATAGAGAAATATCTAACAATACCAAACCCAAGAAACATGCAACCCGATAACATATCTAAATTTCATCATTTCTTTCAAATCAAGAATTGAGTATTTGGAAAGGGTTACTTGTGTCATGGAGTTGAAAAATGTTTTGAAAAAAAAAAAAAACAAATTATGGCACCAGTTGTTACCATTGCAGATGATACCATCACATGACAATCTGTGTGGGCCTTAACAACAAACCTATTAAATAGTTCATATGGTACAATAAATAGGGAAATACAGAGACAAATGTGAGAAGTGGAGCCGATAAATAGGGTACTATGCCCCTGTTTCGAATACCTTCAAGACCACACTCATCAGCATATATATGCAATAACCACAAGCTGCTATGAATGGAAAACTTTAAATAAATGCATTAAAGTCTCATGGAACTTGTCTGAAGGTCTTCAAAGACATAGTGTTAGAAGGGTAAACTCTATAGGCTTGTAGTCTGCTTAACTTAGGGAGTACATCTGCATGGGGCTAAATAATACCTTTTCCTTCAAGTGCTTTCATAGATTATGACATTCCACTAGGTTCTTGGCCGTTTCAAAGCTATTTAATTTCTTTTGTGAGCTAGTTTATAACTTGTGTAACCAACTAAAACCTAGATATTGTTAGCTATTTTATAAATTAGAACAGATTTCTTTTATGAGTATAAATTGCATAAACACAAAAGGCTAGATGTTAGCTAGTTTATAACTTTTTTTTGATAGGTCGCTAGTTTATAACTTAGTACAGATTTCTTTTGTGAGTTTAACTTGTGTTATGAGAAAAAGGTAGATGTTAGGTAGTTTATAACTTAGTTTAAATTTCTTTGGTGTGTTTAACTTGTGTTATGAAAAAAATCTAGATGTTAGGTAGTTTATAAAAAAAAATTAAGAGCTTCCACAGCTCTTGGAAGGAGACAACCATGCCTCACAGCTGCTGGTTAATCAGTGCTTCACAGCTGTTACAATAATAAACCACAATTAATGAAGGTGCTGGTTAATCAGTGCTTTACAAAGATTACAAAGAGACAACCATGCATCATGCATAAGTTTATTTAATCACATGTTTCGACTCTACATAGATGGGTTCAGTACAACAAATGTGCAAAGTTTCTCACATGTTTTAAAGAGTACGCAGAGACTTAGGAGTGTTTGGGTACCAAAGACTTCTCAAATACCTTCAAGTATCTTTGTACGGATGAGAATACTTTCACATCCAAACACATTTTTGAAATAGATGAGGAGACCCCTCTGTCAGAAGCATGTGCACTTACTATTGAAATGAAAAGATTGATGAAATTACTCACAGCGCCAACCTCTCTGACCATTTCTGAAAAAGTAGTGGTTCTACATAACACTACACCAAGAGGGGGGGTGAATAAGTGTAATCCAATTTTTAAGGTCTTTTTAAAAAATCAATCAAATAAGCAGTTAATAAATGAATAAAATAACATCAATAATCAACACAAGATTTTGATCACGGAGTGGAAACTCATTTGAAGAACATCTTCAAAATCTAAAACCACTCCAGGTGTAAGACACCACCTCAAATCCACTATAGAAATTTTAGTTCGTTACAACCAATTTAGATACACTCATAAAAACTTTGTAGTAGCTAAACTTGGCTTGCAACACCACGAGTGACCCACTCGATCTCTACACGCATGTAGTGTCGGAACTCCGACCTTTCTATAGCTTCCCACGAGAACCTCTCAATCTCTGCATCAACAGCAGCTCCAGACTCTTCCGGCCAATGAACTTGTCCACTTCAATGGACTCATATGAAGATTGATCTTCAATGTGGTGTGGTGGAGATGTGTTTATCCAAGAGAGAATCAACCAAGTGGGGGGAGAGGTTGCTCTAAAAGATCTTGGAGGCCCTTAGGGTTTTTGCTCTAATTCTCCACCTTTAGAACAGAAGAGAAGCTGTTCTATTTATAGTCCCAATCAAAGGAGGCGCTTCAAAACCCTAAATTTTAAATGATCTAGAATATTGGCTCAAGCGAAGTGTCGAACGAAGGTTGAGCGACACATTCTGTCTGAGTTCGCTCGAGCTCAGTGTCGAGTGAGTGTCGAGCATTCCAATCTGCCTGAGTTCGCTCGAGATCAGTGTCAAGCATGTGTCGAGCAGTCCAATCTACCTAAGTTCGCTCAAGCGCCCTGTTGAGCGAGGGTCGAGCGTTCAACTCTGTCTGATTTCGCTCGAGCGCTCTGTCGAGTGAGTGCTGAGCGGTGACATCTGTTTTCACTAGCAATGAGCACAATTCAAGCCTTTTCGCTTCAACACTTGTTACAACACTATTTTATACAGGTTTTCACAAGAATATGCCAATCAACTCATTTTTCCTTCAACAACCTCCCCCTTTGGAATTTATGTGACAAAACCTCTAACCTATACATATGACCTAATCCTAGCACACCCATCACTAGATTCATATTCTTGAACACGTTAAAAGATTTCTGCAAACACTTTTTTTTTTTTATAAGTAAGATTTCTGCACACACTTAGCAAACGGTTAAACATACCGCACAAAAAATTGTTTGCAAATCACAAACCATAATTCATGAATAGACATGACAAGTACAGGTTTTAGAGAAGAAATATTTCATTAAGCAATTAATCAAAAATTGAGTTCAAGAACAATTAGTCACACAGCAGCAACTAACATGAGATATAAAACCAAAAGCTGTTGTTCCCAAGAAAAAATGTTACAAACAACTAACACTCCCCCTAAGTTAGTGCTAAGCTCCCCTAATCTCCCCCTTAATCAGTACTGTACTACTCCCCCTTTTTGTCACAACTGGCAAAGGGTCTCAATCATCACCATTTGCAGGACTACCAACATCCTCATCATCCTCATTAAGTTGCTCTTCGATGTCATTGAAGCGTTGGGTCATAAGCTGCTGCAGGTTATCAATTTTAACATCTAGGCTATGAACTGTAGCATCTAGAGTATCAAATCGGGCATCAAGGCGAGCTAGGTAGTCAAGAACCTGCTGAAGGCTGGGCTCGGTCGAACCGGGTGCTGAAGGGGATGGTGCCGAGCCAGACAGCTGAGAACTGGATGGGTGAGAGCTAGAAGGTTGAGAGCTAGATGGGGCCAAGAGCTCGAAGGCTGAGAGGAGGGAACAGAAGGATGCTCAACAAGGAAAGGGTGCGGGGTGGTGTGAGCACGACTAAGTTGCACCATCCTACAACCAATAGGAGCCTTAAGTGCCATTCTAGGCTCCTATGGAAGAAAAGCAACAGACTGGGAGAGGGCTAATCGGGTGATCAGATAAGCAAACCGCAAACCAGTCTATTTTTTGGAGGACTGAAAAGCCTCAAGAATGACCCGACACAAAAGACTCCCTAGATCAATGGAGACACCATTGATCAAAGCATATAGAAGAGTGGCGCGGTCAAGACCCACATCACTCTGATGACTAGTAGGATACAGATTGGTAAGAACAATCCTACTAAGAATGAGATAATCAGGTGTAAAAAGAACATACTGGAGATGGGTCTTTCATTCCCAATGACTAGACCGACCACATAGACATCCAACAATGACTTGTGGACTAGGAGGAGATGTCCGTGTATAGGGATACACAGGATGGGACACACGAGGGGCATTTAGCAGGTCCGCTTTCATGCCCGGAGTCATCCGGAAGAAAATGTTCCGGATACTAACCTCAAAAGAGCCATCATCAGAGATGGCATGTATGTTGGACTAAAACTCCCGAACCAACTCCACAAAAGGAGTGGGATGAGCAGTGGTCAAAGCCTGTCACTGGCGAGACTTAAAGATGCGATGAATTATTGATGGGCCCCAAGGTGGACCAAGTCTGGTCTAAATTCTCCATCCATAAATCTGAGTTTGGCTTTTCTTGGGGTTGTTTTTTCAATATTGTTGTTGGATCTCAAAACAAATCGATTGGGGTTCACATCAATTATGGTCTTAGTAAGCTCACTGACTCACTCAAAAATGAGTAGCACAAAGACTATCCCAAGTGTAGGAGGATGTCGCGTAATAATTAGGAATAAATTCCTAAATCGTCTCCTCAAGGAAAACTACTTAAACTCAACTCGTTGAAAATTGTGAAAATCTTCACAAAGAGAAANGAGAAAAAGAAAGAAAAGTTGGTGGGTTGTGAAAGGAAGGTGAGTTGGTGGAGGATAAAAGAGAAAGGGACGTGTTGGAGGAAGGGTGATTGGTTAGAAGTGCTGGAGGAATTTCATTGGAGGGAGTTTATCTTGAGTTAGAGTTGGATTAGAGTAGAGAGAGTTTGGAGTTGAGAGAATCGGTGCAGCTTTTGCTGGGATTTATTTTTTTGTTGTTAAGATTAGTTGGTTGGTTTTTCAACTAGATTTCCAGATTTTATTTCTTTTAAGTTGTTTTCTAGTATTTTGTGTATTTTATTTTGTAATGAAGAATATTTCTTTGATTTCTATAGCATTTGTAATGAACATGGTTGGCTAAATTTGAATATTAAGGTTAGAGGTGAAGTTTAATGATTTGGAAATTGTTTTCGGATCGACGATAAATTTATTTTGTGAGTTTGATCGATTGAATGATTTTATTATTGGATAATTTGATTATCTATATATTTTTCTTGATTTATTGTGATTTCCGAATACAGTAAATGCTTGAGAAATCCCTGTGATAGTCAAATAAATTTGTAAGCGTTTTAATCATCAATCGTTCATGCTCGATCATTCGTAACTATTTTTCTTGATCTAAATGCTAAATCTTCCAATTAAACGGAATTATTATTCTAGTTTAATTGAAGTAATTTGATCGGAAACAATTTTTAAAATTATTAAACGGATCCTCGAAACCTTAGTCTTTTCTCATATCAATACATTTTATCATTTTAGTTTTGTTTTGTCACGATAAAAATCATCATTTCTATAATCTCATTTTAGTTTCAATCACACATCTCTTTTAGTATTTTATTTTCATTTGTTTGAGAGAATTTTTCACATAAGTCAATCCCTGTGGATTCGATCCTGTAAGGTACTACAACACCTGTATACTTGCAGGTAAAACTGCACTAAATTTTGGTTCATTAATTTGAGTTAAAGTTTAGGCGCAACAGTCAAAGCCTGCCACTGGCAAGACTTAAAGATGCGATGAATTATGGTCTTAGTAAGCTCACTGACACACTCAAAAATGAATAGCACAAAGACTATCCCAAGTGTAGCAGGATGTCGCTAATAATTAGGAATAAATTCCTAAATCGTCTCCTCAAGGAAAACTACTTAAACTCAACTCGTTGAAAATTGTGAAAATCTTCACAAAGAGAAAATAAAAATGATGGTATGTGCAATGGATGAAAAAGGATAATACTCATGGACTAGATTCATTCTTTTAGATTTTTGAGTGTCGAATTGAAAAGTAAAAGACTAAGAGATTAAACTAAGAAATTAATAAAATAAAAATAAAAATTAAACTAGATTAGAAAGTAATTGACAAAACATGCACTGAAAATTGAAAAACCCCAAAATTAATATTCTAGTGTTCATACTTGTATTCAAATCACAAATGCCCAAAATTAATCTATAGCAATTGTAATCACTATTTAATTGAAAGCTTAACAAAGCGAGAAAAATAAATACAACCAAGTGAGAAACTTGGCCTAAACCCCTTGGGAGTTTCAAGAGCCTCATAAATACAACCAATCAAACAACAATACTCCATAGGAGTTTCAACAAGCCAAAATATTTGAAGATTTGCAAGGAGATCACTACAAAATGCCCAAACTGAAATCCACAAAAAACACCAAAGAAAACCCAAAAAAAAATGGCCTACCAATTCGAAGATAAAGGGAGAAGATTGATTCTCACCGTGATTTCAAGAAGATTTCGTGAAGAATAGCGAAAGAAATCACTTCAAGGGCAAAAGAGATGGTTCAAACGAGCAAAGAGGGAAGAAAAAGAAGAAATTGTACGAAATGAGCTCGAGCGAAGAGTCAAGCGAGACCTCCAAATTTTACAATTTTGTCCAGTTTTGAAACACACAAAACTCACATGATTTTGACAAACACTAGGGAAGTCAATTTTCAAACCAAGAATACACATCAAATGTAGAGGAGCATCATATTCTCACAAAACACGCAGGTAAAAACAAAGTATCACAAGTAATGTAGACATGCGTGTTTAAAACGGTTCTTGCTCAATCAAGAAATTTCAACCAAAAAGCGTGAGCGGGGTTGGGCTAAACATGAAATCATAAATGCTTGGGAAGCTCTTCCAAGACACAGAAAGTCAAACCCAATGCTGCTAGGACCTGAATCCTTCTGTTTGAAAACTTGTTTCGGTATGTTCAAGAAACAGAAAACTTATTCTGTTTTTCACCTTCTTTTTTTTTTAAACATCACTTTTTCTTTTCCTTTTGATATATCATATTTTTGCACAAGAGAACCATGATGAGGTCGTCTAGCCCGTGATCAATTCTGTGTGCAAGTAGAGCTTCCTACCACCTTTGATTGCCTCCCCAATAAACTCACAAGTTGCAAAATGTCAATTGACCGAGCCAGGACTGAAGTGTGTGATGCTAGTCACAGATACAAACGATACTCATGTTCCAAACCTTTGTAAACCATAGGTATATGATACAAATTTCAAATGACACATGCTCTTAGATTTTAGAATTAACAGCCCCACCATTATATAATACAATCATGGAGTGCATGTATGGACAGCAATCAACGACAATGAAACTAGACAACTAACAAACACAAAATAAACATCAACAGCAGAATAAAACAAAAATACATGTAATGCATGTTTCAGTGCTCATGTCAAAGCACATATACCAATAGCCTTTCTAAGTAGTTAAAACCAAAACCCATCCAAGGGTTTGGTAAAAAGGTCGGCTAGTTGATGTTCGATTGGAACATACTCAAGAGTCACAACCTGTGTTTCCACAAGCTCCCGAATAAGATGATGTCTAATGTCAATGTGCTTAGTCCTAGAGTGTTGGACAGGATTTTACAACTTCCTGCAACAATGTATTCAGCCTCAGCCGTGGACATGGAAATTGAGTTTTGCTTCTTACTCATCCAGGCTACCAGGTTTGTCCCAACATAGAAACACCCACCAGAGGTGCTTTTTCTATCATCTGCATTACCTGCCCAATCAGCGTTTGAATAACCTGCAAGTTCAGTATTAGAGTCTCTAGAATACCAAATCCCATAGTTAATTGTTTGATTCTTTTGGATTGGCTTGAAATCTAGCGCAAACCCCAACACTAAAGGCAATGTCTGGTCTACTTGCAGTGAGATACAACAAACTCCCAATCATGCTCTTATACAAGGATTGCTCAACATTCTTGCCTAGCAGATCAGCGTTAAGCTTAACACTTGTGCTATGGGGGTTCTGGCATAGCTTTTGCCATCT
Organism: Carya cathayensis; assembly: GCA_011037825.1. NCBI lineage: Eukaryota > Viridiplantae > Streptophyta > Magnoliopsida > Fagales > Juglandaceae > Carya > Carya cathayensis. The sequence goes on from QGSO01000209.1 coordinate 111,769, forward strand.
AATCCAAATTTTGTGATAAGATCCTTTGCATATTTGGATTGGGAGATGAACAACCGATCATTCAATTGTTTTACCTGGAGTCCTAAGAAAAAGGTTAGTTCACCTACCATGCTCATCTCAAATTCATTTTTCATTCCATTAGCAAACTCAAGAGCCAGAGTGTCAATGGAAGATCCAAATACAATGTCATCCACATAGATTTGAGCAATTGTTATGTCTTCTCCAGCTTTTCTGATGAACAGTGTCCTATCAACACTTCCTCTAAGAAACTCGCGGTTTTCTAGATAAGAAGTTAGTCTTTCATACCAAGCTCTCGGAGCCTGTTTCAGACCATAAAGGGCTTTCTTCAACCTGTAGACATGATTAGGATATTTTGGATCCTTGAAACCCTTTGGCTGTTCAACGTAAACTTCTTCTTGGAGAATTCCATTCAGAAAAGCACTCTTGATATCCATTTGATAGAGCTTAAAACACATGTGGCAAGCAATGCTCAACAATATCCAGATTGATTCAAGTCTAGCAACCGGAGCGAAAGTCTCATCAAAGTCTATACCTTCCATCTGGGCATACCCTTGAGCAACTAATCTTGCTTTATTTTGCACTATTGTTCCATTCTCATCTGACTTATTCTTGAAGATCCATTTTGTGCCTATCACATTGTGACTTTCTGGTCTTGGCACCAAGTACCACACATTGTTTCTCACAAATTGATTTATTTCGTCATGCATCGCATCCAACCAATTCTCGTCATTCAAGGCTTCTTCGACCGTTTTTGGTTCAATATGTGAGATGTAGCTTGAATGAGCTAATTGATTTATCACTTTTCTTCTTAGTCTCATCCCTTCATCTATGTTTCCTATAATGTTTTCTTGAGGATTATTCAACTTTACTCTTGAAGAAGGCTCTTTTTGGCTACTCACCTTTTCATTTGAAGAGGACTCCAAGTTTTCTTATAGAGCATCAACAGTTTCTATTTCATTTTCACTTGGTGAGTGAGATGGCTCATCCTTGTTCAATTTCTCTCCAGGAACATGATTCACTACCACATTTATGGACTCTATTACAATTCCGGTGTGCAGATTGTAGCATCTATAAGCACGACCGTTCCTAGAATATCCGAGAAAAATCCATTCATCACTTTTAGGGTCAAACTTAGCCAAATTTTCCCTATCTCTCAAAATATAGCATTTGCTTTCGAACACCCTGAAGTACTTCACATTTGGTCTCTTTCCTTTCCACAGTTCATACGGTGTTTTGGAAGTGCTTGGTCTTGGATAAACTCTATTCACAATATGGCATGTTGTGTTCACAGCTTCTCCCTTGAAGTGGATACGAACACTCTAACTATGTAACATGACTCGAGTCATTTCTTGAATAACTCTGTTCTTTCTTTCGACCACTCCATTTTGCTGTGAGGTGATAGGGGCAGAAAATTCTTGACTGATGCCCTCTTTATTACAAAAACTCTCAAGATTAGAATTGTCAAACTCTCTTCCATGATCGCTCCTAATTCTGACTATTACATTTCCTTGCTCATTCTGAAGTTTCTTGCACAAGGTTCTAATCACATTAGGAGCTTCAGCTTTCTCTCTCAGAAACTCTACCCATGAATATCTGGTAAAGTCATCCACCATTACCAGTATGTATTTCTTTCCCCCCAGGCTTTCACTTCTAGAGGGTCCCATAAGATCAATGTGCAATAACTCCAATGGTTGTTCGGTTAGGATAGCCGTTGTTTTCTTGTGAGCTGTTCTAACCTGTTTTCCCAATTGACACGACACACACACAGGAGTCTCCACTTTACCCAACTCAGGCATTCCTACCACCATCTCTTTTCTGGCAATTTTGGATAGCTTTTTATGATTCACATGTCCAATTCTTTGGTGCCACAGGTCTGTAGCATCACTCTTAGCACTATTGCAACTATACTGAAGACTAGAAGTGATGCCATAACAATTGTCAGATGTCCTAGTTCCCTGCATCATACAGTTTCCGTCTTTATCTGAAACAATGCATATTTCTTTTGAGAAACGAACTTCAGCACCATTATCACACATTTGACTTATATTGAGGAGATTTACTTTTAATCCATCAACAAACAACACTTCCCTCAAGATGGGTAGTCCAGATATTTCAATTTCACCCCTTCCAATTATATCAGCTTTTCCACCATCTTCAAAAGTTACGGTTCCACACTTGTATTCCTCAACAGTTTTGAATAGACTTCTATCACCTGACATGTGACGTGAACATCCGCTATCAAGATACCACACATAGGTGTCTCTAGCCTTTAGAGCAATGTGTGCCACATGTCATGTGTTTCTTTCTCCAATTCTGACCCACATCTTTCTAACTTTGGGAGAACCACCCTTTTTGGTAGTTGACAGTTGGTCTAGCTTGACATTTAGCATCTCGTTCTGCCTAGTTAAAGCCATGACTTGACTCCAAAGATTCAAATGCCCTCTTTNGAGCAATGTGTGCCACATGCATGTGTTTCTTTCTCCAATTCTGACCCACATCTTTCTAACTTTGGGAGAACCACCCTTTTTGGTAGTTGACAGTTGGTCTAGCTTGACATTTAGCATCTCGTTCTGCCTAGTTAAGCCATGACTTGACTCCAAAGATTCAAATGCCCTCTTTTTGGCTGTCTATCTCCATTTCTCATGAGATTCTTCCCAAGCTCATAGCAATTTGGTCGGATGTGACCAGCCCTACCACAATTATGACACACATAGTTTTCTTTGCTATCTCTATCTCATGAACGATGAGGTATCCTCATACGTGATGTATCTTTTCAGCTTAAAACACTTCGTTACAACATGACATGTTTTACCACAGTGGTGACAAATAGACTTGCATTTCTAGCTCTTGGTTTCACATGAGACAAAGCACCCATTTGGACATGTGAGGATTTTTGCCCTTGTCAGATGGGTGAGTCTTCCCATTGGCAATTGATTCACGAACAAACATAGTTTTCTTCTCATTTTTATGGGAGACCTTTGAGGTGGTCGCAACCTCAGATTTTACTGCATCATATCCTAGTCACTCTTGTCACTAGGGAGCTTTCCAAAGCTTAGGATTTCATCCAACTTTTGTTTCCCGCTGGAGAAAGATTTCAGTTTTTCCTTCAGCAAAGTTATCTCACTTTCTTGAGTTTTTAACTCATCTTCCAAAAGCACCTTCTTCATTTTAAACTGATCAGTTAGAACAATGGCTTCAGTTAATTTGCCTTGAAGCTCTTCATTTTCTTGTTTAATGAGGTCTATCTCTTCAATGTGCACTTTGTTGAGTTTTCTCAATTTAACACATTCCTTGTATAGCTTCTCATACACTTATTGCAACTCATCTTCATATTCAGATTCATTTCCAGACATGCTCTCATCATCCGACACATTTTCTCTGTGTTGACTTTTGCTATCTACCGAGACAGTGAATACCATGTAATTCAGATTTCTTTTGGGGGAAGAGTTCCCTGAGGAATCACTTGACTCCGACTCACTCTCATTTAGGGATGCAATTTTTGCTCTTTCTTTTGCCTTTTTATAGTTTGCACATTCCAGCCGAATGTGTCCAAAACCGTGGCACTCATGACACTGCACACTAGACTGACCCTTGTCTCTATTTGTTCTAGTGTGCTTCTCAGAGTTTCTATCCTTGTTCTGTTGTATTTTTCAAATGTTTTCTTCTCTAGACTCTGATTCTTCTTATTTCTAGCCACAAACATTTTCCTGAATTTCATAGCATAGAATGCTATTTCTTTGTCACTCATAGCCAACTCATCGGATGACTCATCTGACTCCCTCTCTAAGAACTTTTCTCACAACTCTATTCTCAGGAATTCTGTCCCCTAGATTAAAGCGAGAGTTGACGATATCATTTAGTTTGGCATGGAAAGCATAAAATGTTTCATCATCCTTCATTCTCAATTCTTCAAAACTAGTGGTCAACATTTGAAGTTTAGAATTCTTTACAACCTTGGTACCTTTATGGGTAATCTCAAGAATATCCCAAGCCTCTTTGCAATTTTGACACATTGATATCCGTTTGAACTCTTCCTGGGGAACAGTCATGAAGATCGCATTCAGCCCTTTGCTATTCCAACCACACTCACTTATTTCATCCCTAGAATAATTTTCCACACTTTTGGGAGTTCGAACTCTCTCAACAATAACCTCTGGTTCTGTTTAACCATTTGTTATGGAAAACTACACTCGTTCATCCACAGATTTCTAGAATGCTCTCATTTGAACTTTCCAATAAGCGTAGTTGTTTCCATCAAAATATGGTGGAGATGTGAGTGATTGAGACCTATCCATTTAAACCACTACAGCAGGATCACACTCAGGAACTGAATCCTAGTGGAGTAAACCCTCTCTGATACCAATTGAAAACGCAGTGGTTCTACACAACACTACACCTAGAGGGAGGTGAATATGTGTAATCCAATTTTTAAGATCTTTTTAAAAAACCAGTCAAATAAGCAGTTAATAAATGAATAAAATAACATCAATAATCAACACAAGATTTTGATCACGGAGTGAAAACTCATTTGAAGAACATCTTCAAAATCTAAAACCACTCCAAGTGTAAGACACCCACCTCAAATCCACTATAGAAATTTTTGTTCGTTACAACCAATTTAGAGACTCACAAAACCTTTGTAGTAGCTAAACTTGGCTTACAACACCACGAGTGACCCACTCGATCTCTACACGCATGTAGTGTCGGAACTCCGACCTTTCTATAGCTTCCCACGAGAACCTCTCGATCTCTGCATCAACAACAGCTCCGGACTCTTCCGGCCAATAAACTTGTCTACTTCAATGGACTCATATGAAGATTGATCCTGAATGTAGTGTGGTGGAGATGTGTTTATCCAAAAGAGAATCAACCAAGTGGGGGAGAGGTTGCTCTAAAAGATCTTGGAGGCCCTTAAGGTTTTTGCTCTAATTCTCCACCTTTAGAACAGAAGAGAAGCTGTTCTATTTATAGTCCCAATCAAAACCCTAAATTTTAAGTGATCTAGAACATTGGCTCGAGTGAAGTGTCGAGCGACACATTTTGTCTGAGTTTGCTCGAGCTCACTGTCAAGTGAGTCTAGAGTTTTCCAATCTGCCTGAGTTCACTCGAGCTCAGTGTCGAGCGGTCCAATCTGCCTAAGTTCGCTCGAGCGCCCTGTTGAGCGAGGGTCGAGTATTCAACTCTGTCTGATTTCGCTTGAGCGCTCTGTCGAGCGGTGACATCTGTTTTGACCAGCAATGAGCACACTTCAAGCCTTTTCGCTTCAACACTTGTTACAACACTATTTTATACAAGTTTTCACAAGAATATGCCAATCAACTCATTTTTCCCTCAACAATTTCCTATTGTCGCCTCTTTCCTCCTCTTTCTTCCCCAAAGAGCTTTCTCCCATCATTGAGCTTTGCACTTTTTCTTCTACAAAGAATCTCCGCACAGCCTATTGAGTAGACCTCTACAATGATTTGCGTGGACCTTGCCTCCTGAGAGCATTGAGACCCTGACCTCTCTCTATTGACAACGTCGTATATTTGGAGAATCTGACCGCTCTCTCCCTCTCTCTCTCTCTAGCCCAGTCTACAACCTCCTAAACCCAAATGAGAATCGACAGTTCTTTGTGGAAGTAGTGAGTCTCGTCATGGGTGCGCGCTAGGCAGCCCCCCTACGTGGGTCAGCTGCGATTGGATGACTTCTGTGGTTGATTCGGATTCAAAATCTTCACCCAGAGGAGGCAATCCCCTGTGATATGATATCTTCATACACACACCCTCCTTTATAAAGCCAACAATGCTGAAAGCCAGAATACGCACGAGATCCACTTCTCCTATCACTCTTCTTCGCACTGAGTTCGAATACTCAACACTTCCACTGACCAACTTTGTCATCACAGGGCTGAGGACACGTTCGCTTGGTAAGCGCAAATCAACCCCATTTTCCTTGAATAATTTGTTCATTATTGGTTTGCATTAGATCCAAACTATTACACCTGCTGAGAATAGTTCCTAGGAAGTATTCATTTTCAAGCAAATGTACCCTATAAAAATCAATGTGAAAAGCATGCAATTTTCTAGAGAAGTATGAATTAATTCTTATCCTGCTAATTCGTTTGTAGTTATAACTTGGAAGTTCGCATCCTATTCTAGCCTTTTTTTTTAAATAAACTTGTTAGCTTCAAAACAACTTACATCATCTCGAGCTAGCTCGAGGGTTCCAATCTGCCTGAGTACACTCGAGCTCGGTGTCGAGCGGTCGGCTCTGTCTGAGTTCACTCGAGCAGAATGTCAAGCGAGTGTCGAGCGTTCAACTCTACCTAATTTCGCTCGAGTGCAATATTGAGCTAGGGTTGAGCAAATCCATCTGTTTTGACCAATAATGAGCATACTTCAAGCCTTTTCACTTCAACACTTGTTACAACACTATTTTACATAGGTTTTCACAAGAATATACTAATCCACTCATATTTCCCTTAACATAACTAAAATGTAGAAAAAGCCAACAAATAAATGAAAGGTACAACCCAAAACTCTCTTTTGGAAAAGAAGAGAGATCTAGAATATTCTCCATAGAAGAAGAGTTTAAATTGTTGCTAAATAATCAAGAGAGAGAGATGCCATTTTTCTAACCATAGAACATGAAATGCAACACGCGATGGATTATATTTGTGTTATTTGCTTGACAAAATCAGCTCAAGTTGATATTCCTTTTGAACTTTTATGCCCATTTTTATCTCACATCTAATGCCCTTCCATTCTATACATTTCATCTTTTTCCTTTAACTTGGTCTAGATTGAGCATAGATGTTGATGCATTGTAACCAAATGTACAAAGCTAGTTTAGAAGAAGCTTGTCCCATGGTTTGGATGTTACTTTATTGTAACAACTTTGATCTTGTATTTAGTTATATTTCACTGTTTTTATACTTTTAACCTCACAAACTTTGCTTAGCCCAAGTGAGAAAGCGGTGGCTAATATAGTATCTATATCAAAGTAACTTTGGGCATCAATAGACCAAGTGACAAACATGCACATCTTGTTCCAAGCTATTTCCTGCCTCGTGACGTTTCTGTGGGGTTTATTGGATAATTTGGATTATCTTAGAAGCATGTCAACTTTTCTCAACAGACATTGTCAAAAATAAAGCTAGGCAAGTTCCAGATTTAGATATGTGGGCTACCATTCGAACAATTAATGGCTTGTGACTACTTTTTTTTCCCTTTGATCTCTGCTTTACAGCGTTACTACCTCCGATCTTCCACTCGTGCTTGCAGAAAGGTACGATTGCACTTTCACCAGACCCATTCCTACGTTGATCCTTAGATTAATTTTGCATATTGATTATAATGTTAGAAAATGTGCTGAATTTTTTGCTTAAATATTCAGTTAGAATATTTAGTTATTCATGTATTTTTTGTCCATGTTAGAATATTAATTAAACATACTTAAATAAACTTTATTATTGAATATTATCTTATATTAGTTTATTTGGATTCTCTTACATACATGTCTAATTATTTTTATAACATTGTTGATATGAAAATTGGGCAAGTTCCAGTGAAAAACTATTTGTTAGTAGTCGAACTCAAATGGTTTCTTATTAAAGAGAAATTTTGCATATTATTTACATTTTCATTTCGAATATTGTACATACCCTATATACTAAGGGGAAAACCTTGGGGATCACACAATTTCTAAAATCAATCTGTTTTTGTAAGAACTATATTTACTAAATTAAAAAATCAGAATATGAACAAACTACAACAATTAAAAGTCTAGTGGTAGGATTGCATGTTGGTTTAAATTTCACTGGACTCTTTTCAACTTACTCCTTTATATTTGACCATGTTAGAATATTATTTAAACTTCCATGAACCGTATTTTTGTTGCAACTAATGCGATTGCTGAGATATTATTTAACTTTTATGTGAATCCTTAGTTAGATAAACATTTATGTGCTGAATAGATTACAAGTACTCAACGAGTAGTAACCATTATTCGAGACATGGGTGTTGGATTGCATTCCTTTATTTTTTGCATTGAGCAATACTTGATGGATGACACTGAGAACCAGCGTGATCTCAACCTATGGACCGATGGGTTGGAAAAGATGTTCATAGACCTTCTCTACTAAGAGACGGTCGAGGGAAAATTGGTTGGGTTGAAAATCACCTACCGAGATAATGTCAAACTTGCAACGAATATGACTGAACTTGGGAAGCAGAAAATTGATGCGGCACAAATTAAAGGGAAAATTACTCTCCTGCGACAAAGGCAACGACTGTTCACTGATCTTATAGGTCAAACAGGAATGGGTTGGAACCTAGAAACGAAAACCGTAATTGCCACTGAGGAGCATTGGGCAAATGCAATAAGGGTAAGCTACATTTAATTTTCATAATTTAATAGTGTTGTTGAGGATTCCATTCCATATGCATATTGTATGCATGCCTTCTAATAAATTTTGCTTATGTTAGGTGCAAAGCAAATGGAGGAACTTCAAGACAAACGGATATCAAGATTACGACCTTCTGTGTACGATTTTCGGTCAGTCTAGGGCCACAAGGTCCTTCATTATGCCTCAACACAAGAACCCCCCCACCTGTGACGAGGAAGACCGCCTTGAGGAGGAGCTGAGGGCACGGGGCCCTATACTCGAAACTACCACGGACGCGCCCATTGACTTAGATGAGGTGGACATAGACATAGATGGGTTGGCCCATAGACAGGCAGGGAGTACTCGTCGCCGCAGAAAGGAGCCGCCTCGAGGTGGCATTTCACCAGAACTTAGCAAAAGCTCTGAAAGTTATGGCAGCCAGTGCCACCGCAAGAGCTGAGCTAGACAAGAAGATGTTCGATGAGCATTGTAGTAGAAAGCGCAATAAAGGAGAAGAAGGATCCGATCAGACTGCATCTGTTTCATCATCTTCTATGGCAACTAAATGTGTTAAGTTTCTAAATGACATCAACCCACCCCTGTCTATAGATCATTATGGACCGGTAGCAGGGATTTTGATGCATAAGGATGCGTAGGAATTCTTCCTTGAAATGCCACCGGACTGCATAATTGGTTAGATCCACGAGTTGCAGTGATGTAGCGTAGGCCAATGCTACATTCAGTTTAAGATGTTTAGTATTTAGTTTATCTATGTTTACATTTGATGCGGCCCATTTATGGTTTTATTAACATTAGCTGAGTTTATGACATTTTCTATTGTAAGATTATTTATATAATTTGCTAACGGTTTAATTTCTTTTGCATATTATTTAAATTGCAACTAATTGTTGATATTATTGTCTTTATATTATTTTTGCACCACCGTATAATTCACAGGTTATATATTAGACGGCTTATGGACACTAGTATAATAAATATTTTATTGGATATTCACTGCAATACTAAGGACACGTTTATTTTGAAATAATGATTGCAATGGCAAAGTGTTTTTAACCTAATTATTTAATATAGCGCAGGATAGAAAGAGAAAGTAGTTCAGATNATAGACAGGCAGGGAGTACTCGTCGCAGCAGAAAGGAGCCGCCTCGAGGTGGCATTTCACCAGAACTTAGCAAAAGCTCTGAAAGTTATGGCAGCCAGTGCCACCACAAGAGCTGAGCTAGACAAGAAGATGTTCGATGAGCATTGTAGTAGAAAGCGCAATAAAGAAGAAGGATCCGATCAGACTGCATCTGTTTCATCATCTTCTATGGCAACTAAATGTGTTAAGTTTCTAAATGACATCAACCCACCCCTGTCTATAGATCATTATGGACCGGTAGTAGGGATTTTGATGCATAAGGATGCGCAGGAGTTCTTCCTTGAAATGCCACCGGACTACATAATTGGTTAAATCCACGAGTTGCAGTGATGTAGCGTAGGGCAATGCTACATTCAGTTTAAGATGTTTAGTATTTAGTTTATCTATGTTTACATTTGATCGGCCCATTTATGGTTTTATTAACATTAGCTGAGTTTATGACATTTTCTATTGTAAGATTATTTGTATAATTTGCTAACGGTTTAATTTATTTTGCATATTATTTAAATTGCAACTAATTGTTGATATTATTGTCTTTATATTATTTTTGCGCCACTGTATAATTCACAGGTTATATATTAGACTGCTTATGGACACTAGTATAATAAATATTTTATTAGATATTCACTGCAATACTAAGGACACGTTTATTTTGAAATAATGATTGCAATGGCAAAGTGTTTTTAACCTAATTATTTAATATAGCGCAGGATAGAAAGAGAAAGTAGTTCAGATGATGAGCCCCAAGTGGAGACCAACAACACGACTGAAGGTGCATCGAGTAGTAACTTCAATCAAACGTGGGACGAATACCAAGAATGGAGGAGGCAAGATAACACACATTTGGATCACATGGTCATTCTATTGGCTTCTGTAGAAGATGAGGAATTTATATGGCAAGTGGTTGAGTGAATGCCGCAGCATAATATTGGCTTATGCGGACGAGAGTATATAGTCGCAATCCTCAATGGACATCCCAAGAATTGTATCAATATGTTCCAGATGGAAGTTTATGCATTCCAAGCGTTATGCAATACATTACGCATGGATGCTATTCTGAAATCGACAAGAGAGGTTTCCGTAGAGGAAGCCGTTGCAATGTTTGCATTTACCGTCAGACATGGGACAGTTCAGCGAGTCACAGGTGACCGGTTTAAACGTTCGAGTGAAACCGTTAATCGAGATGTCGGCGTAGTGATGCGAGCACTATGTCGCCTTGCACCTAAGGTGATTGCACCTACACATATCGTTGGAGTGGCGCCTTATATTGAAGGCAATCCCAAACATTATCCATGGTTTAATGTAAAAAATTCATACTCTGGGTCAAGAAAAACGATATGCAGTTAACACGATATAGTGTAGTCGGTCTAATAGCATACCAGTAATTTGTGAAATCACAATTTTTATTTTTTGATTGCATAAATGTTATGAAGCAATTGATGGGACTTATATCGACGCATGGGCGCCCGCCGAGGCAACTAATGCATATATATCTCGGCATCACCGAGTTAGCCTAAATGTGCTGGAAGCCTGTGATTTTGATATGAAATTCGAGTTCATATATGCTGGGTGGGAGGGCATTGCCCATGATACGCGCATATTTATGGATGCGTTGACTCGTCCATGGATCAATTTTCCGTGACCTCATGAGGGTAAATATTATTTATTAATTATTTCCTGCACAGCTAATATTTCATAAAAATTATTGATACTTTTAATATTTTTCAGGTTTTTATTACTTAATAGATTCTGCCTATCTATGTACTCAGAGATTTTTGCCCCCATATCCTATAGGGTACAATATCACAGGTCTAAACGTCACAGCAACCATTCATTCCAAGGATATCAAGATTATTTCAATTACCGACATTATTCCCTCCGGAATGTTATTAAGTGGAGTTTCGGTGTGTTGAAAAAACAATTTTGAATTTTGCAATCAATGAACCCATACAAGCCAACAAATCAACTATATATTGTTGTAGCATGTTGTGTCATACACAACATTATTCGCACGATTACAACTGATGATCGCATTTTTCGTCAATTTAGCAATTCGGATCATTATAAAGGCCAGATAATAATAGATAACCCGGATCATATATTGCATACTCCTGACGTGTCATCTGGGGCAGCACAAGCCATGGCTGCAACCAGAGAATCTATCGCACAACCTATGTGAGCACATAGGAGTGAATTGATAGTTGTAATATTTTTCATCGTATTGTATGACGATTATTGTACGTGTCGAACATGTTTTAGAAATTGGAAGATTTGAGTCGTAATATATAAGTAATTTTTATTACGAATTCAATGTCTAAATAAAAAATGCAACTAATGTTGAAGTTGGGTGAACAGTTATGTAGAAGTTCGAATATTGACTTTTATCACTTTTATGATAATACTGGTAGTAAAAAAATTGATAATAGGTGTAACATTAGAATATCGTCTTTATAATTGAAATAAAATGTATTTTTTTATGAATATTTTTAATTAAAAAATTTCCGTTCCCGAAGAAATAAAAATGAACAACCTGTTGACAATTTATTAGAAAATTTTAATTAAATAATTATTGGTGTGGAAAAAATATCTATTAGAAAAAAATATTTATTATAATTTACATATATTTAATTAATAAAGTTTATCTATGTGAAAATAAGATGAAATAACTCACCTGCCCATTGTGATCATAATATATAGCCAAAGTTGAGAAGAAAATGAGGACATAAGAATGGTTTGTAGGAACAATAAGTTGGTATTATATATTTTATTAAAAAAATTTATTTAAATAAATTTCTCTAAAAAAGGCTTGTGAAAAATTAATTTTTAAAGATGCTAGGAATCATTTCTCTTTTCTGATTGTGTTTATAAATACAACATATAAATAAAATTAATATTTCACTATCATTATTAATAAAATCAATCATTGATGGAATCACACATTTTTCAACTTCCTACTCAAAAGTCAACAACTCAACATACTTCATATATTCAAACACATCAAACTCATTTTAATGGGACCCACAAACTCACTCTACTCAACAACTTTTGAGAACACCAATAATTATTCAAGTAAAAATTCTCAAATTATGCCACCGGGTTGTTCATTTTAAATTCTTAGAGAACGGAAATTTTTTAATTAAAAATATTCGAAAAAAAAATCATTTTGTTTCAATTATGAAGATGATATTCTCCTACTTTTTCTGCCCATTATCAATTTTTTTACTACCAGTGTGCTCATAAAAGTGATAAAAGCCAATATTTGAGCTTCTACTTCACCCAACTTCAACATCAATTGCATTTCTCATTTAGTCATTGAATTAGTAATAAAATTACCTATATATAACGATATAAAGCTTCCAATTTCCAAAACATGTTCGACACGTACAAAAATGGTCATACAATACGATAGAAAATATTACAACTATCAATTCACACTCCTATTTGCCCACATAAGTTGTGCAATAGACTTCCTGATTGCAGCCATAACTTGTGCCGCCCCAGATGACATGTCAGAAGTATGCAATTGGTAGGGAGCTGCGTGTTGGGTGATCTATGGAGATAAAGGCTGGAACTTTAAGGCTCAGAAGCAAGAAGTCTTGAGTTGGAGGTTGCGAAATGTGCATAAGGTAGTTCGGGACTTGAGTTATGTCTTCAATGGTTCCTCAAACGATGTAGCTTCAGCAAAACAGTAAAGACTAAACGACGTCACTGAATTAATAAAGGGAAACGATACAGCTTTATGTAGCAATTGTAATACACCCCATCTAGTATAAAACGGTGTGCTGGGCATTAATTCTAGAGTTTGTTAGACTAGGGAGTTTTAGGTAATTTCCTTTGTGGAGTCAATTAAGTTTTATGCCTGGATGAATCTTGGATTCATTCTAGAGCTTTTCATCTTGTAGCTGGATAATTTCTATGGAGGAATTGGGGACCTCGAATACCCCAAGGCGTATGAATATTTGAGGTAATTTCAGCAATAGTCTATCATCTTCCTACTATTCCTTTTACTAGCATCGCATATATAATCTAGAAAATCCAAGGGAATCCTTACAACAACATATGACCCGGGTTATCTACATTTGTCTGGCCTTCATGATGATCCGGATTGGTAAAACGATAGAAAATCCGATCATCGGATGTAATCGTGCAAATAATGTTGTGTATGACACAATATGCTACAACAATATATCGTTGATTTGTTGGCTTATATGGATTGATCGCAAAATTCAAAATCGTTTTTTCAACATACCGAAACTACGCTCAATAACATTCTGGAGGGAAGAATGTTGATAACTAAAATAATCTTAATATCCATGGAAAAGCGGTTGCCATGACGTTCAGACATGTGATACCACACCCTAGGATATGGGGGTAGAAATCCCTGAGTACACGGATAGGCAGAATGTACTAAGTAATAATAACCTAAAAAATATTAGAAACATCAATAATGTTTACGAAATATTACCCATCCAAGAATTAATTAATAAATAGTATTTACCCTCAAGAGGCCATGCAAAATTGATCCCTGAACGAGTCAACGCATACATAAATATGCACTCATTATGGGTAGTGCCCTCCCACCCAACGTATATGAACGTGAATTTCATATCAAAATCACAGGCTGCCAGCACATTTTGGCTAACTTTGTGATGCCAAGATACATATACGCGTTAGTTGCCTCAGCGGGCGCCCATGCGTCGATACAAGTCTTATCAATTGCACCATAACATTTCTGTAATCAAAAAATGGAAATTGTGATTTTGCAAATTGCTGGTATGCTATTAGAACAACCACACTATAATGTGTCAACCACATATCGCTCTCCTTGACTCAGAATAAGAATTTGTTATCTCAAACCATAGATAATGTCTGGGATTGCCTTCAATATAAGGCATCACCCCAGCGACGTGTAGGTGCAATCACCTGAGGTGCAAGGCGGCATAGTGCTCACATCACTACCTCGACATGTCGATTAACGGTTTCACTCGAATGTTGAAACTGATCACCTGTGACTCGCTGAACTATCTCATGTATGACGGTAAATGCAAACATTGCAACGGCTTCCTCCACGAAAACCTCTCTTGTCGATTCCAGAATGGCATCTATGTGTAATGTATTACATAACACTTGGAATGCATAAACTTGCATCCGGAACATGTTTCTACAATTCTTGGAATGTCCATTGAAGATTGCGACTATATACTCTCGTCCGCATTAACCAATGTTATGCTACGACATTCACTCAACCACTGGCCTTATAGATTCCTCCTCTTCTGCGGCAGCCAATAGAATGGCTATTGATAAAGTGCTAAAACTGCAATATTAAGTTGTTAAAGTGATTAAATTATTTAACTAAAAAATGAATTGAACACTTAATTATGCAGTAAATTATAAACTGGAGTCAATTGTTAAATCATGATATTTTACCCGTAAAAAAAGTTTGTAATGAAGCTAGCACACTCACACCATCACTCGGGACACCACACTTGCAGAAAAATAAAGAGAACCAAGCACAAGCATCACTTGGACAGCACATGAAGCAAAATAGCATGCAGAAAATGCAAGAAAGTGCAGAAAATACACATGCAGAAAATGCAAGAAAATGCAGAAAATGTGGACAGCACATGAAGCAAAATAGCATGCAGAAAATGCAAGAAAGTGCAGAAAATACAGCAACCACTTCACATGCAGAAAATGTGGACAGCAACACACAAGGCAGCAGCATACATGACAGTCTACACATGCAGAAAATGCAGCTCAAACCAACGGACAGCAACACAGCAAAATAACATGCAGAAAATGCAAGAAAGTGCAGAAAATACACATGCAGAAAGTTGAGTACACACATGCAGAAAATGAAAGAAGCACATGCAGAAAGTTCCAAGGCACATGCAGGACATGAAGCAGAAAATAAAGCAGCTCATCACACCACACATGCAGAAAATAAATGCAGAAAAATAAATAGAAGCAAGCACATTCACGGCTGGAACTTGGACAGCAGCAGAGAGCAACATGGACACCACATGCAGAAAAAGAACACTGAGACACATGCAGAAAGTTCAACTCACTTGCAGAAAATGGACACATGCACTTGCAGAAAGTTCAACTCACATGCAGAAAAAGCAGAAACATGCAGCAGAAAAATAACATAAGCATCACACGGATAGAAACAGAACATGCACATGGACAGCAACCAAACATATGCACATGGACAGCAACCAAACATATGCACATGCAGAAACAGAACATGCAGAAATGCAAGAAATGCATCACTCGGACTCCAGAATTTTTATGTTTGTTTTGTTATTTTATTGAGTTGGCTATAAGGTTGAGAACCCTATAAAACCAACGGGGGGGCAGCAGGAGAAGGGGAGTTAGTTTTTAAGTTTAATTCCTAGTTTGAGTTTTCAATTCTATTTACTTGTTGTAATTTTCAATTCTATTTACTTGTTGTAGTTTTCAATTTTATTACCTTGTTGAGTTTTGAAGTTTATTACCTTGTTAGTTTCAAGTTTATTATCTTGTTAGTTTCAATTTTATTACCTTGTTAGTTTCAAGTTTATTTCCTTAGTTAGTTTCAGTTTTTATTACTTTGTTATGGTTTTCAAGTTTATTACCTTGCTTTAGTTTCAAGTTTATTACCTTGTAATAGTTTCAATTTTATTACCTTGTTGGAGTTTCAAGTTTATTACCTTGTGTTGGTTTCAAATTTCATTTCTTTAATTTAGTTTGTCTTATTTCTTCGAGTTGATATTATAGACTTTTTATTTCATTCTAAAGTTTATTTATATTTTCTTAGTTTTTGATATGGTTCCACTTAGATTTATTTTTGTTACTAAAAATATCATGTGTAACTAATTACTAAAGCTTGGGTTGTGGAATGAGATTTAATTTATTTTAGATTCTAGTGTGATGCAATATTTTGTTGTGTAATGTTGACTTCACTAAATTACTAGTCGGATTCAAAAGGAAAACAGATTGCGGCTCTTGCTCTTGTTTTGTTGTTGACGTAAGGCACAACAAAAGCTTGAATTTATCAAGGCCTCTTTCGATTGATTATGAATATAA
>QGSO01000209.1:128392-361891 GCA_011037825.1 Carya cathayensis
CCAATAGAGACTTCAACTGTTTATTCTGCTGCCGAAGGATTCCTTCCCTTGTGTGAGACTCTTGAACAATGCGTTGAAGTACAGCAATTTGTTCTTTAAGCCTTTCAACCTCATGGTTTTTGGCTTGTACCCGCTGGGAAAAAGCAACAATAGAGGATGAGTAACGAGTTCCGAGACTCACCAAGTCGTAGATAGCATCGGAGTCTGACTTATTAGCCATGCTATTATTTTCTTGCTGCAACATGGCACCAATGGCAGCTGCAGAAAGGACAGGAGGTTGAGATGAAGAAGAATGAGCCATTGAGAAAGGAATTGAAAACTTAAAGCGAGAATGTTGAAGGAATGCAGATGAGTTATAGAAATAAGAAGAAAACTTGATGCGGATTGGATGAACTTTAAGACTGAATTTATAGAGATAGCATAAAGAACAAGACGAACTGTCATCCTAGTCAAAAAGCAATGTGATTTTTTTCCCCGATCGGTGAAAATGACATTTTTTTAGAAACTCGGAGCCTTCAATCTCGTTTGTCAGCAACATCAGGCGTTTTTTTCAAATCTCCAGCCACAATTGTCGGGTCACGGAAATCTCCAAAACTTTTTGCAGAAATTTACTCCCTGTGTGCACTCGAGTATTTCAGGTGACATCTTTCCTCTTTACTCTTTCGTTTCAATATATGTTCTGCAGTGTTTATCTTGTTTCAATTCATGCCTGCATAACATATGTCGTCAAACATTCATTTGCTGAACATTGAGGACAATGTCAAATTTAGTTGGGGGGAGAGTTTTCTGTTGAAGTTTTTTGTTGAAGATGTGTTAGTACTAAAAAAAAAAAATGATTTGTTGAAGTAATGGAACATGAGGAATGTAGTGCAAATATGAGTATATGTCAAAAGAGGGATTTATCCATTTTATTTAGTTGTTAAACCAAGGGAAAGATGTTCAGAGTTTTGCTAAAACACACACAACACATACCCGGAAGGCCTAGAAAGATTACATTGAGTCATTGTTGGTTGATTTACACTTCAATTGTTTGAGACTCTAATGAACCATATCCTAATGGCTTAGGAAGAAATTTGAATTAAATGAGAAAAGGGACAAGCCAGGGATCAAAAAAAAAAAAAAAAGAACAAAAAAAAAAAAAAAAACAAAAACAAAAACAAAAAAATTACATTTGTGTAGTGGAAAAGGCTGCCTATTACCGGGGTCCTTACAAAAGAAGTAGGCGCCTTTCAAAGTGTAATAGCGTGAAAGCCGCCGCTACAATGGTTTTGAATTAGAGTAAGACCATGTGGTTTTCTCAGATTGATTGTTGTGATTGAAACTGTTAATGTCTCTTGGTAGTCGATCTTGGAATTCTAACCCCATTTCCATGCACTTAAAAGAAAGCAAGCTTTGTTACATGTAATTCCCTTGATTGATTAACTAAATTGTGTATAAATCTCTCAGTTGATACAAAATTCAGATTAATCTATCTCCAGTGTTCTTAAACTCAACAAATCTATTTCATGGCATGTGATTCTCAGATTTCTCAAAGTTGATAATTTCACCTTTGCATGAATTCATTCGCTTCATTTGCTAGAGTCTAGCAAAAAGCTAGTTGGGGGGTGTGATAAAGTGCTAAAACTGCAATATTAAGTTGTTAAAGTGATTAAATTATTTAACTAAAAAATGAATTGAACACTTAATTATGCAGTAAATTATAAACTGGAGTCAATTGTTAAATCATGATATTTTACCCGTAAAAAAAGTTTGTAATGAAGCTAGCACACTCACACCATCACTCGGGACACCACACTTGCAGAAAAATAAAGAGAACCAAGCACAAGCATCACTTGGACAGCACATGAAGCAAAATAGCATGCAGAAAATGCAAGAAAGTGCAGAAAATACACATGCAGAAAATGCAAGAAAATGCAGAAAATGTGGACAGCACATGAAGCAAAATAGCATGCAGAAAATGCAAGAAAGTGCAGAAAATACAGCAACCACTTCACATGCAGAAAATGTGGACAGCAACACACAAGGCAGCAGCATACATGACAGTCTACACATGCAGAAAATGCAGCTCAAACCAACGGACAGCAACACAGCAAAATAACATGCAGAAAATGCAAGAAAGTGCAGAAAATACACATGCAGAAAGTTGAGTACACACATGCAGAAAATGAAAGAAGCACATGCAGAAAGTTCCAAGGCACATGCAGGACATGAAGCAGAAAATAAAGCAGCTCATCACACCACACATGCAGAAAATAAATGCAGAAAAATAAATAGAAGCAAGCACATTCACGGCTGGAACTTGGACAGCAGCAGAGAGCAACATGGACACCACATGCGAGACAAAAGAACAACACATGCAGAAGAAAGAGAACACATGCAGAAAGTTCAACTCACTTGCAGAAAATGGACACATGCACTTGCAGAAAGTTCAACTCACATGCAGAAAAAGCAGAAACATGCAGCAGAAAAATAACATAAGCATCACACGGATAGAAACAGAACATGCACATGGACAGCAACCAAACATATGCACATGGACAGCAACCAAACATATGCACATGCAGAAACAGAACATGCAGAAATGCAAGAAATGCATCACTCGGACTCCAGAATTTTTATGTTTGTTTTGTTATTTTATTGAGTTGGCTATAAGGTTGAGAACCCTATAAAACCAACGGGGGGGCAGCAGGAGAAGGGGAGTTAGTTTTTAAGTTTAATTCCTAGTTTGAGTTTTCAATTCTATTTACTTGTTGTAATTTTCAATTCTATTTACTTGTTGTAGTTTTCAATTTTATTACCTTGTTGAGTTTTGAAGTTTATTACCTTGTTAGTTTCAAGTTTATTATCTTGTTAGTTTCAATTTTATTACCTTGTTAGTTTCAAGTTTATTTCCTTAGTTAGTTTCAGTTTTTATTACTTTGTTATGGTTTTCAAGTTTATTACCTTGCTTTAGTTTCAAGTTTATTACCTTGTAATAGTTTCAATTTTATTACCTTGTTGGAGTTTCAAGTTTATTACCTTGTGTTGGTTTCAAATTTCATTTCTTTAATTTAGTTTGTCTTATTTCTTCGAGTTGATATTATAGACTTTTTATTTCATTCTAAAGTTTATTTATATTTTCTTAGTTTTTGATATGGTTCCACTTAGATTTATTTTTGTTACTAAAAATATCATGTGTAACTAATTACTAAAGCTTGGGTTGTGGAATGAGATTTAATTTATTTTAGATTCTAGTGTGATGCAATATTTTGTTGTGTAATGTTGACTTCACTAAATTACTAGTCGGATTCAAAAGGAAAACAGATTGCGGCTCTTGCTCTTGTTTTGTTGTTGACGTAAGGCACAACAAAAGCTTGAATTTATCAAGGCCTCTTTCGATTGATTATGAATATAAATGTGGCTAGTAAATTAGAGAATTTCTTGAGAAAATATTGCATAAACTTGAGCTTAATTTTTATCTTCCGAATATCAATTCCTTGACTGGATTGTTAATCGAGAAATTATCTAGAATCCGAAATAAAAAGAATCTCAAACCCAACCCAAGTATTTGTTTATTGTTTCTTGCAAGTTTAATTCATTTGCTACACACTTTCTCTAAGTCTCTTAGTTTTAGTAATTTTAGAAACATAGATCCACATCCATTTTCATATTTCACAATCGATACATCCTTTACTCAAAGAAAATCTCACAAACGCTTTGATAACCCATTGTCCCTGTGAATTCGATCTTGGGACTTACCCTTGTATTACTTTGACAGCTTCTACACTTGGAAGACAACATTATAAGCTGAGTCAGCTATGTGATCCCAATGTGTGTTATCTCGCCTCCTACATTCTTGCTATTTCCACGTTTGATCGAAGTCACTACTCGATGCACCTTCGGTCGTGTTGTTGGCCTCCACCTGGGCTCATCATCTGAACCACTTTTTCCCTCCATTCTGTGCTATATCAAATAATTAGGTTAAGAGCACTTCGCCATGGCAATGATTATTTCAAAATAAGCGTGTCCATAGTATTGCAGTGAATATCCAAAAATGTAGCGTGTCCATGAGCCTAACCCAAAAGGAAGAAATTTGTTGAAGGTTTTCTCACATCGAAGTCACTACTCGATGCACCTTCGGTCGTGTTGTTGGCCTCCACCTAGGCTCATCATCTGAACCACTTTTTCCCTCCATTCTGTGCTATATCAAATAATTAGGTTAAGAGCACTTCGCCATGGCAATGATTATTTCAAAATAAGCGTGTCCATAGTATTGCAGTGAATATCCAAAAATGTAGCGTGTCCATACTGGATGACAGTGAGGAAGTTTGCTGACCTAAAGCAATGATCAATGACAGTGAGGAAGTATGCCTCCAAATTTGTAGAGTTGTCAAGGTTTGCTTCACATTTGGTCCACACTGAGGCACTAAAGGCTAAAAAGTTCGAGCAATGCTTAAACCCCATAATTATGGACTATTTTCTCACATTAAAAATTAGGAAGTTCACGGACCTAGAAGATTGAATAGTTATACTTTAGAGGAATCTGCGAGTCCGGGCAGGAGAATTTAACCAAAGAAAGAGACAGTTTCAAGTCATTGAGCAAAATAAAGGTAAGAGGCCAATGTACGACACTATGCCTAAGCCACTCCAAATGATCAAATCTCCTCACCTTGGTATAATGGTGCCTCACCCTGCATGCCAGACTTGTGACAAGCCTCATGCCGGGAAGTGCCTGATTGGGACTAGCACCTGCTTAAGTGTGATAAGTCAAGTCATTTAGTACAGGAGTGTCCCATGTTTACGACCAGTAATGCTCAAACGCATAACGTAGGGCAGAAGAATCTAGTACCAGCTTGAGTTTTCACTCTGACAATTGATAATGCTAATGTTTCTCTTAATGTGATGACAAGTATTATTCCCCTGTTCTCACATTGTGCTCTCGTGCTATTTGATTCTGATACCACGTATTCATTTACATCTCGTAAATATACTTGCTTGAGCGAGAGAGCACCTGAGCTCCTAAAATCGGTGATGTCTGTTTCTTCACTTCTTGAAAAATCCGTGGATTGCCAATCTATACTAAAGGGTTGTGTGATAGAGATACAAAATCGACACCTCCTTACAGATTTAATATTGTTCGACATGGAGAAATTCGACGTGATCTTGGGCATGGATTAGTTGTCTCGATACCATACTATTGTGGAGTGCTTCAAGGAGGAAGTGATCTTTAGACCACCAAGCGGGTCAGAGTTCTGTTTCTATGACGTGGGTAAGAATTATATGCCGAATGTGATCTCTAAACTAAAGGTCACCACTATGTTGAGGAAGGGTTGTGCAAGATTTCTAGCTAGATTGGTGATGCTGCAGCCAAACGAGTCTAAGCTGCAAAATATTAAGGTGATGAAGGATTTTTCTAATGTCGTTCTGGATGAGCTGCCTGGCTTACCTCCAGATAGGGAAATTGAGTTCTTTATAGACCTCGTTTCGGGAATGGCACCTATCTCTAAAGCATGATACTGGATGGCACCTGTAGAGCTCAAAGATCAATTGCAAGAGTTGTTAGAAAAAGGCTTTATTCACCTTAGTGTATCACCGTGGAGTGCATCAGTTCTCTTTGTGAAGAAGGATGGGTCGTTGTAACTTTATCAATTATAGAGAACTAAATAGAGTAACTATTAAGAATCGGTATCCCTTACTGCAGATTAATGATTTGTTTGATCAACTTTAGGGATCCCAAATATTTTCAAAGATCAATATCCGATTAGCATACTATCAGCTAAATATTAAGGCGAAGAATGTCCCAAAAACTGCTTTTAGAAAAAAAAATATGGACATTATAAATTTTTAGTAATGTACTTTGGAATGACCAACGCCCTAGCGACTTTCATGAATTTGATTAATCGTATCTTTAAGGGGTATATTGATCAGTTTGTAGTCGTGTTTATCGATCATATTCTTATTTATTTAAGAACCTCGAAAGAGCATGCGAAGCATTTTGAGGTTGTTTTGTAAGCTTTGCAGAAGAAGAAATTGTATGCTAAATTGAAGAACTGTGAGTTTTGGCTACAAAGATTTCTTTTCTTAGCCATATAATTTCAAAGGATGGTATTTCCATAGATCTCGCAAAGGAGGAGGCGATAGTGGAATGGCCTAAACCAAAAACGATCCAAGAAATTAGAAACTTCCTTGGTCTTGCGGGGTATTATCAAAGATTTGTTGAAGGTTTTCTAACATCGTAGTTCCTTTAACGAGCCTAACCCAAAAGGATGATGAATTTATATGGACTGCAGAATATGAGAAGAGCTTCCAGGAGCTCAAAGAGAAACTTGTGACGACACCTGTTCTCAGTATACCTTCGGGAACAGATGGATTTGTGATATACAGCGATGCCTCACACAAAAGGTTGGGGTGTATTCTTATGCAGCATTGAAGAGTTGTAGCATATACTTCGCATCAACTTAAGGATTATGAGTGCAACTACCAACCCATAATTTAGAGTTGTTTGTTGTGGTATTCGCCTTAAAGATATGGCAACATTACCTTTATCAGGAATGTTGCGAAATTTGTACAAACCACAAGAGCCTAAAAGATTTCTTCACCCAAAAGAAATTAAATATGAGACAACATAGATAGTTGGAGCTGTTGAAAGATTATGATTGTAGTATCAACTACCATCCCGCAACTAATGTAGTTGCTAATGCCCTTAGTTGGAAGTCTTCTTCTAGGACTCTTATGAGTATGTATACTCCCCAGAAATTGATTCTTCTAAATATGGAGAAGCTGAGAGTTGAAATGTTGAAAGATGTACAAGCAAGACTGAATAGCCTAGTTCTTGGCCCAACGATATTGGACCAAATTAAGGCTGCTCAAGGTGAAGATGTCAACCTTCAAAACATCAAAGCAGAGATTTTAGAAGGGAAACAGATTGATTTTGTGATTGCTGATGATGGATCCTTGCGGTTTAAAGGAAGATTGTGTGTACCAGCTAAGAAGGAACTAAGGGATCTGATATTGAGGGAGGCACATAGGTCTCTATACACAGTGCATCCTGGTAGTACCAAAATGTATCGAGACTTGCGACAACACTACTGGTGTACTGGGATGAAACGAGACATGGCCAACTTTGTAGCTCAATGCCTGACATGCCAGCAAGTTAAGGCCGAGCATCAAAGACCCTCGGGAGCACTACAGCTGCTACCGATTCCAGTTTGGCCATGGGATGAAATCAGTATGAATTTTGTAACGGGATTTCCTAAAGCCCAAGGAGGACAAGACTCTGCATGGGTGATTGTTGATAGATTATCGTAATCAGCTCACTTCATACCAATTCAAATGACTTACTCAATGAGTAAGTTGGCAGAGTTAAATGTCAAGGAGATAGTCAGTTGCATGGAGTTCAGTCCAAGATAGTATCGGATAGGGACTCACAGTTTACTTCAACATTTTGGAAGAGTGTGCAAAGGAACCTGGGGACAGAATTGACTTACAGCACTGCTTTCCACCCTCAGACAGATGGTCAATCTAAGATAATAATTCAAATTCTTGGGATATGTTACGGGCATGTGTCTTGGATTTCAAGGAAAGTTGGATAAAATACTTGCCATAAGTTCCTAAAGTCCAAGGAGGACAAGACTCTGCGTGGGTGATTGTCGATAGATTATCGTAATCAGCTCACTTCATACCAATTCAGATGACTTACTCAATGAGTAAGTTGGCAAAGTTAAATGTCAAGGAGATAGTCAGTTGCATGGAGTTTTGTCCAAGATAATATCGGATGGGGACTCACGGTTTACTTCAACATTTTGGAAGAGTGCGGAAAGGAACCTGGGGACAGAATTGACTTATAGCACTGCTTTCCACCCTCGGACAGATGGTCAGTCTAAGATAATAATTCAAATTCTTAAGGATATATTACAGGCATGTGTCTTGGATTTCAAGGAAAGTTGGATAAATACTTGCCATAAATTGAATTTGCCTACAATAACAGCCACCAAGAGAGCATCAACGCGGCGCCATATGAGGTTTTGTATGGGCAGAAATGTAGATCACCCCTTTATTGGGACGAGGTTGGTGAGAAAAAGTTGATGGGCCCTGAATTAGTTCAAAATATGTAAGAAAATGTAGCTATTAGCCGAAAGAGTCTTGCTTTAGCTCAAGAGAGGCAAAAGAAATATTCCAATCATAGAAGAAAGGAGCAGCACTTTGAAGTAGGAGACAGGGTATACTTATGGGTGGCTCCGATTAAGGGAGTTATGAGATTCGGCAAGAAGGGCAAGTTAACCCCAAGATACATCAGCCCTTTTGAGATTCTTGAAAAGATAGGAGCAGTTCCTTATCGGCTTGCACTACCCCCAAAGTTGTCAGTCATGCACGATGTTTTCCATATTTCAATGCTTCAAAAATATGTGCATGACCCTACACGTGTTGGATTATGCGCCTCTTTAAGTGCATAAAGATTTTTCTCATACAAGGATGCGCCAGTCCGAATCTTAGATCGAGAGGTTCAAGTAATTCGTAATAAACCCATTTCAATGGTTAAAGCGTTTTGGAACCAACACACTGAACAAGAGGCAACCTGGAGCATGAGGACGACGTAAGGGTTAAATATCCCACCGTTTTTTTTTTAGGTACGTTCAATCTCAAGGACGAAATTATTTTAAGAGAGGAGAGTTGTAATACTCAAGTCTTACTATTTGGGTCTTTAAGTTATTTCATTTTATTCTTTAAGTTAAATATTTTTAAGGTAAATATTTTTACTATTTTATTTTAAGATAGATGTGCTTTTATTTTATATGGATTATTAAATTAGGTACATGATTTTTAAGGCCTTATAGCATTTTCTTTTAAAGCTCTCAAATTTTTATTATTTATGAAACAACCCATATGACTCTCACCATTGGATTTAATAGTTGAAATAAATATCTCCCTAAATTTAATCCTAACCGTCCAAAACCAAGCTTTAACTAATCTCAAAGTGATCTCCCCTTCTGTCAGCTACTTGATAGCTTATGAGATAAGTCTAATTAAATCAATTAAGTTCTTATCTTCTCTTCAACCCATCAGTCTTAAGCTAAGAGTAGGTGAAGTAATCATTCCTTTTATCTTTATCCAAACTGTCCCTTTCTTTTAACTTCCAAAGGAAGTTTTGACTAAGTGTTAAGTCTTTATCTTCTTGAAATCCGTCAATCACCATAAGCCAAAGAAAACTTTTTCTTCTCTTCTCTTACAAAGCCAAGGCCTTTTTCTTGTTCTTCTTCTCTTCTTTTTCTTTCATCTTCTTGAAAATGCAAATATACATTTGTTATTTTCTCAGGTCGTTTGTGTTTTTTGTCATTTACTTTGTTTTAGGTTGTTGGGAAAAAAACAAACACCTTGTCTTTAGGACATTGGTTCTTAGAGTGTCTCCAACTCTGTCGTAGATTTGTAAACACTATCTTAGGACAGAATGAATGTTTGTAAACCCTATCTTAGAACTATGTTGCCTCTCATTTGTTTGTAGAAAATTACAGCAAGGGGCCAAACTATGTCAGTATAATGGGGAGAGTGTTAAAAATTTTTGTTGACTTGTACGATGTATGTTTCAAGTCAGTTTGTAATGTATGTTATAAATAAAATGAAGAATGTTTTACCATAAAAACAAAAAAGTATTGTGAGTGGGAAAACCATATTCGGCCACTGAAGCATCTTGAGCTATGTCAATTACATGTTAACATTGATGATGTATTTTTTTCCTTCAAATGTTTGTTTAGGTAAGTTTCCTCTAAGTTTCATATTATCTTCCATATTTAAAACATTTATTCATGTTATTGCACAGTTGACTCATTCAAATTGTCTCATTTTTTCGAGTTATAGTTCCATCCATTAAGAAATGGGGCCTGCGAGGGACACAATTTGAAAGCTTCCAAAAGGTGGGTAAGATTTATTTGCTTATAAATGAGGGTCATAGAGGTCCATCGTACAAGAATGCCTCCATCTTTATTAGTTGAGTGACATGCATTGTCAAAGTATATGGCGAAATGAGGCATGCAAGCTGCAGTTCTATACATGAAGAGGAGAAGTAAGAGTTAATTAATCGTATTAGAGTAAGATTTTATTATACATGCATGTAACAATATAGATAATAACTTATTCATCTTATTATGCATTTGATTGAAATATGTTTTAACCTACATTTTCAACTTGTAGGCAGACTTTGTTTTGGATTGAACAAAAGGCAGCCACCATGAAATTGTGATAACATATATGTCTGATAACTGCAATGCATATCACTATGAACTACACAAAACCTACTTAAAATATGCTTCGCCTAAGGAGGCCCTCAAAAGTGGGACATCCATGCCAGACCAACCTATTTGGCAGTGGCTATATGAAAGGTGGGTCACAAAACATTTAAACCATAACTAATATTTAAACACTAATACCCATATACCTTGAATGTTCTCTGACCCACATTTCATATAGTCATTGTCAAAAAGGTTGATCCGCCATGGATGTCCCACCTTTGAGGGCCTCCTCATGCGATGTATATTTTAAATAAGCTTTGTGTACTTTATAGTGATATGCTTTACACTTATCAGATATATACATTATCACCATTTCACGATAATTGCCTTTTGTCCAATTTAACATAAAGTCTGCCTACAAGTTAATAATTTAGGTTAAAACATATACCAATCAAACACATATTAAGATAAATAAAGTATAAACTACATTGTCACATGCATAAATAATAAAGCCTTACTAGCCTAACACGATCAATTAACTCTTTCTTCTGCTTCTCAGGTACAGAACTCCAGCTTGCATGTCTCATTTTGGAAAATATTTTGACGATCCACGTCACTCAACAGTAAAGAGGCATTCTCGCACGATGGACCTCTATAGCCCTCCTTTATAAGCAAAGAAATCTTACCCACCTTCAGAAGACATTCAAATTATGTGCCCCTCGCACGCCCCCAGCCCCGTTTCTTAATAGATGGAACTATATCTTGAAAAAAATATGAGGCAATTTGAATGAGTCAATTATACAATAACATAAATAAATGTTCCAAATCTTAAAAATAATATGAATTTTGATCAATTTGTTATATAACATTTGTACAAATGGCATACATACCTGTAGTATTATTTCCCTCTACACTCTGTTCTACATCCATGGACTCTTGTACGACCACACATGCAACTGCTTGAGTCGATTCATTTGAAAGTGGGTCCACCTCGTCCCGTAAATTCCTTCACGGGGGCAATCCTTGTGCATCCGGGATGCTACATGCAAATGATTGTGCTCCTGAGTATCCACCTCACCCGCTCCTCCACCCCCTTACATATTGCCACATACTTACCTTCATTGGAACTCAAATGAGTTTTGAACATGAAACCAACAAGTCAATAACACTCGAATATTGTTACTTTTAAATTAAGATACTATGCTAACTGGCAATTTAAAACTATCTATACCTTTCATTTGTTATCTAGATGTTATCTAACAATATATTCTATACTTGCTTTTTTTATTTTAAACAAATTTATTGAAATCAGTTTTTTTTTTTAAGTTATGTCTAAATGTATTATTCATAACTCCCTCATGGCCAAAATAAAGTAACTCCGACAGCTCTCAAAAAGTTTTAGCATTTCATTTCTCAGTATACTAAAACTCATTCCAAATTTTCCTCAGTTTAAAATTTAAGAGAAAATTTACCTAAATGAGCATTCGAAGGGAAAAAAAACTACGTCATTAGTGTCTGCATGTAACTGACGCAGCTCAAAGTGCTTCAGTTACTTAATCTGGTTTTCTCACTCCTCACAATACATTTTTGTAGTAAAACACACTTCATTTCATTCATAACAGACATTATAAACTTACCTAAAACATCCATCATACACACCAACAAACATTTTTAACGCTCCCCTATGTACTGACATAGTCTTGTCCCTTACAGTAATTGTCTATAGATAAACTCTCTGAAAGACAACACTCTATTCTAAGACTGAGTTTACAAACACCCACTCTATTCGAAGACAGAGCTTACAAACTCCACACTCTGTCTAAGACAAGGTTGGGGATATACTCTATGAACCAATATCCTAGAGACAAGATTTTTTTTTTTTTAATAACTTAAAACAATGTAAATGGCAGAAAATATAAATTATACAAAAAGAGGTCAATTTGGTTTGAGCTGGGATGCGGTATTGTTTCTTTCGGTTGTAGGGAAAAAGTGGCATTGGAAATTGAGGAGGTGGTACAACTTTAAGCATATGTGGAATTCTAAGGGTTAAAAATGTAAATTTACTGACTAATATGTGGTCATAAAGATCTCAAGTTCCCATAAAGTAAACAGTGAGACAAAGGATATCATTCTAATCTGCGACACTGAGAAGACACTGCCTTCTCGAATCAATATTGGGCTTCATTGACAAGGGCGAAAACTAAGAGAAAGTGTAGAGATTTGATCAGCACACAAGCTCAACTGTAATAATATGGGAAAGGACTAATGGAAGTTTTTGCTAAATGTGGTAGTTATGTTGGAAGGAAAATCTTCACCTAAGATGACATTTTTAGTTGTAAGTTATAGTTTAATGGAGTACATTGTTACATTTTAATGGAGTACATTAATATGTTATACTTCATATGCCCAGTGACATGATCTAAAGTACTTATAAATTACTCCATGATCTTTATATAAGAGATCATGCACCACATGCATGATCTAATGATCTCTTCTTTAGGTTCTCCACGAGTTAATTATTTCAAAAATCCTACATTCACCGATAAATGGATCCCGGTGAATTTTTTTTCACTTAGTGATTTTTAGTGATGTTGTGAATTTTAAAAAAAAAAAACACTATTTAAGAATATAAAAAATGAACGAAAAAAAATTTGTTCTCGAGATTGAGTTCGCACTACATCCACGATGGATATAGCACTGCTCTAATTAATTATGTTCTATTTCTAACTCTCTTAATGATTTAAGTGTGATAAGATTCATACGAATATAATATCATGAACCTACAATACACATGTTTTGAATTTTGGCAGACTTATTTAGATAATTTTTTTCATTTTTAATGTGGTTCATCACATTCTAATCAGATTAATCTATAAGAAGAAAACTATGTGATATTGAAATATATAACATGTTCATATGAATTCAAGTGAGAGCATGGCACAAGATAGTCGAGGAAGAGGGAAAGGATGAGGTCTGCACAATAGACGACCTAGACCATAGTTAGTTAGATGTCGACCACATCGTCCAATTCTTAATTCATGGACCCTTAGAGATGTAGATGAGTCCAACTCTGATGATTCAACCCGATGTCAAGCCAGATCAAGACAAGAATGGTAAGCCAAATGACTACATAGAAGTAGTTATGGTCATGGTCAGTTCAACAAGAGTTTTATATAAATGGAAGATACAATATGAACTATAAGTTGTTGTTTTTAATGTAAATGCCATACTTTAGCAGACTCCATGATAGTGCCTATAAATGTAAACTTGCAATCGAAGAAATGTGGATCGAGGCCCACAAAGCGCCTGAGTTTGAAAAACTTCGAAACTATGAAAAAATAAATTTGAAGATAAATGATGGAGAAACAACTCCATATTGCGAGATCGCAACCATGTTTACCACACGAGTAACATGAATTTTGAAGTATCATGCGGACATGAATTACACAAGATAAATTGATGTCCCCAAGTCTGAGAAAAATGAGTTGATTAACTATGTCCAGGTAAACAAGTTATACCTATATTGCAATAATAAGAAACTGTCTCTCCTTCATGGGACGACATTAACATTTTTCATATGTAGGGTGACTTTATATTGGATTGGGAATTGAACAACCATTGATGGACAGTTTGGAGATAACTGGGCATGTGATTTAATGTCTTCCACCATGCGTTGCACAAGAAGTATTTGGCGTATGACAGCCATGAAGAAGCATTGGCGTCAGGGACTAGCTTGGTCGACCCTCTGGTTTGGGTTAAACTATGTGGGAGATGGATAAGTGAAGGTTTCAAGGTAAGAGTGGATGATCAAAGAAAACGGTAGGTGTAATGGAGGAAAGAATAACAAAAACATTTATATAACATGTATATAGCTAACAATAAGTTTTCATGACAGAAAATTTCTAGCCAAAATAAAGAGAATAGTAAAAGGCTCAACGTTAATCACATAGCAGGAAGTAAATCCTTTGTAAGGATCCTAGAGGAGAAGGTATAGGATTACTTTAATTGAAATAATAAGAACATGGTTAAAACATTAAGCCACCACAGTGTTTCATGGCAAATGGTATTATTTCTCATGACAGAAGTGGAGATCGAGACTTATTTCTGGCAAGTACTTGCAGTTTTCACCACAAATGACGTCGTGGGAAAAAGGTAGTTTTTTATCATAAATTAAGCTGTTGGTGAATTAAGTGTCTTACCTCACCAATAATATATCACCAGTCTCCCACGGGATAAATTGGTGAGAAAAGAGTTTTTGTCACTAAAACTAGTATTTGTTGTAGTGCCATGCACATGAGTTTAAACATTTAATACACTTGAATTTTTTCCACAAACAAGAGAATGATGAGTTTGTCAAGGCATCCACTCTGAGCTTATTACTACATCAGAAATGATAAGTACTACACGAGAGCTTCCACGGAGTGATTAACAGAATAAGCAAACATATTTGCATTCATCTACAAACCTACGATAGCTTAAATTTTGAAACCCAACCAAATGGCACAAACATAACGGAGGAATTGACTTTTCCTCTATTTTTCTTATAAACCTAAGATGTAGGGGTGTACAAGAAACCGACAAACCGGTCATGACCGACACAGATAGGCTGTCGGAGTCAGGAACTGACTCACTCAAAAAATGAGTAGCACTAATGCTCTCCCAAGTGCAGGAGGATGTCGTGTAATAANAGAAATAAAAATACACTCGAAATAAATTAAAAAGAAAATAGATTATTAAAAAAAATATATTATATATGTGAGGAAGTATTGTCCAATTAAATCATAGTTATAAAATTAAGCATAAACATGATATTAATCAATTAAAAATCATAACTCGAATTTATGCTTATTAACTATTTTTTTCATCTAAAACCAATAAATAATGTCACGAAGCAATTGAAATACATTGGTTTTAAATAGCTAAAATATGCAATATCTCAGCTCAATCAGGAACCAGCCAAAAACGCCAGGGAACCGGTCTGCGGTTGGCAGAGATTTAACAAAATCGACGTTTGTAAGTTCGGTCGCGGTTTGAGCCGGCCTCAAACCGCTGAACCGGCCACATATACTTTTTTTTTTTAATTTATACTTATATAAAACGACACCGTTCCACTTAAATTTAAGTGGAACGACGTCGTTTGATGTTTGCATCTGTGTTTAAACTACATCTAAATGACTCTTTTTGTATTGAAGCAAACGGCGTCGTTTTATCTATGAGAAAAGAAAAAAAAAAAAGTAAAACGACGCCGTTGGATTTAGAACAAAACGGCGTCGTTTAGATCTT
Source organism: Carya cathayensis (assembly GCA_011037825.1). NCBI lineage: Eukaryota > Viridiplantae > Streptophyta > Magnoliopsida > Fagales > Juglandaceae > Carya > Carya cathayensis. The sequence continues at coordinate 143,878 of QGSO01000209.1, forward strand.
CTTCTATCTTCTTCTTCTTCCTCGATTAATCCGTTTCTGAGTTTCTCATCCTCTCTCTCTCCTCTATAACTCTCTCTTTACTCTCTCAGAGAACCAGTGCCGCTAGGAAAATCGAGAACCAACAGAGAACCGCCGGAATAGATAAGGACGGTTTTCCTCCTCCCCATCGACCGGTTAGGTCAGTTGCTCCGGCATATCTCCTATCATCGGTCGGCGTCGATTTTATCCAAAAACCACACCAATGAGGTCGGTTTTCACCCCTATTACGATGGTGTTAATATTTTACTGCTTGAGATTGTGATCCTATATATTATTTTGCAAGTTGCATATCTCATGAAACTATCGACAACCTAAAGAAACTATGGATCTTCAGTCCATTTATTCTGTCCAATAAAGAAAGCGAGATAAATTAAAATATGTGCATGGAATTTTTTGATAGGTAAATATGTGCATGGAAGTAAATATGGATACATTCCATAAGCTAACTAAAAATGATTCGTGGAATTGATAACGTAAATATAAAAAATAAAAAATAAAAGACAAAGGATAAGGAGAGGTAATAGCAATAAAATATTACCTTTTTTCCAAAACAACCCATTCCAAAATATGACTAATGGCATTTTCTCTCTCTTGCTGATCTCTGCAGGGCTCTTAGCAACAAGAATCCATTGCCTAATAAATTATATAATTAAAAAATGTAAGAGATGACGAATATCCATGAAAACCACCATCTAGTTACAGTTCGTATATGCTTTTTAGCTTTTTATTGGTTTTAAGCTAATTAAAAAAAAAATCAAAGCCCTTGAGCACTTTACACAGCTAAACATACATCGAAAGAAAGCACAGGGCATCATAATAATTCATGATCCCGTAATTATAGTCTAATAAAAACATTTGTACCCAACAAATATTGAGAAAAAAGATGCGCAGAATATATTTTCAGAACATGCAATCCAAAACGTATGCCATGAGTCAGTAGAGAGAGAGGAAAAACCTTCGCTGAGCTCGCTATTGCAGCCGTGGGGCGGTGAAGTATTGGTTGGAGGACCTCGACGGCAGTACTGAGTTCTAGACATAAGGAGAGTCGGGGCATACGTCAGGAGATTGATGAAAGTTTCTTCGTCGGTAAAATTGAGCGCAATCAGATGGTCGGGTAGTAGAGCCTCGGTGAGGAAGGCTTGGAGTGTGAGAGCACTAGCATTGGCTTCATCAAAAGTCAATGCATCTCTAAATTTTGATGAATTTACTTAAAATGAATCTACATTAGATTCATCAAATGAGTATTTGGGAAGCTTTGAGTTACAGTAAATCTTACTCTTTCTTCAAATTTGAAGGTCTACTATTCCACATTCAAATTAATATTTTATTCTAATTTTAATAGGCAATAGTTTTATTTTATTTTATTCTAAATTAGTTAGGAATCAATTATTTAAGTATTAAATTAAACTATTAATGTCCATATAGTTAGTATAATTATAAAATATGAAGAAAAAAAATTAAAAATATTATTATTAAAAAAATAATATTATATTATTATTTTGATGAATCTAATGACTAATCTAATGTGAAATTATAGATATGAAGGTTTTAGAGTTATGAAAAATTTGTACTTTTTATTAAATTTTAAAGATGAATTTGATGAGTACCATGCTAATGCTCTGAAGGTTATAGTTGGGGTTGTCGCATGTGGAGAGGGAGATGTGCTTTTCTCTTTTGAAGGAGCTATGTTCTTGTACGTAGAGAAAGGCTGACACGAAAAGAAAGAAAATGGAGCTGAAATGAAATAAAGCTGAAGCCGTAGTAAATAGTAATGGGGCTAATAAATGGAGGACGGAAAGCTGTATTGATACGAAAGAGAGGATTGCCGTGTTCTGAGTACTGACGGCGAGAGCTGTAAGGCTGATTCCCTTGCTAGATATAAAATGTTTTAAAAATCACAATTTTTTTTATCGTTACGATTTCAATTTTAGTGGTGGCTATGACGGAGAGTTATCGCTGTAATTTTTTTACATATTATTTTAGGTTGATGCTGCTCCCACAAGAGCTCCCTCACGCTGGGGCTTCCATTAGATTTTTTTTAATATTTTTTTAAATATTTAAATATTTTTAAGCGAATAAAAAAATTTATAATATTATTAATAAATATTTACTTAATTATTAAATATAAAAAATAATATGTAAAAAAATTACAGCGATAACTCTCAGCCATAACCACCACTATAATTGAAATCGTAACGATAAAAAAAATTGTGATTTTTAAAACATTTTATATCTAGCAAGGGAATCAGCCTTACAGCTCTCGCCGTCAGTACTCAGAACACGGCAATCCTCTCTTTCGTATCAATACAGCTTTCCGTCCTCCATTTATTAGCCCCATTACTATTTACTACGGCTTCAGCTTTATTTCATTTCAGCTCCATTTTCTTTCTTTTCGTGTCAGCCTTTCTCTACGTACAAGAACATAGCTCCTTCAAAATAGAAAAGCACATCTCCCTCTCCACATGCGACAACCCCAACTATAACCTTCACNTAAGTAAATATTTATTAATAATATTATAAATTTTTTTATTCGCTTAAAACTATTTAAATGTTTAAAAAAATATTAAAAAAAATCTAATGGAAGCACCAGCGTGAGGGAGCTCTTGTGGGAGCAGCATCAACCTTTAACAATTATATCAATTTCTCTATGACTCGACAATACTTTATCTACGTGCGCACACTAATAACATTTAATGTTGGGCTTAAATGTTAAGAAATATTGAGATTTATTATGAATAGTAAGGATGTTCCTTTGCATTAGATTTTTTTTCGATCCGATCCAAAAATCTGAAATCTGTGTGAATCCGGGCAGTTATCTGCCCGGATTCCACCAAGGCGGTTGAGAAAAACTCGAATCTGGTTTTATAACTCAGTTATCCATAATCGGGGTTATACATTTTTTTTTCTTCCAAAAACGACACCGTTGCTTCCTACTAGGTTATTTTCCTCTTGACTCTCTCGAATCCTATTCTCTCAACCCTCGTCTCTCGTCTCTCAACTCTCAAGTTTGTTGAATTCAAAACCCTAGTAGTGCGATTCCGAAACCTACGGTATGTTAATATATCTCTTCTCTCTCAGTTTAGTTGGATTCCTTTTTTCTGGATTTGTGTTTTTGATTTTCAATTGGGTTTGTTTGGATTTATGTTTGATTTTTGCTTGGGTTTGTTTGGGTTTGTGTTTGATGATCTGGGTTTAGTATTTTGTGGTTTATATTATGCTTTTTTCTGCTACTGAAGAGTCATCTGCTCATTTAGTTTCTTGGTTTTATTGTATGTCAGGTATTATGAATGGTATCATATTGTATAAAGGTTTAAGACTGATCCCGAAATGTTTGGATTTGTGTTTGATTTTTGCTTGGGTTTGTGTTTGATGTTCTGGGTTTAGTATTTTGTGGTTTATATTATGCTTCCCTTCTAAAATAGTGTTTCAGTATTGAACTTACAGCTTGCATTCTTGTCCGAGGAATCCCATCTAAAATGAACCCAGTTTCGCCCCTGTAGTATCCTAAGTATCCTTCATCCAACCTCTTTGACAACTGAGTGAAAATTATCTCATCCGAAACAAGCTTCCTTAACTGCATTTTCAATCTGAACTTGGGAAAATAAAGAATAAAACATATAATTATCATTCCCATTAAAACTATAGGTAACGGTTCATGAAATAAATTGAAGAAAGTCTGGCAAGGAATACAAGAAAATGACAAAAACAAAAAGAAACAAAAAACATATCAAATTTGTCATCTTCATTGAGTTGATAGACTCATATATAATTCAGTACTCGAGGTATTTTTTTTTATAGGTAATAAGTTTTATTTATAGAAGTGGGATTTGTTTTATGCATAGAAATAGGCAAAGAAGCCCAAGTACTCAGGGACTATATATGAGAATAACCTAATTAGAGTTCACTATAGAAAGTAGAAGATCATGACATTTAGCACATTACAAACAATAGCCCCCCGCCTATTGGTCATGCTTAAACTCATTCAAAGAAGAAGCTTCTAATCCATTGGTCATGCATATGCTTAGCTCAGAAAACTTAAACGAGGACCTATAAACATACTTCAAAGTTTAAATAACAACCCCTATAAAAATGCCTTCATTCATTTCCCACAAACAATGCTTCAATCATGGTCTTAATATTCATAAGCCAAAACATAACATTACAAACCAAAAAGCACATACAAACCCAAAAAGAAAGGTATACAATTTATTTATGCTAATGTAATGAACCCGTTCGTAATGGGTGATGTGATGTAGTGTTGTAATGGGTTCGAGTTTAAAGTTACTTCAAACTGCATTTATTCAATAACCCATTAATTATTGAAACCTGCACATAATTAATTATATATTTAGTGTGCATGTAATTGGGTAAAGGTACGAGGTTAGGTGTTACTTTTGTAGAAAGATTGGAATCTTTTTATCTCTCTTTTCTCCATTTTTGAATAAAACCTTAAAATCCAAACAAAACCAAAAGTTGAATATGTTCTAAATATTTAAGTGTTTCCATCTTTTTCTTGTTCTATTACACTTTGTCACATTATCAAATGTCATAACTTTTGAGGGATCTTCATAAGATCATGACCTAATTCAAATAAATTGACTCAATGATTATTTATTGCCTTTCTTTATCCATGGGTGGCAAGGTGGGACTTCATGTGAAATGGTAAAAAAAAAACATCATCAAAATGGGCCTAGAATCTAGGTTGTACTCACTCATTGTACTGAAGTTGTACTGGACCACTTTTGGCTAGCTCCCTTGCTCTCTGTATTCATATATTGATAGATATTTGCTGAACCAAAGTTTGCATAATATTTATTAAAGCTCTAAATTGACAAATATTTATTATATAGTTTCTTTTTCTTATGCTTAAAACAGATGGAAGGTACTTTTAATGATAATGTTGGTGGTTCTAGTTCAGCTCATATTTTATTAGACATGGAGGAAGACACTAGTCCTTTAGTGCCTTCCTCCATGAATACCCCAAATCCCAAGCCGGCACAATCTCTCCCCCCAAAGCCAAAAAGAGCCAATAAGGCTACCAACCAATCTCATGTATGAGATCATTTTATAAAGATTGAACATGTTGATCCTATTGCACCTAAAGCACAATGCAATTATTGTTTCAAAATTTATGGATGTCATTATAAAAATGGTACTTCATCAATGTCGCACCACCTAGGCTATTCTTGTCCTGAGTCTCCCATTAAACAAGATAAAAATCTTGAGAATGATAAATCACCATCACACACTAGAGTTAGAATGGATGGTAGAGAATCTAGTCCTCCAATGTTAGGACAATATGATCGTGAAAAATTAAAGGCGATGATTTCTAATTTGTTTATCCAGTATGAATTGACATTCAAGGTTATAGAGCATTCGGCATTTGTTAAACTTTTGGATTATTTAGAGCCTAGATACAACTTGACATCCCGAACCACCTTCCAAAAAGAGTGTATTGGTTTATACAAGGAGGAGAAACAAAAGTTGAAGGCTTTGTTGTGCAATCAAAGAGTTTGTTTGACCACCGATATATGGACATTGGTGTAAAACAAGAATTACATTTGTGTCACGTGTCATTATGTTGATCAAAGTTGAGTATTACACAAAAAAAATCATAATGTTTTTCAAGATTCCTAGTCATAGAGATGAGACCATTGCTTGGATGTTAGAGTCTTGCTTGATGGATTGAGAGATTAACCGTCTTTGTACAATCATTGTGGATAATGCCACCTCTAATGATGTCGCTATTGATCATGTGAGGAGGAGCGTAAGAGATAAGGAGTTTACAATTTTGGAAGGCGAGTTTATATATGTGCAATGTGCTGCACATATTTTAAACCTCATTGCATGTGGTGATGGTTTAAAAATTATATATGATGCTATAAATAATATTAGAGAAGCAGTAAGATTTGTGAGGTCCTTACCGGCAAGGCTTGATATATTTAAAACATGTGCAAAGGAGTTGAATATTGTATGTGGAAAAATGATGTGTGTAGATGTTTCTACTAGATGGAACTCCACATACCTAATGCTTAGTATTGCTGAAAAATATGAAAAAGATTTTGTGTTAATGAGAGTGGGGGAGTCACAGCTTGCGGCGCCTCCATTTGAAGATTAGCAAAGGGCTTGTGTTTTTATTAAGTTTTTTAAAGTTTTTTATGATGCCACTTTGAAAATCTCCGGCTCATCTTACATGATATCTAATATGTTATTTCAACAAATTTCTACAATTGAGTACAATTTGAACAAAATGGGTTAGAGTGGGGATGATTTGTTGAGGAGGATGGCCTCTAATATGAAACTTAAATTTGATAAATATTGGGGAAATATGAATAAGATGAACATGATTGTTTATGTAGATTTTGTCCTTGACTCTCGATATAAGATTACAATCTTGTCATATTGGTTAAAAAGATGCAAAGTGGATGAATGCGGAGATAGAATTGAGGCCATGTAAGATTGCTCATAAATCGTTTGATTGAGCAATACCAAAAGTTTTATGGGCTAGATAGTAGAAGATCAAATATGGCACAAGTTTGAAGTTCCTCAAGAATTATTGGTGACGACTTGAAATATGAAGATTTTGATACATCTTTAGATCAATATCTTGAGGGGCTAAACAATTCAGTATTTAGCTCGGAATTAGAGAAGTATTTGTCGGATGTGATTGAGCCAAAAGTACACGAGTTTGAGATTTTAGATTGGTGGAAGAGGAACTCATTTAGATATCACATCCTTGCGGAGATCGCACGAGATATATTGGTCATCCCTATTTCAACCGTCGCATCCGAGTTCGCATTTAGCACCGGTGGACGTGTAATAGACTCATACCGAAACTCATTAGCGCCGGAGACTGTCCAAGCACTAATCTGCACGCAAAATTGGTTGAGTTGTGAACCATTTAGTTCTTGGGAGGTGGAGGAGCATGTAGAAGACGTTGACATCGAAGGTAAATGCTTTTATTTGTTAATTTTGATTTTTTATTGCTACTTTATCCATTTAACTTAACATTTATATTTTTTTCTTCTTAAGGTAACCCTATTCGTTCAACTTCAGCAACTTAATTTTTTGTTCTTGATGGTGTGAACTTTGGAGTCTCTGACTTTGCATACACTGCATATTCAATCATGGTATGAAGCTTTACTTTGTATCAATTCCCAAATTTCTTCTACTAACTGACACAATGAGGCTTTACTTTCAGGGGCCTTCTCTAAGCTAAATTTTGCATTTTTGTTGCTCTTTTTGCTCCTGTCATCTACAAGATGTGATTTATTTACTCTTTTTGTTGTGAAAATAATAATCTTGGATTCGTGTTTAATTCAATATTGATCAACATGGGAGTCGATTTATTCATCAACAGCTGGAACATTACAGTATTGAAGACAAGGCATCTGTTTTCAAAGAAGTTCTTCCACATGCTTCAATATTAATGATAGATGTTTTTGGAAATTATGTCATTCAAAGGGTATGCTTTCAAAACTAATGTGCATTACATTGGATATTTGTGATATAATATCTTGCTGGGCATGTTAACTTTCTGAAGGGCTTGCTTGATCATTGGAATCCTGTTGATATTATACAGTTTCTTGAATATGGAAGTCTCGAGCAGAGAAAGGAACTTGCAGATCAACTTGTTGGACATATGTTGACTTTAAGTTTACAGATGTATGGTTGTCGTGTCATCCATAAGGTATGCTAGACTCTTATGATAGAGTCATCCCAATGGTTGTCATGTCATTCAGGTAATCTGCTCACTGATAGTTTGGTGGAAAGGCTCTACTGATACTTTGTTGTAGCTTGGTGTTGAATTTTTTATGTTTTCATTTGTGATAGAGAATTCTGGAGCATTGTTCAGATGAGCTGCAGATTCAATGCATAGTGGACAAAATATTGGACTCTGCTTATGTTCTTGCTCAAGATCAGTATGGCAATTATGTCACGCATGTTGGTTTTGTTTGCTTTCCAAAGCATTCAGTAGTAGCATTATATGTCATAAAGGTAGTGGCACAGGCGAAGTTGAAAGCAATTTTGTTAATTAATTTTGTGTCATTTTTAGCATTTTGTTCATTTGCATCCATTATTTGGTGAAAAGGATAGCAAGGGCTTTTTGGAAATATTCTTGATATGGCATGTTTGAAGGTGTATTGTGAAGAGAGAGTTTAGAGCATTCACATCTCATTCCCTATAAAATTTCCTATAATTTAGATAAAAAGTACATTCCCTAAAAAATTTCTTAAATTTTACTCATTTTTCAAAAACCTCATATATCTCATTCCCTATTCTTTCTCTATTCTATTAAAATAATATTTATCTATTCTTTCTTTATTACTTTTTTCTCTCACTTCCATTTGCAAACTTAACTACTCAATATTTTTTATTATGTTTTGAACTATTACTCTAGAGAATATTTTAAACAAAAATTTAAATTATTATTTTTTTGGATATGATAATATTTTTAAAATTATTATTTTTATATTTTCGTAATTAATTAAATTATTTTTAAAATTATTATTTAAAACTATAATAAATATGAATATGAGAGAATGTGTAGATCATTGAAAAATATTTATTTTATATATTAGAATAAAATATTGATCTTCAAATTCTTGAAAAAATTAATGATACTACTTCATATCTAATTGATCTTCCAGGTAAGTATCATGTGTCTGCTATTTTCAATGTTACTAATATTTTTCCCTTTGATCCAGGTGGAGATTCGAGGTCAAATCCTTTTGAAGAGAGGGGGAATGATGGGCCCCAATGTGGACCAAGTCTTAGAGGACCTTTGCAAGTTCCAGATGGGGCAATCACAAGATCGAGAGCTAAGAAGATCAAGAAGCTATGTAAGGATGGGTAAAATCCACTTGGGACGAGTCTAGCAAAAGCTCAATATTCAAGATGGGCTTGAGAGAAGAACATCAAGTTTTCATCCACGTGATACGCTATGGAAGACACGACTTGGGTCTATTGATATTGAAAGCCATAAACTTATTTATTTCATTAAAATGGCTTATTTTATTAGTCATAGGAATTAATCTAGAATAATTGGGTTTGGAGTATGTCCAACCCACACGTCTTATTTATAATGAATTAGGATTTTAGGGAAGACCTTGTATTTTGGCCAATGGCTTATTTAGAAAGTTATTATTTTAAGTAAACTAGGGTTTTAGAAGTTACTGTAGCGCGGCACTGTTCACACTATAGTACCTGCATCACTATTTACCTAGGGTTTTTGGGGATTGTTTATTTAAACCATTTGTAGCCTCATTTGATCAGGTTAGATATTATTGAATTTTATTGGTGAGTTGAGTTTATTCCGCTTGTTCTTGATTGAATGTTTGAACTTATAAGAGGTAAATCACAACCTTTGTGGCGTTCCTCCTTTGTAATCCGGATTCTTGAGACGAGTTCTTCAATGGGTCTAGATTCTCCATCCATTGACTTGAGTTTGGCTTTCTTGGATTTATTTTTTTTAATATTATTATTGGGTCTCAAAGCGAGTCGATTGGGGTTCACATCGGTGCCTCTTTATGCATTTGGTAAGTTAATGAAAATATCATTTTTATCTATTGTTTCTACTCACAGATCTAGAATATTAATATAACCATGATTAAAATTCCGAGATTAGCATATTTGGAGTTTGTTCAAGTGTCCATATCCTTATTGATGATATTGAATTTTGCAGAGATGTTGTTAAGGACGTGTTCTACCACCACCTATGCAACCGTTCACCTGCAAATATTAAGAGAACTCCAGCATGATACACCTGAGAATACTTTGATGCTTAAATCAGTACAGTATATCTCTCAAATAATTTAGAATTCAGAAGATCCCCCATTTTTAGAGTTACCTGGTATATATATAGAAAATGTCCGTTGGATTAAATCACCATTATATGATATTACTTTCCTATGATGTTTATCGTGTGCTGCGTTTATCGACCTAGATCATCTTTACGTAACTGAAATAGGCACGTACGTGCATGAGACTTGCTTCTTCCCAAATAAAGTGGCGTGTAGTGTGCAGATCCTTGTTGGGCCTTTCAATTTGAGCCTACTTATAGAGGATTTTCATATTGGGCTTAAATGCGAAATGGGCCCTCTAGATGTCAGTGCATACACTAGCAACGTCAGATGCTTTAAAAAATTCTGGTGTGTGCCATTTCTTTGTGCAATTTCTAACTCTCTTAAATTTAGTACATCATGGGTTTTCATATGCACAAAATGTTATCAAAATAAAATGATGGATTAAAAAAAGATTTTGCCTCGTGTATGCGAGACGTTTGAGTTGCGGCTTCTGCACTTATCAGTAAAAATTTGTTACTTAAAAAAAAGGATGTGCGATGTTGATTATTTATGAAAATGGAAGTATTGGTCGTGTCTAGCGTGGTGGAATCCAGATTTGGCACTGATTCATATATTGCAAAGGATTTTATACATATACGAAAAGTAACATCATTTACATTTACATTAATGGTTTTCTTTTTCCGTTCCCACGTACCATTGCAAATACAAAATGCTAATTGAAACACATGCACGCACACACCAACATGTTAAACAAGTTTTCATCAGATTAGCATTTTGATATACCCATAGTTCACTTTACCTTTTATGCTTGTAAAATATGAAGATGCTTGAAGATTATGAACTGTCTCATTTGTAAAATGGTGATATTTCACTTGAATGGTGAGATAGAGGAAAAGCTTCAATCCCATTTAGAGGACCAAGATCTTTCCTACGGAACTATTTGTCAAGATGTTGCACTATAAAACCAATAATTGGATTAGTTTTTTTTTTAGAAGCTTATTTATTGTCCAAGAGAAAATGACATTTGATTACACTGCTATAATGCAGGTTGTGGTGGTGGTGAGTTAGACCTGCTGGTACCCATTTTTTCATTGTTTATTTTCAGTACATTTTTGTACTGAAAGAGATTTTGCTTGGATTGAGCTGGCTTGAGGTTGGAAATTGGTTGTGGATTTTTGCATGTATAATTTCAATAGCCTCCATGTATAGCAGCCTTTCTTTATTTTCCTTGCTTTTCTGGCATCTGCCAGTTCCCTTTTTATGTCTGATTGAGGAAATGATGGAGAAAATTATCGGTTGATTTTGTGTAAGTTTTTTGTGTACGAATGTTCACTGTTTTTTGTAGATTTTGTCTAAGTTTATTGTAGTATACACTGATTGTGAAGTTTGGTTGTGTAGATTTTGGCTAAGTTTTTTGTTTGTGCTTAAGTTGTGCAGATGTGTAGATGTGCTTAAGTTTACAATATATATTGTCTTTTTGCCATTATATGAGTGAATTACATACAGATACACACACATTTGAGTCCCAAAACCCCTTTTATTCCATCTTCTTCTTCTCCTTTTTTTCCCTACTTGTTAGGGTTGCAAATGCTCTTCGGCCTTGTTTTTGTATCAGTAGTTGTGTTTCTTTTTGGTCTGAGTATTGGGTTTTGCTTTGAGACTCGATTTGGATTTGCATTCCTGGGGATTGAAAGTGTTTGCTCTTGTCTACCCTCGTCAATTACCATGGCAAGTTTTTTTGGGTCTTTGATTTTTATTTTTATTTTATTTATTTATTATTATTATTATTTTAATCTCTTGCTTCTTTGGTTGATTTGCTAGTGGTTGATTAGTTCTTGGCCGATTTGGTTTTATGGGTATTCTTTATTTTTGTTTGATATTAATGGGTAAGGTTTGGTTTTTGACATAGCTTGAGATCTTGACTATATCTTTGATCTAGGAATGGTTTGGATCCTTAACTGACTAGGAGACATAAATTGTTTGGATGTATAATTAAGAGTTGAAGCCTAAAATTTTGGTTGATTGGTTTTATTTCGTGTTATGTTTAAACTCACATCATCTTTTGACCCTTTGGGGAGTTTGTTTTTGAGAAATGATTCGTTCTTTTTTTTTTCTTTTTAAGAAATGTTTCTTTCTCCCACCGAAACAAGTAGGAGACGTTTAGGTAAAGCAAAATCAATGTTTTCTTATAGAAAACTTAAACAGCTATGATAGATTGCACTTGAATTAAGTGATAGATCCTAATTCAGGTATGTTTGGGAAAAAAAAAATCACAGATATCATAATTTTCTTAGTAAGGGAAGCTTAAATCTTCTTTTAGTAATAGCATGGAAGAAACCATTTGGCAGAGAAATCGCTAGATTTTTTTAGTTGTAAACAATTTTGTGTGCTTTTGTTTAGATATTGTTGTCACCATAGTTTCCTTGACTTAATTCTCATGCTTACAGTGTGGCTGTTATATTGCCTTCCAATTTGCATCATTGGTATGCCTCATTACTTATAAAAATTCTTATGAATATAATTTTTTTGTTAATGCTGCATCAATTCCTCAGGTATCTGTGAGAACTTTCTCAAATTAGATTGTAAACTTTTGTTTTATTCTTTGGCAATCTATGAATGGAATTATGAATTCAAGACTGATTGATTTCTTGATACTCTTCTTTGGTACCCCATTCAACTTTGGAGGAAATGAGTTTGAGCAGGATAAGAAACCTTCCATTGAAGTTCTTCCTGAAGAATGTCGATTGGAAGGTTCTGCACCAAGCTGCAGTCTGTCTTTGTCAAAGACTGCCCCCTTGTTAGGGATCATGGAATTATCAAGTCTCTTGTCATCATATCTCTTGTAATAGTTTTTGGTTGGATCGGATTATAGAATGTATGGGGATAGTTTTAAATGTAAAGTACAATTGTGAAAATATTGTTAAAATGTAGCTACGCGTTATAGCACGAGTTCCTTTTCTTCCACTGTTTTTAAAATTTAGAAAGGCTTAAAATGTAGCTTGTAAAATACTTGCAAATCAGTGCATCTTCACTGATGTAGGCTCTAAATACTTGCAGAAATTTTGGTTGCACCTTCAATAAACATGACAGCTTTGCAAAATCAGTGCACCATCCGTAGAGATCAACGTGATCCAGCCTTGCAAAATACTTGTAAATCTGCACATGTAAACCAATGCACCATTTCACACACTACCAAGTGCACCATGATCATGTTTCCGTTCCTGCGTTTATGACCCCAACCAGTGGACCATTTAAAAGGCTACCCAGTGACTTTTTGGGACCTGAAGCTAGGATAAGCTGATGTTCTATAATTTCTTGAGAAAAATGATTTATGATTCCTGTAAGTCAAGCACAACTTCAAATCTGCACATGCCAAATACTTGCAAAAAATGAGCTGGGTTTTTTTCCCCCTTATTACACTAAGGACTCCCATTTTGTGAATCACTACCATCATAAAAAGCATCAATTCTTCATTCAAAAATGATCAACACTTGATTAACGTGCATAAATGAGCAACTAAAACCTTTGTTTACAATGTTTACAAAATTTACAATCATTTTGTTTACAATCATTTCGATACCAGCTCTAGTAAGTCACAACAAAATTATTTTGCATAACCCATTCAATCATTTTACAATCATTTTCACACCCCCTCTAGTATGGAAATCACACCAAAAATATTTTCCATACGCCCTTCTAGTAATTCATCTAAACCAATTGTTTCTCAGAAAACTCGACCAATGATTTGCACTACCTACCCTTGGGGCATGCACGACATTTCCGGTGGTGTTGGTTGCATTAGAGTATTACATTGGATTAGGATAACAATTTCGTCAAGACTACCACCAATTTGTGATTCGGGGAGGTCAGTATATTGTTCTTTATCGCCAAAGATTTTCCTACAAGTCTAAATTGACAAGAAAAATTTATGTTAGAAAGTAACATGCATGCAATCCAATATTTACACAACTACTTGAACAAAACATAATATCTGTTTCTTCTTTCTCTTCGTTTCAACCTTCTCCAATTGTGGTGCCTTTCTTCTTGTTGGCGGCCTCCCTTTCCCCCAAACTGCATGAGGGCTTAATATTTTCTCACCCTTGTCGACGATTGTGTTCTCTTTCACCTTGGTTGAACCAAACTCAAGTTGTAATCATGCAAACTTGTGCTCAAGGTCATCCAAATGGTGCAAGAATGCATTCACATGTTCATCACTTGGGATACACACGTCAACAATCTCATACATCTTTTAACCACGAGGTCTTACTGTTGTGCATCTGCATTGATCCTCAAATCATTATAGTTACTCTTCACCAATGTATATCATGTCTTTAAGTCTTTTCTCCATCGATCCAATACATATTTCTCTGAGAGCTCATGGATGTACTTCATCTAACAGACTCTAAACGCATGCCTACAGACAATTCCACTCATCTCAAATAGGACACATGTGCATTTAACTTCACACTCCTTTTCATTACAATAAACTGAAAACTTGACAATTTTTACATGTTCATCAGAGGTGGAAATTTCTTCAAAAACATTGAATGTGGAAATGCAACTTTCTGTGCTGACGAGGATAGGGTTACACAGAATCATCCCCCAAACCTCTCATTGGACCTCTTTAAACTTCATATTTGTGTACAATGATTGAAACTGCTTCTCAATCTTGAATGCGGTTGCACATGATATCGTTTGGTTGCAAAAATGAAAAACAGTTGTCGTCTCCACCTCCACCTTCTTGCTTAAAGCATTGTCAAATTGATCAACATATTCTTATAATGTCATGCTAGAATGCACAAACCTGTCAAAGAATGCATTCATGCTCTCAGACAGCTGGGTAGTGCTCATATCCACCCAGAATACATCCTTTAAGTAAACTAGTACCCAAAATGACGTCTCGTTGTACAACACCTGCAACCAAGCATTATCATTAAGGTTGTACTTATGAAGTAATTGCCCCTACTTATCCTCAAATTCTTCGCAACTCTGTGTATCCATAGAGTGCACTCTGAATAGTAATCGTCAACCCTACGTCGTATGCCCCGTGTGATCCTAATTTCTCGAGCAATTTCTACATGACATGCCAGAGATAATATCTATAGCAATTGTTCAGAAATACAATGGCAATAACATTTTTCACCGCCTGTTATGATTGCTTTGGGTGCTCGTCCATTCATGCACTCTAGCCATGCTTCAAACAACCAAACAAAAGTACTTGTATCCTCGTGTCCATGATGGTTGACACCAACAAAGGGAGCAAACAACATCTCATACCTATTTGTTAGGTACATTGTATTGAATGTGATAACATCTCCAAAATACTCGTATACTGCTCAACTTCGTGCGTCAACCCATAATACATTCCTGACTCTACACTCGTCATCCACATCCATCACGGACACAAATCCATCATTCATTGCCCTTATTCTTTAAAGTAGTCATTCAATACTTCACCACCTCCTTTACCTAGCCTCAAATGTCTAACTTACTCAATAAAGTTCCGACAATCTTTCTTTGGAATTGTAACTTCTCAAACCCCCCATGTCAATCACAAGTGCCTAAAAATTCTTATTCATCCGAATACCCACTTTGTCATTCAAGTCGAGCATCCTTTGACTGTATTCATCTAAATATTTGTGAGATCTAAAAAATCTAGACTTTTATGGGCTCACAATACTATGATTATGTACAAGATCAACGATGGTCAACACCCATATCCCATTCACCAAGTGAGCATTTATCTTCTTCGCCTTACAATCTATTTTAATTGTTAGTCATGTCTTTGATAAATTGTTGTGGCTAGGATAGTACCTGCCACCACGTGCACATCCAATCGTCACATACTTCACACTTCCATTTACCTCTCTTCGTCCTTTTTGTGATAACATCGAAGCCCTCTAGCTAAAACCATCCCAGATTTGGGAGGCTAAACTCTTTCATCATCTTCTGATACTTCCCCTATGCATCCAGCTTTATGTTAACGTCGGATGAAGTTTCTGAAAATAATATTTATGTTCAAGTTAGCATTTTTGTTATATGTAATAGGCTAAAATAATATGACAAATGTTGATCGTTCGGTTGTGACGTACCTCCAACATGCTTTTCACTTTCATGACGAAATGGCATAGTTGATGAATGACTTGGGCAGTGTGGGTAGGGCATAGTTGGTCCGCATGGTGGCATTGCCTGATGCTGCAAATATCCATTGAGTTAGAACGAATCGGATGCACACATGTACATTTAACTCAAATCATGCTATTTAACTCAAATTTGATTACAAGTGACTAACACCCCACCCCTTCAATTGTGCACACAAACATAAAGTGTAGGCAGAGGTTAAAATCATAGAGGTCATTCCTAAGAAAATGTGCTATTTAGTTGTAATCTAAAAGCCAATGCACTTGAAGAGCAAAAGGTGACTCGCACATGCTTTACTTCATATTAAAAAGGTCATCTTTGAAAATAAATGATATCAATCTTCCAGCAAATAAGCTCAAGTGAGGCCTAATATACATACAAAAAGTAAGCAACTAAAGCATAGTACATAATCTTTGTTTTTTCCTTTTCCTAGATAGTTTTAAACAATTAAAAACATCAGCTAGCTAGTTAACCTCATTTATTTCTATGTGAAAAGGGAAGGAATCTGCACTATCAACATGGAAGCCTAACTAAAATTCTTCACCAGCAATCATTTGCTCTAGGGGGGGAAGACAGGGGACAAAATTTGGGGNTTCCTTTTCCTAGATAGTTTTAAACAATTAAAAACATCAGCTAGCTAGTTAACCTCATTTATTTCTATGTGAAAAGGGAAGGAATCTGCACTATCAACATGGAAGCCTAACTAAAATTCTTCACCAGCAATCATTTGCTCTACTTTTTGTATTGAACAAAAAATCCAAGCCAAAATGGAGGAAACTTTTCATCACTCGGCCTCTATGATTTTATCCTCTTCCTACACCTTCGTTACTAGATGAGTAGCGGGAATAGGACCACTCTCAAAGCCATGACGAACAAAAACTCCCCACAAAACAGAACAAAAAGCCCCCCAAAACCCCACAAACCCCCCAAAATAGAACACAACACCCCCACAAAACTCCACAAAACACAAAAAAAAAAGAACACAAACTCACAGATCCATTAAACACAAAAACACACAAAATAATAGAAATGGAGAGACAAAACTGAAAGAGAAAAATAAAAATCCTTTCTCTTATTTGTTACCCTTGTGGAAGAACAGAACAATGCTGACCTGCTGCAAAAATGAGTTGGGTCGTGGGGGAAGGACGATGCCAAATGTGGGGACGTGCGACAACAACGGGGGGGGGGGGGGTTTGGGAAAAAGATAGATTTCAAATGGAAGGAAAAGAATTTTTTAATTGTTTTTTAAAAGAAAGCCACGTGGGTTGGTGTGTGGAAGTTGTCTGAACAGTAGGCAGTTGAGTAGCTTAACTCTTACATTTTTGCAACAAGTCCTTTCCAATTTAATTTTAAGTAGAGGTCAATTTGGTTTGACCTAGGATGGGGTATTGTTTCTATCGGTTGGAGGAAAAAAGTGTGACAACCAAGACGAGAGGAGACGTTACCTTTGACCCCTTTTTTTTTTAAATATACAAGATATGTAAATATATATACATATATCCTATGTCCCCATGAAAAATGAAAGAGAAACACCTAATAGAAAATCTCCCAATATATACATATAAAAAGGGACTTTAAAGTCCATCGTACGTTCATAACAAAGTAAAATAGTTGTGGGTTAAGGTGGAACATAGTCCATATAGTTACACAATAAGGCCCAAGGCCATAGTATGGGTCACATATACCCTACATAACTATTTACATCATTTCCCAAATTATAAAAAAAAGTCTAGTTTATAACCCAACACAACTAGGGACCCATCCCAAAAGAGATAAAACCAACATAAAAAGAAACCTATCACCATGACAACCGAACCATATGGGCTAAACCTAGGCATCCGCCTCCCCCTCGTCAGTAGTACCATGCTCCCCCAACTTTTTTTTTTTCATTATCTGAACACTTAAAACAAAAATACAAAGTGAGTCTAATACTCAACAAGTAGTATACCATGTTGTTAATGTACTAATCATCTATTTTTGTAATACTCGAGTCCTACTATGTAGACTTGTATGTCATTTCATTAATTATTTTAAATAAAATATTCTTTTATGTATGTTAAAATAAAGATTTTAATTATTTTATCTATTATTTTTAAATGGGTGTGCTTATATTTTTATGTGGTTTATTAAAAATAAATCAAATGCATGATTTTAAGATTTTGCAATATTTCCCTTAAGTTCTCTAATTTTATTTATTCAAAGAATGGCCCCAATCATCTTCCACCATTGGATTGGTAGGTGGGGAAATATCTTTGAGGTGGATAGATCTCCACCGTCCATCCACTAGCTTATGAAGGAAGATTGCCCAAAGGTTATTAATCCCATTTTCTCTCCTACCTGTTGGTCTCTCCAAGAAAGAAAGAAAGGAAAATTTTCTTCTCCTCCAAGCCCTAGTCGACGCCCTCACCCATTCCATCCTCTTCTCCTTACATCTTCAAGTATTTAAGGCTTCCTCTTCTCCATCTCCAAGCCGTGCGATTCCATAGTAAGGGAAGAAGATATTTTCCCTTTCACCTTCTCCAAGTCACGCGGATTCAACCCCTTTCTACCCATTTTCGAGTTTTGTTCAAAGTTTAGAATTCAAAACTTGTTTCGTCTTTCAAGAGGTAGAATCTTGAAGGTAATAAATTCTTGATTCACTTTCTAATATAATTTCCATATGAGTTTCGAAATTCTTCAATAAGCTTACTCATGTATGTCTCGGTTTTAGGGATTAAAACAGTGTCATCATTTTGCTCTTCATCCACATGACCATACTACTAATTGGTCCTTTATCTTGCCTCTTGAAAAGATTTTAGAGCTTAAGGTAAAAACCCTAACTTGACTCCTTTTAATTTGTGTATTATTTTGGAGGCCAACCGAATTCTTTTGTGATGGAAAGCTTGTGTCTTGGGTTGTGTTTATTCCTTTGTGTTACAAAATATTATAGATGCTTTGTTTTGGTCCTAACTGAATGATGACAGAGCTTTTTTACTATATGATTTCCTATGTTTCAAAGTGCATGGTATCTGCTAATGAACTTGGTTTAACCAAAAATAATTTTAGTATGATTTTGAGTTGGTATTAAGAGAAGGTGATTAAAGGTCTAGAAAGGGTAATATAGCATGCAAGCTGTCCAACAAGTAGAAAATATATATGTGCCCTATGTTTGACGCCTAAAGCAATCTGTAGTTTTGCCCCTTTCTCAATTTATTTCCAACCAACCCAAAAGTCCAATTGTTTGCAAGATAGCCTTTTCTAGTAAGGGACACAATTAGCTATTTTAAACGGGCATGATTCCTAAAATTTATTTAGCCTATTTGAAATGCCTAAGGTACGGTTTGGCCATTTAGAATTTTCATCTTAAATACAAAATTTCCATCTCATCATTACAACTTTTCCAAATCTCCATATAAAATATAATAAACTATTCAACTTTTTCTTAACTTTTTCAAATTCCAAAACAATAATAATATTAAAATATAATATTTTAATATTTTATCTTAAAACTCAAAATTCTCATCTTAGAATTCTTAGTGGCCAAGCAAAACCTAAATCTATTTTAAAGCCTTTGCTAATCATTTTCCAGATTTGGGCTCTTAATTCCCATAACCCCAAAATAAGCTTGAATCAAATGAACTTTGTTAAACCTATGAGTTTTCAACTATATTTCCCTTGTAAGCTATCTAAATGGCCTTCCAAGGACAGCTAACATGCTTTAGTATCTATTTGCTATTCTTGTAAGTTGAGGCGAGAAGTTAGTTAATTGGGTTAATGCTAAGCATAGAAGTGACGCTAGATTGTAGTATCGTGGCTTTCTTTTTTAAAGGGATGGCTAAAGAATATTGAATGAGTATTAATATTCTTGGGTGGTGGAAGGCCACTAGTGGGCTTATCCAGCAGGAGTTGGGCGAGGCCACTCCAATCTCTTGGAACAAGTTAAAAGAAATTTTTCATTATCAGTTATTCTCCCCCTGTCGATTTGAAAGGCTAAGGCTCAGGAGTTCGCAAACTTAAAGTAGGGCTCAATGACGGTGAGGCAGTATGCCTCTAAATTTGTGGAGCTGTCGAGATTCACCCCACATTTGATCCATACAGAGTCACTGAAAGCTGAAAAGTTTGAATGAGGCTTGAATCCCATGATCATGGACTCCCTCCTTGCATTAAAGATTAGAAAATTTGCTGACCTTAAAGACAAAGCGATAATCATTAAGGAGAATTTGTGAGTCAGAGCAGGAGAGTTTAACAAGAGGAAGAGGCAATTCCAATCTTTTGATCAGAATAAAGGCAAGAGGCTAATGTTCAGCAACGTACCTAAGCCAATTCAGATGGTCAAGCCTCCCGAGCATGGTACAGTGGCATCTCGTCCCGCATGTCAAACTTGTGGCAAGCCTCATTCTGGGAATGTCTAATGGGGACCAACACTTGTTTCAAGTGTGGTAAAGCGGGTCATATGGCACGTGAGTGCTCCACACTTGCGGCTCCTAATACTCAAACACCTAGCTCGGAATAAAAGAACTTAGCACTGGCTTGAGTCTTTGCTCTCACAATGGACGATGCTGACACTTCCCCTGGTGTGGTAACATGTATTCTTTATTTTCTTGATCCAAATTGCTCTCAAACCCCATGAAAGTCCTCATTTGAATTCAGCTGAGTTTTGACTTGCTCTTTTATAAACTCTGAAATTAAATATAAAAATCTGCTTAGTAATATCCTAAAGTAAGTAGAAACTCAATTCAAGAATACGCATTAATTTCTATTATTTCTCTTCATATTTTAGTATTTTAATCTAATAATATGATATTTAAAGTGCACTTTCGCGCACTCATCACACCCCCAACTTACTCATTGCTAGTCTCTAGAAATTTTAATGCCAAAACAATGAAAAAGACCAAAAGAAAATCACACATAAAGGCAACCAAGTCACATTTTCCAGATTCACATATCAAAGCAATTTTAGGAATTCAATAACTCCATCACAAGCAATCCACCTATAGCAATCCATAGATTGTGTGTGTTCCAAAGTATATTCATTTAACCAGAAGCTTTGACACATGCAACATCAAGAACATTTCATGCGAAAGGTTCAACTCCATAGCTTACTGGTATAAAAGTGTTTCGTGTGAGGATTCTCTCTATAGAGTTGACAATGGGTGTACACACACTCTCATGGGGAATTAGCCAATTATGTACAAGCAACAAACAAATATTGATCTTATGATAGGAACACTAACAAATGAGACTTCCACCACTCTTTCCAAAAACTTACTTAGGATCAGAACGGTCAACACAAAAAGTTATAACGTGGCTTGGGTTCGGGGCAATATGAAAAACATGATGAAAATGATTCAAAAATTTTCAAATACATACAAAAGGAATTTTATTAAATATTTCAATAGAACACACTTCTCACTTGATGATTTCTCCAACTTTTAAGATCATTGAATAATTATGCTTTTGCTTCCTCTTCCTCTTCTCTGTTTTTTTTACAACAATTTGATGAACAAACACACGTCACTTTAGTTCTTGCCATTTCTATCCAACCTTAACATTTTTTTTATTATTATTCAAGAACCCAACACAAAAGAAAGAAAATGTAAATTTTACACCTAGTATACACTTGAAAGTAAAAAGGGTAGAAAAATCAGTGTATAGGATATACTCCAATGTGGAGAAGCATGGATGATGTGGGCATATGAAAAGAAAAAGCTATATGTGTTTATTGGCTCAAAGTTGGTTACTAGGGGTCAATGATGAAAAGGGTTAGCTTCAAAGGCTCAAATGTTGATCCTAAGTTGAACTTTGTCATATCCCAAGTATATCCACCATCTTACCACAAACCATGTAATAATACTCTAAAAGAAAAGTATCCAATTCAACAGATCAATAAACGCTTATCACAATTTACTGCATTTGTAGGTTCTTAATCCTCACCAAAACTCACATGAATACTTAAGCAAAAGAGTTCTCTAACTACATGTGTCACGCCACCATCTTACCATAAAACTTGGAGGAGTGTATAAGAGGTTCTATGAATGCTTCAGCAAAAAAATGATTAGGGTGAGTTTGGTGAATTCACGAAGATGATTATGAATAAGAATGAGTACACATGTGAAAATGATGCAAGTGCGATGCAAAAAATTGACATGAAAATATGCCACAGAGTTCCAACAAGCATTTTAAATACTGAATTTGCACTACCACCCTCAACTTAAATGAAACATTGTCCTTAATATTTAAGAATCAAAATTGAGTAGGGAGTAATTAAAAAGGGTATAATACACCTGATGAGTGATGTGGATAGCTCGCTAAGCACCAAAGATAGTAACCTGAAATGATAAAATGAAACTAACTTGCAAATAAAAACAATGAAAACAACTGCAAACTAAAAGGAAAATAAAAAAAATAAGAAAAAATAAAAATAAAACAAATAAAGAAAAACATACATGCTTTGTGTAGTCAAGGTTGATAGACTGGATCCACAAGTGGAATGTCTTGTCTTCTACTTCTGAAACTTGCCTATCAATTAATACTTTAAGGCATTAACCATTTACTTTAAAGATCTGATCATCCTTAAGATTCTCTATTTCTACCGCCCCATTTGCAAAAACATTATTCACTGCAAAAGAACTAGTTCACCTAGATCAAAGTTTTCCTAGGTGCTTATGGAATCTAGAATCATACAAGAACACTCGATCATTAGGCTTAAACATTTTCCTAAGAATATTTTTATAACAAAATGCTTTCGTTTTAACCTTATAGATTTTAGACTTAGGCAAATGTTTCAATTTAACTCTTATTGCTTCCATACCTGAAGGAATATGTTTTTCACATTTATTAGGCAACTCCCCAAATTTTAGTTGCCAAGCCTGTGTACCATAATCTTAAGTTTCATATAAAACAGTACAAATATCAACAACATAAGATGAATCACTAATTATATCAAAGTCAGAATTAACATAGGAATATACAAGAGAATCAAAATCATGAGTTGTGTGAAGTCCCTTGTCTATGAGTGCATCAATCATGTACTTTGGTGGCACTCGTCATCTATTAGCTGTTTCACAATATGGAAAATGTTGACCTCCATGGTCAAGTTTCCAAAAGATAGTTTCATCAACCCATTCCTGTAATTTATAATTGCATTAGCCGTAGCAAGGAAATGTCTGCCTAATATAAGAGGAACCTTGGAGTCAAACTTAATAACCAACTGAGTGTCCAAAATTAAGAAATCAACAGGATAATAAAACTTGTCAATTTGGATCAAAACATCCTCAACTATCCCTCTACTTTTCTTAACTGAACGATCAGCCAATTGAAGCACAACCGAAGTATGCTTAATTTCACCTAAACTAAGTTGCAAATAAATGGAATAAGGTATCAAATCAACACTAGCTCTTAAATCTAGCAAGGCTTGCCCAAACTCATGATTCTCAATATTACATGCAATAGTTGGACAGCCAAGATCCTTGTACTTAGGAGGAATTCACCGCCCAATTAGAGCACTAACTTGTTCTATTAGAAATGTTGTATTTTTAACATGGTACTTTCTCTTAATTGTACACAAATATTTGAGAACTTTTGCATAAGTAAGAACTTGTTTAATAACTTGCAAAAGATGAAGGTTAACTTTTACCTGCCTGAGGTTCTCCAAGATTTCATTAGTAGAATCCAAAATTCGCATACCAGATTTTAAAACCTGAGGAAATGGTACCTTAACTGGACTCTTGATTACCTCAGCTTCTTTGGGCAACTCGGTACTATCATTTCTTTGTTTCTCTTCAACACTATCATTTCTATGTTTCTCTTCAACATTCTTTGGCTTATCAGTTGTTGAGTTGTTAGGATATGTAAGGACTTACCACTTCTTGTCACAAAGACATTAATCTCTTTCAAATTTCCTCGTACCATATGTTGACCTTGGGGAGTGGGTTGAGTTTGAGAAGGGAACTTGTCACGCTCATTCACACGCAAGGAGCTCATCAATTTGGACACTTAGCTCTTTATTTCCTTATTTTCTTTAACAACCTGTGTAATCAAAGATTCAAACTTTTGGTTAATCTTATCTTGTGCCTCAATAAAAGTATGCAAAGTATCTTCTAAAGGACTCCTAGAAGATTAAAGTGTATGATATGGTGCAGGATATGACCTAGGTAATTGTGTAGGCGTCTGGTTTTCAAACTTCCAACTAAAATTGGGGTAATTGCGCCACCCCGGATTATAGGTATCAGAGAAATATGTAAAAGGCTTCTTGTACGTACCTAAGGCATTATATTGTTTTTCATACATCCCTCTCATCTCAGAAAATGTGGGACACTCTTGGGCGAGGTGATCTACCCCGCCACACACAAAACATGGTCCAAAAGACTTTGTATAATTAGCCATGTGTGTTGGCTTTAAGTCTTTAGTTTTTAACACCTCTAGCTCCCTAGTGAGCATATCAACCTTAGCCTTTAGGTTATCCTCTTCCCTGATATGTTAAATTTCACCACCATTTGGGTTTCCTGCAGGTCGTGACCTATTTGTGCTTTCAATAGCACTAGGTCCAGTCCAAGTATGAGCTTTTTCAACAAGCTCATTGTATTCTATGGCCTCATCAGGATCTTTATGTAAGAACTCACCATTACACATCATCTCTACAAATTGGCACTCTCTAGATGTAAGTCCCACATAAAAATAGTTCACTAAGTGCCAATTCTCATACCTATGGTGAGGACACATACTCAACAACTCCTTAAATCTCTCCTAAGATTGATACAAAGTCTCATTGTCCTTTTGTACAAAGGTGGAGATTTGCCTTTTTAAAGCTTTGATCTTATGTTGGAGAAAGTATTTATTAAAGAAGACCTGATTCATCTCATTCCATGGCCTAATAGATTGTGGTTTCAGTAAGTATAGCCAATTCTTAGCTCTATCCTTCAAAGAAAAGGGAAAGAACTTAAGTCTCACAACGTCATCAATTGCATTTTGATTCTGAAAAGTTTCAACTACTTCCTCAAACTCCCTAATGTGTAGATATGGATTTTCATTTTCCAAACCATGAAAATTAGGGAGTAACTGTATCATCCCTATTTTAAAATCTAGTTGGATAGTATTAGCTAGAAACATGATGCATGACGGTGTGGCTGTATGTGTAGGGTGTAGGTAATCTTGAAGGGTCTTAGGGGATTGATATCTGTGTTTACTCATTTCCTCAGAATTAGAAGAATTATCAAACATATGATTAGAAAAATTAGACTCTCACTCTGACTGTAACACAAGTTTGCAAGCAAACCAATCCAAGACATCTCTATACCTGTGCATGCAAGGTAGAGAAAAATGCAACACTAAAAAAAAACTACAAAAAAAATAAAAAATAAAATAAAGATGCATTAAGCTAAAAGAGGGAACGGAGTTACTGCCTTTTCAAACTTCTAAAAGGAAAAACTATCTAGCAATTCTTCTACAGTTTCCTCGACAGCGGTGCCAAAATTTGATTACGCCCAAACAATAACGTGTAGTTGTAGCACAGTTTTGGAGTATCGATTCCACAGAGAGAAAAATTAAAAGAATATCAGAAGGAACAAAAAAATTAAACAAAAATATCAAATTATTAATGGAGAACAAAGATTAATTTTAAATGCAAATTAAAATGAAGCAAAGTAACTAACAGAAAAAGTACTCAAATTTGATGAATAGTAAATCGTCGGGAATCCCTTGCACAAATCTGGTATTTTAATTATTCTTAATTTATTGAATAACTTAATTGAGAACTCAATTTATAAAATTTCCAATCGGAAGGTATAGATTTATAAACCAAAACTAAACCAAATGTAACCCTTTAAAAAATCATTCACCACTTTTAAAATACTTAAATTATTATCACTATTAAGAAAATTTAACGATGATAATATAATCAGGGAATGATATTGCAGTAAAGAATTAAATCAATATAGATATATAATTTATCTAAACATAATTAAAGAACTAATCCACTCAATAGAAAAAGTATGACTGAATCCATAAACAGAATAAATTTTATGATTATTCGGAGAAGAAAACATCAACAATGAATTGAGAATGATAAAACAAAAGAGTTTTAGTAATTGAAAATCAAATACATAAATTAAAAATACCATAATGTGCAAGTTCATCCCTAGCCCTACTTGAGAATTTAGTTACACATAAATATAATGGACAACAAAAATCTTCAGAGAAAAATAAAGCAAACGGTCGCCATGGAACTTAACTTCGTCTCCTTGTTATTCAATCCGTCCTCTTGTGCCTCTCATCCTCAATTTCGTACTAATGATATACTTATATAGGGTAGGAAAGAATCCCTTATATTTTCATTATTTCCGTATAAACAAATCGCCTAAATTTTAGGACTCATCTTGGTAGCCACGTACATGCTTCAAAAGTTTGAATTTGAAAATCCTTACTAGAGAAAATTTATAGCCATTTAAGATAGCTTTCCAATGCATTAAGAATCACATCAATATGATATGTGAGTGAAAAGTTACAATTAAAATACTAAAATATATTCATACTGTCTCCTAACAAATTTCAGACTTGGACTTCTTGCAGTTTCCTTTTGTGATTTTTTTCTTTTTTTCTTGATCCAAATTACTCTCAAATCTATGAAAGTCCTCATTTGAATTTGACTAGGCTTTGACTTAAGCTCTTTTATAAACTCTGAAATTAAACATAAAAATCCATATAGGAATATCCCAAAGTAAATAGAAACTCAATTTAAGAATACACATTAATTTCTATTATTTCTATTCATATTTTAGCATTTTAATCCAATAATAGAGTCTTTAGAATGCACTTTCACTCACTCATCACCACCACATGGCCATGACAAGAATTCTCAGGGTATTATGAGGGGAGGCCCTCCCAGGAGGGGCCTAAGCCCAACAAAAGAAGACCGCAAGAGGCAAGAAGGCCCCCAGGCCCATCAGGCAGGAACCAAGGTAGGCTAGGTGGCCCAAACCTAGAGCCATGTGCTGAACCCACGACACACCTACCCATATGGAGAGATCTAAGCACCAAGCTCGGTCAGTTGAAAGTCCCAACATGGGCAATGAACATCAGGGACCTCAACGGCAGATCGAACCCTGCGGAAGAGTATGAAAACAGGTGTGACGCCCCCAAATCCCCACGTACGGACACGGGGAAATCGAGACGTCCGGATGGTCACAACACGGGTCACCACCCTATCGATGAGTGCCAAGTGTGTGCAAGCGACAAATGTGCACGAAGAAACACGCAGCGGATAGCAAAGACATATAACTAAGTACCAGAATTTTTCTTAGTTTAATACAAAGCGGTTCAAAACATATATAATAAAATATTACAAATACAAATATCGATTCAAAGTCAAGTACAAAGCATAAACTCCAACTCAGTACTCCGACGGAGCCGCATCCTCGGGCTCAGCCTCCTCCTCCTCCTCGATCTTTGCATCAAAATCTACGGTACCAAAAATGGTGCCGCAGGTAAGTAAAATCCAAACATCACTAGATAAAAAAACATATTAAAACTCAAACAATATGCATGAGAGAATGCCAATGCACAAAACCCACAAAACCATATTTTTCCACACACGCCAAAAATCCCATTTGGCCCATAAACATAACATTTCCAAATATCACGCCAAAAGTCCATTTAGCCCATATCCAACTCAATCCAATAATCAATTAAACCGTATGCACCCTGACCTCCCCTAGGGGTCATCTGCACATCCTAGCTCCTGTGCCACACCGTGGTTAACTACCACGCGTATGACACCTAAACGAGCGATGACCAGTTCCGCGCCCCGCGCGTTCGTAGACAAGCATCCTCTAGACGAGCAATGTCCAGTTTCGTGCCCCGCGCGTTCGTAGCCAAACATCCTTTAGCCCTCGCCAGCGAAGGGCCACGGAGTCGGTGCATAGAGCGATGCCCAGTTCCGCGCCCAGCGCGTTCGTAGCCAAGCATCCTCTAGCCCCCGCTCCCGTCGTCGCTCATTTCCGCGCCCCGCGCGTTAGTAGCCAAGCTTCAACTCAGGGAACGTCACTCAATATATTACGCTCCCGAGTGACCAGAGGAGCTCCACCGAGATAATACCCCATCCCGGCTTGGGTCGTGGTACACACGCACCTGAAAATCCATTTAACTCATGAAAATCCCATTTTCAATAAATAACACATGAATATGCATGCACAATGCCATGCAATTAAAATCACACAATTTGACCAACATAATCCAAACATCAATAACAACCAAACAATCAGCTCCATCCTCAATCCATCCGACCCCCGAACTCTTCGGACTCAATCCGGAATCAACAAACCAACCAGATAATTTATTGTAAGAGCAAAATATATTTAAAGGTAGAGTTTGGAAAATACTTACAGCGCTATACGGTATTTTTTGAAAGCTCGAGGCGTTGCAAACGGCGGAGGAAAAGCAACGTAACAGTGTATTTTACACTGTGGCCGTGGGTAATAAATTACCCACTTTCGAACGGGGACAAACCAAGACACGAAATTGATAGGGAATGGTCTTGAGATGTTTATGAAGCTAAAGGAAGTGAAAATTAGGGGCTGAACGGAGTTGAGCTCGTGGGAGCTGCTCCGGCAACGGATCAGGGCCAAAATTAGGTGGGTTAGGACGGCAAGAGGTAGGGGAAGAAGTGGTGAAGAGGTGGTGGCTGGAGGTGGACCAAGGGTGCTGGAATCGGTGAAAATCCGTGTGGCTTGGAGAAGCTCGTGGTGGCTAACGGTGGCTCGGATGGAGGTGAAACTTGGTGGGGATGTTCACCGGTAAGAGGGGAAGAAAACTGGGTGGGTGGTGTAGGCCACGCCGCCGGCGAACGGCGGTTCTGGGCTGTGAAAGCAACCGGCAACAGGGGAGAAAAACAGGGCTGGGGTCGTGACTTCCAGCCGTGCATGGTGGCTAACGGCTGGTCCGATGGCTCTGAAAATTGATGGGGATGAAATCTGATGGGAGGGGAAGAGAATGGTGGGGGTGGTGTCGACCACGGCGGCCGAACGGCGGCGCACTGGGCGGTCGAAGTGTGGACAACGGGAAGGAGAAAAGAGAAGGGGAGAGCACGGGGAGAGAGAACGGGAGAGGAAAAAGAAGAAGAAAAAGAAAGAAAGGAAAGAAAAGAAGAAAAAGGAAAAGGAAAAGGGAAAAAGAAACAGAGAAAAGAAAAGAAATGAGGTCCAGTCCTCACTCTGGAATCCAAAAACTCATCCGCCGAAAACGATTTTAAAAACCTAAAACTATTAAAATAAATTAAACACAACATCAAATAAATTAAAAACCAATTAAAATACAATAATTTAAAATAAATAAACCAATATATTAATTAAATTAAAAACACTCCTTCAGTGAAAATACACGTAAAAGCGGGTCATCAAAACAGGCATCTACCCAGAGCACAGGCGGCTGGGCATGTCTGGTAGTGGGCTCGCTTGGCCAGCAACCCGCTGCATTAAATGTGTGTCAATGGCCCAGCACACGCAACGGTGCACTACCTGACGCGTTGTAGGATGANGCATGAGAGAATGCCAATGCACAAAACCCACAAAACCATATTTTTCCACGCACGCCAAAAATCCCATTTGGCCCATAAACATAACCTTTCCAAATATCACGCCAAAAGTCCATTTGGCCCGTATCCAACTCAATCCAATAACCAATTAAACCGTATGCACCATGACCTCCCCTAGGGGTCATCCGCACATCCTAGCTCCTGTGCCACACCGTGGTTAACTACCACGCGTATGACACCTAAACGAGCGATGACCAGTTCCGCGCCCCGCGCGTTCGTAGACAAGCATCCTCTAGACAAGCGATGTCCAGTTCCGCGCCCCGCGCGTTCGTAGCCAAACATCCTCTAGCCCTCGCCAGCGAAGGGCCACGGAGTCGGTGCATAGAGCGATGCCCAGTTCCGCGCCCAGCGCGTTCGTAGCCAAGCATCCTCTGGCCCCCGCTCCCGTCGTCGCTCAGTTTCGCGCCCCGCGCGTTAGTAGTCAAGCTTCAACTCAGGGGACGTCACTCAGTATATTACGCTCCCGAGTGACCAGAGGAGCTCCACCGAGATAATACCCCATCCCAGCTTGGGTCGTGGTACACACGCACCCGAAAATCCATTTAACTCATGAAAATCCCATTTTCAATAAATAACACATGAATATGCATGCACAATGCCATGCAATTAAAATCACACAATTTGACCAACATAATCCAAACATCAATAACAACCAAACTATCAGCTCTGTCCTCAATCCATCCGACCCCCGAACTCTTCGGACTCAGTCCGGAATCAACCAACCAACCAGATAATTTATTATAAGAGCAAAATATATTTAAATCTAAAGGTAAAGTTTGGAAAATACTTACAGCGCTATACGGTATTTTTTGAAAGCTCGAGACGTTGCAAACGGCAGAGGAAAAACAACGTAACAGTGTATTTTACACTGTGGCCGTGGGTAATAAATTACCCACTTTCGAACGGGGACAAACCAAGACACGAAATTGATAGGGAATGGTCTTGAGATGTTTATAAAGCTAAAGGAAGTGAAAATTAGGGCCTGAACGGAGTTGAGCTCGTGGGAGCTGCTCCGGCAACTGATCAGGGCCAAAATTAGGTGGGTTAGGACGGCAAGAGGTAGGGGAAGAAGTGGTGAAGAGGTGGTGGCTGGAGGTGGACCAACGGCGCTGGAATCGATGAAAATCCGTGTGGCTTGGAGGAGCTCGTGGTGGCTAACGGTGGCTCGGATGGAGGTGAAACTTGGTGGGGATGTTCACCGGTGAGAGGGGAAGAAAACTGGGTGGGTGGTGTAGGCCACGCCGCCGGCGAACGGCGGTTCTGGGCTGTGAAAGCAACCGGCGACAGGGGAGAAAAACAGGGCTGGGGTAGTGACTTCCAGTCGTGCGTGGCGGCTAACGGCTAGTCCGATGGCTCTGAAAATTGGTGGGAATGAACTCTGGTGGGAGGGGAAGAGAATGGTGGGGGTGGTGTCGACCACGGCGGCGCACTGGGAGGCCAAAGTGTGGGCGACGGGAAGGAGAAAAGAGAAGGGGAGAGCACGGGGAGAGAGAACCGGAGAGGAAAAAGAAGAAGAAAAAGAAAGAAAGGAAAGAAAAGAAGAAAAAGGAAAAGGAAGAGGGAAAAAGAAACAGAGAAAATAAAAGAAATGAGGTCCAGTCCTTACTCCGGAATCCAAAAACTGATCCGCCAAAAACGATTTTAAAAACCGTAAAACTATTAAAATAAATTAAACACAACATCAAATAAATTAAAAACCAATTAAAATACAATAATTTAAAATAAATAAACCAATATATTAATTAAATTAAAAACACTCCTTCAGTGAAAATACACGTAAAAGCGGGTCATCAAAACAGGCATCTACCCAGAGCACAGGCGGCTGGGCATGTCTGGTAGTGGGCTCGCTTGGCCAGCAACCCGCTGCATTAAATGTGTGTCAATGGCCCAGCACACGCAACGGTGCACTACCTGACGCGTTGTAGGATGGCACAACCTCAGCTTGACACCTTGCCATAGCAGGAGGCTAGTGGCAGGTCTAACGCAAGCATGACCTGACACCCCACGATCTCCCTCGATAACCATTTCCAAGCGGGGAAGCGGTCTAAACTCTTCTTCTTCTTCTTTACTCAATTAGCTTACTTCACTACTGACTTTGGCATTGGAGGGACCTCAGACACCACCGAAGCCCATTCTTCTTCCTTGCAGCAAAGCTCGAGAGTTTGTCTGCCATGGTACTGCTCGGACCACGAAACATGATATCAAGAAGCCTCACAAAAGAGAGGTTTGAGCTGGACCAACGATGAGAAAATAAGGAAATTATGAGGATAGACACCTCAAGTTTGCCTCCATTTCAGCAAGAGTATTTCTGTTGCCTTCAATTGGAAATACTTGAGAAACAAAGTTCTATAAAACCATGACTAGGTTTGGTATGAGCTGCAAATGAACATTTTTTGTAAGGTAACAATGCAGCTACTTTTGGAAGTTCTACTTTGATCCTTTTTGTATAGAACACAACACAAACATGAAGCCACATTGTAGCTAGTTCTACAAGTTATATTTTGATTCTTTTTTGTAAAGAATGTAAGCAAAGTTCGCACACTCAACTATCTTAATAGTCTAATGTGTTCTCTCTTTTGGAAATTATGATGGTGCCACACTAAACTATGACAATTAGCATGTATCCAAAGCAGAAAACTGACTGAGATGGAAGTTCTTAGAATGAATGAATATTATTAATATGAATCTTTTATTTTGTGAATGAATGAAATGCAAGTATTATTTGGATCATGGAATGAATATTATTAGCATGTATTCGTGAATGAACATTATTTGGATCATGGTGGTGTAGAAAGGAAGTAGTATGTATTCGTGAATGAATATTATGTAGTATGTATTTGGATCATGGTGGTGCAAGAAGGTTTGTAGTATGTATTTGGATCATATGTATTCAAGAAATAGATTATTTTCTGGAGTGCAATAGCAAACCAAAATGTTTGTTGGTGGTGAGCGTAGTAGTAGATATATATGATGCTCTATTTTATTGAATTAATTTATATTTTGATTTAGCTTATAAATTTGGATTAATTTAAAATAGAAAATAATTATATGACATTGTATATGGGAAGATATTGCAAATATAAAAAATATGTGGATATCATTGGTAGTTATAGAAAATATTTGAAATGAATAAAAAATGTTAAAAAGTATAATATTTAAATGATATAAAGAAAAAATAAATAAGCAGATGTATGGTATATTGTAAAAGTCAGTCTGTAAAATAAAAAATGTGGGTTTTGGTAATGTATTTTAAATGATAGGATGAAGAAACTATTGGAAATGCTTTTAGAGTCATCTTGTTTTTCTTTGGGTTCTAAGGGGCTTACTCTAAAAATTCTTCACCATTCTTGAATTTCTCAAGTTAATATCATAAAGATCAACAAAAAGACTTGATTTTTAGGCATCACAGTTTCCATACTATGATCTGACTACAATCTGGTTATGGGCAATCATCGGATGTTTGGTCAGCACTAGGGCTGCAAATGAACTAAGTCGAGCAGTGTTTGAATAGGGGGTCTCGAGCTTGATTAGCACATATATGTGCTCGAACTCGACAAAATTTAAAAACATCTGATCAAACTCGGCTCGCCTAACATATATTATAATCAAACTCGACTTGAACTCGTATAAAATAAATAAACGAATTGATTCAAGCTCAAGTAGCTTGAGCTCGATATAAATACTATATTTTTGTTGAAAAATCAATACTCTATTTTGGTTGAAACCCAATGCCCAAACTGGTCAGCCACATCAGAGAAGCATGTAGCAGCAGATGAGAGCAAACAAAGTAGAAATTAATCAGAACAGAGAAAAGCCAGAGCTTTAACAGAGAGATTAAAAATCAAGAGAGAAGTGATATAGAAGAAATTATATCAAATAATCAAAACAAGCCGCAGAGAGCACTACCGTCTCCGAACCTACAAATATCACGTTCTTTACATATCGTATAGAACAAACTCAATACAAGAAAGCCA
The DNA here is from genome assembly GCA_011037825.1 of Carya cathayensis. Classification (NCBI taxonomy): domain Eukaryota; kingdom Viridiplantae; phylum Streptophyta; class Magnoliopsida; order Fagales; family Juglandaceae; genus Carya; species Carya cathayensis. The sequence goes on from QGSO01000209.1 coordinate 177,402, forward strand.
CATGCTTATCGTTTATCGTTGCTAGCCACAACCAACCATTCTTCCTCCTCGCAAAAGTAGGCAATATCTAAACAAGATATGTGCAAATATGAACATTTCAAGATCCCAGTTGGCCATTGACTAATCTCAGCTACTCCAAATTGTTTGCTTTACCTAAGAAGTCGAGAACCTCGGTTTTGCAACTCATAATGCTATGGAAAACTTGGCTCACTTGGCGCTCCAATGGATCCAATGACAGAGTGTAGAGCAAGGATTGGGAGGCTTGTAACGGCAATCACAGGCATCAAGAGGCACAGCCACATTGTGCAGTGGTGGCAATGATGGGGGCAATGGGAGCAGCTCACGGGTGGTGGCAGGGAGAAGAGAAGAAAAAATGAGAATAGAAGAATGAGAGGGAGATGTTGTGCAACAAATAGAGGGGGAGGGGAAAATAAGATGGAACTAGGGTTTTTTCTTCCAAGCCCCCAAAACGACATAGTCTTGGATGAAGTTTAGAGGGCTAGGCTCCAGCACATGGGTTGAGCCCTTTGTATTACCACATACTACTATATTTTGTTCTTTGTGAAATAGATAATGTTAAAAATATGTTTGAGTTTACCAATTTCACTAAAATTTTCTCTTTTTATTTTTTAAAAAGAACCCAAATGTTGGTAAAAATTTGATAGAAATAAAATCTTAACAAAATAAATTTTAATATCGTGTAATATTTTATTTGCTTATATTTTAAGCTACTTATATATTATTTTTTCCTTTTATTAATGATTTTGATTTAATGATTTCTTTAAATATATGATTTAGAAATGTAAATATCTTTTTATTGTTGGATAAAATTAATTGTTTGATAACAATGAATTCATATTTTTAAAATTGAAACGTTATATTCTTATTTTATAAATACGTAATATACAACATACATATTCGACTTTAACTATTAAAAGTAATAATAATAGGTGAGTTAGTATAATTAAAAATTTTCTTAATGAATTATATTATAATTTCATATTAATTTTAAAATATAATATGTTATTATTAATATTTTACTTTCAAAAGTGTGAGAATGTAAATTCAATTAATGTTTTGCATTTTTATTATTTCTTATAGTGTCAATCGATATATATATATATATATAATTAAGATGCTTTAGACCATACATTTCTTTTACTGTCAATTTATTTTCCATTAGATTGATATTTGTTGTTCATACATTCATTTTTCTGTTATACTTAATAATTATTTTAGGTGAATGCTATATAATAATTATATTTTCATAAGAGCATATGAAAATATAAATATTTATTATAATAGATTTGTATTTTTCATTGTGCACATGCGTCTCTTACTAGTAATATTAAATATGACCAAATAATCAAAATGAAATTAGATAAGAAAGTGTCGTAGTCAAATTAAAGTTGCTTCCTCTTTATTTTGATTCAATAATTCTTTTGTGAACTTAATACATTACTCAACATTATTCTTTTGTCACCTTGTTATACATAAAATAACAAAATATATTACTTATACAAAGTATCAAAAATAATAAATATAACACATAAAATATATACAATAAAAGAATATATGTAAGATTATATATATATATTACGAGTATTGTGACGAGCCCAAAACGGGTCGAATCAAGTTTATACGAATTTTGTTCACGAGCCTAAACCAAGTCGAGTCGAGATTATACAAGTTTAGCTCATTTAATATTCTTTTTTTCTCTTTTTGAAAGGGAAACTCTTAAACCATTCCAATATAATAGATGTGAAATACAATAAGAAGTATCCTCCATTATTACAATAAAATCCGAAATGGTAAGAGAATTTTTAGCTAGTAAGTGAGCTATAAGGTTGCCATTTCTCCTAACATGAGAAATCTTCAACTTAGTAAAACTTTTAATTAGCTGCTTAGTTTCACAAATGAACATGCTAGCACTGGTACATCTTTCTCTATCACTTGTAAGGGCCTTAGTAACTTGTAGAGAATCACCTTCAAGTATGACTTGATGAAGGCCAAGTTCGATGCCAAACTTGACTGCTTGTAGTGCCTCAGCAAGTAGCGGGTTGGGAAACATTTATTTGTTTGTTCTCATAGTGGCCATAATCTGACCTGCATTGTCCTTAACCACCACTCGTACTCTAATCAAGCCTTGAACATTGTCTACTGCCCCATCCCAATTTAGCTTATACCAATTTAGAGAGGGGGCCTGCCAAGTATTTGTTGAGGTACAGGATCTGATGGAGCTAAGAGCTCTACTTGGTGCCTCTTCAGCTAGCATTTCTAGCGTGCTTCAAGCCTCCCTGACCAGCACTGAGGGGTGAGCAAACTCCTCTTTAAAGATAAAACAATTCCTCCTCCACCAAATTTTCCTAGCAACAATCACAAATTCTTGGATTGTTTGAGAATTCATAGTCCTCTGTAGGGCTTCAAATAACTCTATCATTGACAGTTGAGGAAGGTAGCATTTTTGTAGTCCTTTTTAGCAAGCACTCCACACGTCCCTAGCAGCCTCACACCTCTATAATGCATGTACTGTGTCTTCTACTTCCACCTTGCAGATAGGACAAAAAGCATGCTCCACTATTTTCTTTTTATAGAGATTGTGTTGGGTTGGAAGGGACTCGAGGCAGGCTCTCCATAGGAACTTGATTCACTAAAAAATGAGCAATACAAAGGCTATTCCAAGTGCAGGAGAGTGTCGCATAATAATTAGAAATAAAATTTATAAATCATCTCCACAATGAAAGTTTGCTTAAAATCAAACCTGTATAAAATTGTGAAAATATTCATAAAGAAAAAATAAAAATGGTGATATATACAATGAATGGAAGAGTGCAACAGAAATGAAAAATATACTGGTTGTGAACCAGATTCATATTTTTAGATTTTTTAGTGTAGCAGAGAAAAGTAAATGACATCAAATTAAATAAGCAGAAATTTAAAAGCAAGAAAAATAAATGATATCAAATTAAACATGCAAGAATTTAAATGAAATCTTAAAATGTGCAAGAAAAATAAATGACATCAAATTAAACATATTAGAATTAAAATAAACTGTAGAAATAAAAGGCTACAGGTAGAGGAAGAGGGATGGGTAGTAAAGTGTGGCCAAAGGGCTCTACAAATATGCTGCTATCTCTCTCTCACACTAAATAAGCTAAAGAAAAAGCTACAAGTGGCGGAGGAAGGATGGGCAGCAACTGTGTGGCTAAGGGGCTCTACAACTGCTCTACCGTCTCCCTCTCCCCACCTGAGTTCTCTCAAAGCTAAAGAAAAACTTAGAAACTATGTTATGTGTAACAGCCCGCTAAAAATTCAATGGCACAAAGAGAAACCATTAGATGGATTTGTGAAGGAAATCAATGTGTGAAACCATGCCACCTAAGCAAAACTTTTTTTCATTTGATCAACCAAATTGAGCCAGATTAAAGAGGGTTTCAACCCTAGTGAAACCCTAAATGGTTGGAATCTTTTTGAAACCCCAAAAACTTGGTTGAAACCGAAACCCTAAACGGTTTCCCCAAACCCTAAAGTTGGCCTTCAAACCCTTTTTGATCCAATTTCTAGCATTGTGTTTAATCACTTGATTAAATCACTTCCACATGCTATTAATTTCTCAAATTCTTATTATGACATCTTATCCAACATTTTAAACCTTAGAAATTTGATTGGGCCAAGAAAAATTGGATTTGGGCTTGATAGCATCTCAAACCCTAACCAAACCCCTTTAAACCCCAAATTGAAGTCCACTTGGTTGAGGCCCACTAAGGCCCACGAATTTGGCCACCTTGGCAAAGCTTCTTGGAGAAGTTTCCTTCCCCACTTGGCAGATCATTCATTGCATCAAGTTGCACTCAATAATATGGAGGAACCCACCCCATCAAGTCCCATGTCTCATAGCTTTTGTTGGTTGTCCTTTGCCCCCCACTATCCTCTACTTTATCACATGTCTACACCTCCCCTCAATGATCATTAAGGCCTATATATTCCCCCTTCAGAAGTCTTGAGTTGTGCAAGACACACTTACTTCACTTTAATCATTTCTTCACCCCATTCTTAGAGAGAAACCCAAAAGAGCTCTCTCGGGCAGATTTCTGTGTCTTTTTGCGTGGAGATTTCGACCCCTTGTAAGTATTTTTACACAATGACTCCTTCATAAAAGTTGTTCCTCTTTGAGTCTAGTTTCCATAGATGTATTTTTCGTATCATTCCATGGTCATTTGGTGGTCAAAAGTATTTTTAACCATGGAAAGGTCATTCTGGGCGTGAATCTGGAGAGTATGTTATGTTTTGGAGTTTTTGACCAAGCTAATGGACATATCTTGGTCCGAAAATTTTATGGAGTGTTCTTAGAATGTTTTTAAGAGTTTTCATTGAGGTTTTGTTGCATAGTAAAGCTTTTGATGATATATTTTCTTAGATCTAGAAACTTGAAAACTGGAAGTGGCAAAACAGTTTTTATTTGGAGAAAGTTTGAATATTTCGAGAGTTTGATCTTACTCTAAAGGCTTTTGATATTTTTATATGATGATCCTAAGTTTCTTATTTTCATGTTAGGATGTTATTTTGGAGATATTTAGTATTAGTTTCAAAGATATGATTTTTCTATGCAAGAGGATTTGGTTAGGCCTAAGATTTGATGTTTTTGGTTAGATCCATGTTTATTGATTTTTAGCCATATGATTTTAAGTTTGATGGTTGGATCCTATTTAAGACACATCATTAAACCATGTGATGCTTTATTTCGAAGATCTCACCTTCTTAAGCCATTGATCAAGAGATTTATCAAAACTAGTTGAGGAAAAAGTTTCTGTTTTTGGACTTAGTGTAAAACCAAAAACTCCAAGTGTTATTTTGTGATTTTGGTGACTTTAGTTTGATGATTTAAAGCATGGTTGATGTTAGGATGATGTTATGAATATGTTAGAAGTAAGATTTGATTTTTGGAATTAGGATGTGAAATCCTTAAGTTAGGGGTAAAATAGTCGTTTTCCCACATGTAGAGGGTAAAATGATAATTTTACTCTAAGTTAACTTGTTTTCATGTTTCTAATTGTTAGTAATTAAATTTCTAACTTTTAGAATGACCTTTTACAGTTCCTCGTGTTTCACGTTTTATTCTCATAGAACGCGACAATCGAGGTAAGTTAGCTTCTAACTTACTATCAGTTTATTGTGTATGTGTGATGGGTAAGAGAACTACAATTTATGTATGTATGTTATCATATATGCCATGTCATGCAATGTCATTACATGTTTATCTGTTACGCATGATTTATTCTCTCATGAATAATTATCTATTACACAATCTTTTCTGTCATGCAATGCTGTATGTTATAAGTATGCCATTATAGTATGCCATATGATATATGTATGCCATGAATGTTTATGATTAAATTATATTGTGCCATTTACAAGTATACGCCATATTAGAAAAGTATATGATATTAAATAATATCTCATGCATTAAGAAAGATAAGACATGTTAAGGATGACACAGACCTAAGCGTGTTCATCACAAGTTATGTTATGCGGTGCCACGGACTCAAGTGTGGTTCACCTTATGTAAAGTTCATATAAGTTTCAGATCATGTTCAAGTTAAGATATTCATGGGGCCACAACAACTGTGGAGCATGAAGTATGGGGCCACAACAACTGTGGAGCATACACTACGTGAGACACAGCAATTGTGACACGTAGAATACTTGTCATATTTTATGTTACGTGTATTCATGGGGCCACAACAACTGTGGAGCATGAAGTATGGGGCCACAACAACTGTGGAGCATACACTACGTGAGACACAGCAATTGTGACACGTAGAATACGTGTCATATTTTATGTTACGTGTATTCAAGTTTCAGATCAAGTACATGATAAGTCTAGTTTCAGATCAAGTTCATGTTATGCTATGCTCACATACATGTTATGTTCATGTTCATGTTATGTTCCAAGTTCATGTTCACATCATGTTATGTTCACGTTTATGATATGTTCAAGCTCATATTCATGTTATGTTATGTTCACGTTCACATTATGTCTCAAGTTCACGTTTATGTCATGTTATGTTCAAGTTTATGTTATTTTCAAATTCAAATTTATGTTATGCATGTTTACGTTCATGCTATATTTCAAGTCCATGTTATGTTTCACGTTCATGTTATGTTGCTAGTCCATGTTATGTTTTAAGCTCAAGTTCATGTCATGTTAAGTCAAGTTCAATTCACGTTTAAGTTCTGGTTATGTCATGCTATATGCTATGCTTATGTACGACTTTACTTATGCATTTATGCTTTTACTGCCATGCATGCATCTTTAACCTGTGTGGGAGTTTTATGTTAACTTGCTGAGATTTGTAATCAAATCTCACCGTGGTAGTCCCAACTACCATTCCCCCCGAATGGTAGGCGATGTGGCAGGTTCAGAACAAGGAGCAAATACCGATAGGCTGGAGGATGTTGACTAGACGCCGCGGATGCAATGCAGAGTTTTTAGCTTCTATAGTTAGTTTCCTTTGGGACAGTATTCTAACCTTGTTAATTGAGTTACGCGAGTTACTCGATGAACTGGTTCAATAAGTGTATTTTAGTACTGTAATATAGAGTCTAGTCACCCATGTTTTGAGAGTACAGTCTTCTGAGACCCGTACTGTAATTGTGGTTATTTATTTTGTTAAGTATGCATGGATTATGCTTTAATTATTTGGGATGTTATAAGTTTGGTGCATAGTATAAAAAGAAAAAAAAAATTATCCGCTGCGAATATTGCATAATGCTAGATGCATGTTAGGAACATTGCATCCTATATGTCATGTACGGGGGCAGGTAACCTTGTGTTACATGTCCTGACGCTTCAGATGTCCGTCCGATCCCAAACGGAAATCTGAGGGCGTCATACTATGACTCTCTTGACTGAATGATCAAGGGCCCCCCTCCAGTTCTCCTTCAATTTCTTTTTATAGATGTGCTGCCCAGTGAACCAAATGAAAAAAATGTGTTACAGTATGCGTCTGACAATTGGTCCATAGAAAAGGCTGCTTCTTTTCATGCTTCCGTAAAACTCCCAAAAGTTGAAGTCAAAAGTCATCTTCTTCCTTTCCCAAACAATCTTCCGCATGCTGTAGCCTCCCATCCAGGAAACCGCTCCCAGTCAGCGATGCCTTTTCCTCTGCTGAACCATGCCTTCCCAAAATGTCTTCTGTGTGCCTTTGTCCGAAAAAGAGCTCCCCGAAAACATCTCTTGTAGTGTGTTTCTTTTTCCTGCATGTGTAAAGCACTTGCAGAATTTTGCTTTGAAGAGTCAAACTGCTTTGCTTTTCATGCGTGTCCTACATGCGTCCAAAAAGGTGGTCCTGATTGAAGATAAGCCAAAGTAACTTGAAATTGTGAGTTGGTGCAGTGAAATTTCCATAAGGTGCAAGGGGTTGAAGAGTCAAAAGGTGCATGCGTCAAAAGACTCTGAGAGAAATAAAGCATGAGATCCTGTATGACGTGTTGCATGTAAAGACCAAAAAAAAAAACCAAGAAAGGCAAAAGTTGCCGTCCTTCTTTCTTTCATGCATGATCTCACTTGTTTATAACTTTATACATTCAAAAGCAAGAGTTCAGCCAAAAAATCTCTTGTCCCATGTGTTTTGTCTTATGTGTTGGTCAAAACCGAAATATGGCTTCAAGAAAGGCATGTGCATCTATATTTTGTCCTCTATTTGAAATCATGTATCAGTAAATAGCACTAGAGCATGGCGGCATTTTAAAAGCATAAGAGAAAATAACTCATAAATAATAGAAAATTAAAAATAAATTAAAATGAAGATTAGAATATAAAAAATATATTGTGCATGTGAGAAAATATTACCTAATTAAAACACAGGTTGTAAAACTAGGTATAAATTATAATATTAATCAATTTAAATCACAACTCGTATTTATGCCTATTAACCATTTTTATATCTAAAACCAATAATAAAATAATAAAACAATGAAAAATATATTAGTTTTTAAATGTATAAAATATGCAATAATTCAGCTCAATCAGAACACCTTGTCCCTAGGAGGAACTTTGAGTTGCCAAAGTTGTTGCCATGCTTCTTTGTAGGACTTACTGGTTGATGCTTGTCCCTTTTCTGTTTAGATCCTTTCATTTTCCAAGTGGTAGGCACTTTTGACAGAAAAATTGCCATCACTGGAGCCTTTCCAAATGAGTTTGCTGAGAGGGGTCTTGAGGATGATAGCAGCTTCTGTTGGTTCAAATATATCCCTGACCAGGTTGGTAATCCACTGCTTAGAGACATGATCAATTAAGTTTGAGACAAAAGCATTATTTTCTAGGACCCTGACATGACTTAGGGGTTTGCTTGGAGTAGAGTAAGCAATCCATTTGTCCTTCCATATGGAGGTGTCAACACCATCACCTATCCTCCAATATGAGCCAACCTCCACTAGGGGTCTAGCTGATAAGAAGCTCCTCCAAATAAAGAAGGGCTTTGATCCCAATTTGGTTTGCTGAAAAGTGGGGCTTGAGTAGTATTTGGCTTTCACTACTTTGGCTGCTAGGGAATTGGGGTGTTGAATAAGTCTCTAACATTGCTTGGCTAGCATAGCCTTGTTGAATGCCTCAAGGTCCCTAAATCCCATGCCTCCTTCTAGTTTAGATTTCCCCATCCATTTCCAAGACAACCAATGAATCCTATGCTCTTTGTCTTGTTGCCCCCACCAGAAAATTGAGAGGATATATTTCTGAGTCACTCGGGCTGTGTTCTTACTGAATAGGATTGAGGTCTTCTTGAGATTGAGCCTTTGTCCTGAAGCTAGTTCATACATTCTTAGTAGCCCATATAGCCTTCTCCATTCAAAGGCATATGCCTTACAAAAGAGTAGGCTATCATCAGCAAAAAACAAGTGAGAGATTCTGAGTTGACCTTTAGCAATTGGGACTCCATGCACCTGTCCATTGGCATAAGCTTGGCAGATAAGGTTGATGAGTGCTTCAGCACACATGATGAAGAGGAAAGGGAAGAGGGGATCACCTTGCCTTATACCTCTTGATGGTTGGAAAGGTTCTTGAGGGATGTCATTAACCAGAAGCTCAAAGGAGACTGATTCAATACATTTCATGACTAATTCAACCCATTTGCTGCAGAAATCCATCTTGAAAAGTATAGCTCTAATGAAAGGCCACTCAAATCTATCATAGGCCTTGCTCATGTTAAGTTTTAAGGCCATATAACCCTCATTCCCTGTCATTTTGCATTTCATAGTGTGCAAGGCCTCAAAAGCCACTATTATGTTGTCTGAGATAAGCCTATTTGGTACAAAGGCTGATTGGGTGCATGAGATTATGAGGGGTAGGATTTTCTTTAATCTGTTGGCTATAACTTTTTAGACCAACTTGTAAAGGACATTACAATAGTGGCTCTGATACCAATTGTTGGGAATTTAGGACCTTCCCAAATTCACCCCCTAGGATCTACCTTTGCAGGAATAACAAGAAAAATAGAGAAATAATAACAACACAAGAAATTTACGTGGAAACTCCAAAACAGGAGAAAAACCACCAGACCCAGAGAAGAAAATTCACTATGTGAAAAATTGTTACAATCACACAATTTTTCTCCTCACCACACCTACAAAGCTACCCCACTAGTAAAACTTTAACTTTACACCTCTTCCCTTTTTACAAAAGGCTAATAGAGGAATTTAACTAAAGTCAAAAGTTACTAGATAAGCTTTCAACTGGTGCACTTAAACTAAGAGGCTAAGCCTCCTATTTATAATACATGCATGTGCCTTCATTCTCTAAACCCACCGATGTGGGACTAAAAAATGGAGCAAAAACAACAATCTCCACCTTGCGACTTTGACTAGTCCCACAGCCAAGCTCCACCTCAATGAAGATCTTCATAGCTTCCGCTATCATGCTTCACCATAAAAGCATACCCACTCAGAATAAACCAATTCCAAGCATTTCACTTCGGCCCATGTCGAAAAACAACCTTGCTGAAAATTATGGTGCAACTTCCACGTTTGGCTTTCCTGGAAGTTCATCAGCCATCGACATGAATTTCCACCACACACCCTGCATCAATGCCAAACCAATGCCTGTGTGCAAACTTTGGACCCGCTAACATTAACACATCCTCTATCATGGCAACTTTGGGAATTAGCGGCATGCCATGAGGATGTACACGTCTCCTTTTAAAGATCAAAATCTTCTATGGAGAGAGACGCAATATTAGCATCATTTCCAGTATCTCCATTTACTGACTTGGAGCCACTTGCCGAACCAGCTCCTGCTCTCGGACAATTTTTCTTGACGTGCCCAGATTGTCCACACTCCCAGCAGACTACTTTCTTCTTCATGGAGTTCTTCATCTTCCCATTTCCAGCTGCTACCATCACTAAGTTCTCAAGTGGAACATTATTTCCACTACTTAGTCTTCTCTCTTCAGAAAAGATTTTACTGGTAACCTCTGAAAAAATTATTTTCTCCTTCCCATGTATCAAAATAGGCTTCATGTGTCTCATAGGAAGGTGGAAGAGACCAGATGAGTCTCAAGGCCTGATCCTCATCATCAATTTTAACTCCAATAGCTTCTAGCTCAGCGACAATGCCATTGAGAACGCTTAAATGATCTGAAATAGTTGTACCTTCACTCATCCGCAGTGTATGAAACTGCTCCTTCAGGTACACACGATTTGAGACGCCCTTCGTCTGATACAACTCTTCAAGTTTTTCCCAGAGTTCCTTTGCCGTAGATATTCCATGCACATTTGCAAGAACATTTTTGGCCAAGCACAGACGTATCGCACTTGCTGTTCTCAAATCCAGATCCTCCCAATCTTCATCGCTCATTTTAGATCTGCTCTTTTCACCAGTCGCACTAGTACCAGTGCTGACTTCAGGTGTTGGTCTGCCCTTCAATGCCTTGTGTAATCCTGATTGAATCAAGATATCCTTGACTTGTACTTGCCACAAGCCAAAATTGATTCTCCCATCAAATTTCTCCACATCAAATTTTACAAGATTTGAAGACCTACTTCCTGACATTGTTTTGATGAATTTACTGTAGAAATGAATAGTACCTCACTAAGTCAGTTCCCAGGAAAGATTGGAGGGTCACAATGGACACACTTAAAATTTCCAATCTCCTAGACAGAACCTCCTTAGACTGTACGTATCCACACTACCACACCAAAACTCCACCCCACAAAAAGAACCTAGTGGCTCTGATACCAATTGTTGAGAATTTGGACCTCCCAAATTCACCCCCCTAGGATCTACCCTTTGCAGGAATAACAAGAAAAATAGAGAAATAATAACAACACAAGAAATTTACGTGGAAACTCCAAAATAGGAGAAAAACCACCAGACCCAGAGAAGAAAATTCACTATGTGAAAAATTGTTACAATCACANCTTGTAAAGGACATTACAAAGTGAGATGGGTCAAAATTCAGTTACTTTAGAGGAGGCCTTTTTTTTTTATGAATTAGGTTGATGAAAGTGTTATTGATATCAAGAAAGCTCTTATTTGAATTCAGTACCTGTAAAACTGCTGCACCAACCTTAGGGCCTATGATAGGCCAATAATATTAAACAAGATGTGTGATTATGCAAACACGCTAATCTTTCTGAGACTATGGCACTCCAGTTTAGCTACATATATTTCAAGATATAGATATATTAACTTATTTCTAGATATTCCTAGTTTTAATACTAAAATCTGATGATTGCATACCACAATCCTGGGTTTGAATTCTATAATTTTTGTAATGGGGTTGGGTTGTCTGTCTTGAAGAAAAACTTTCTACTTAAAAATATTTGTACAAATTAGGCTCAAAATACTTCACTACTAATAATTATTTTATCATTATTTTTTATTACTATTTACTATTATTTAATATTTTATGATTATTTTTTTATTATTTATGGAATATCCAAAATCACCTAACTACCCAAACGTAACTGAGACATATGTGCCCTATGAACCAGTTCTATAATGATGAACAAGCAAGGTAGTTTTTCCTAGTTGTAACGTCTATATGACCTGAACTTTACACGGACGTGTGAGGAAAAAAACTACTACTTTTTTCGTTTTTGGAGGAGAGGAGAGGGTTTCTGTGCATCTAAGTACCTAGTAGTTAAATCTGTTGATGTCTGCTCTGAGTGGTGTACCGGAGACCTTTCCTACCTTGGCACATTTATGTTCTTTGATAACATACCGAATTAACTCGATTACTCTTTTACTAATTCTTTTTCTTTTTGTCTCACTTTTGGATTTCATTTGTACTTACGGGTCTGATCCTTTGGCTTTTAGATTTCTTTCCGTGTACAGATTTGATATCTCAAATAACAAAGGTGCGTGATTTTGATAGGTGTCAAAGAGAGGGTTTGCTCAATTTTCTTTTGTTTTATTTTTACTTTCCTAATACCATAAAAAGTAGGAAACCATGTAGGTAGTGGATCACATGATCGATCTACTAAAAATGGGTATTCTGTTATGGTTCAAGAGGGATTGCTTGCTTTGACTCTTTTTATGAGTAATGATGTCAATATTTTTCTTTTCTACAGCCACATTCGCCAGATAATCGGGCTGAGAATGCGAATATGTGAAAATTGACTTAGTGTACACACGGGAGGGAAGAAAGAGGATTTTATGGCTGCAGCCATAGTTTTCTTAGCTTGATTACAGGATTTTTTGAGAATTAGATGAGACAAGAATTTTGTGAGTAATAATAAAATGATTTTTAAATAACAGTGAGATAGTTTGAATTAAGTATTTATTAAATTTTGAAAAATGAGAGGAAAAATTTTGAATTGAAAATACTATAAAATTAAAATATTGTTATAATATATTTTTTTAATATTATTTTAATCTTAAAATTTGAAAAAGTTGAACTGTTTTTTATTTTTTGTTTGAAAGTTTAAGAAAGTTATAATGATTAGTTTGAAAATATTTTAATGGTTAGTTTGAAAGTGTTTATATTTAAATAATGTTTGAAATTGGTTCCAAACATCCCCAAAGAAGTTGTATATTTTTATCATATAAGAACATTGGAAATTTTTTTGTTACTTATACATAGAGTAAATGGATAATTCAATGTGAGAATAAGTTTTGAATGTAATAAGTAAAAGGCAAAAAATGTACCACCATTGGGCATGTTTTTGCTAATTATATAATGGCTTGGTTAAAATGTAAACTATTGTTTAGCGATCCACAAGAACGGCACTCTTTAATTTTTTAAGGCAGTGTTGATTAATCTCTTAGGGGCAGAACATGTTGTTTAGCTCTCTTTAATTTTTGGTATATTAGGTCTTCATGCGCTGCTTGCAATTGAATCAACAGCATTGGTGTGTGCATGTAGACAAAGTATTGCCTCACTCATTGGGGGTTGATCTAATTGTTAAATGCTATGAATAATTCTTCCATCATTTCTTTTTCAATATTTTGAAAAGGGAAACCGGATATGGCGATACGCGCATTGCAAATTTGCAAGTTGACTCTAACTACTACTTTTAAAACAAATAACTATAAGGATTTTGGCTGCACTTGGATGTTGATGTGATTTCATATGATTTAAGTTGATATGTTAATAATAATATTTTATAAGTTTTATTGAGATGTGTTAGAATGTAAATATGTTAAAACATATATTTGAATATATAAAATAGATTGATATGAGTTTAACTCTTTATGAGAAAGTTGAAAAAATAGTGAATTCCATCAATGGTTACTTTGAGATGGGTTATGATGATATTGACATCCAAACATAGCCTAAACTTCGAGTTTCCTCCTAATTTTAAAAAGGTTGTATATGTTTTGTATCAACAATCAAAAACACCGAAATATCTGTAAATGGTACTGAAATAGTATTAAATAATTTATTAATAGGACAAAATAGTTTGTGAATAATAGTAAAATAGTTTAAGAAAAAGCAATGCTACTCTGTCACCTGAGTAGCAACACTCATTATTACCGCTAGTTGTTTTTTGAACTTTTTTTTCACATTTATTTTTTTAAAATATTTTTAAATATTTTTAAAAAATAAAAAAATAAACCAATATATTTAAAATTATTTTCTTAATCATTAAATAAAAAAAAATGACCAGCAGTCAACTGGAGCGGTATGTATTAGGTGTCAAACTAGCTTTTTTCTTTGAGAAAATCTGATAACAATTGTATTTCCAAATAACGCTTAGGCCTTGTTTGGCCACAAATGAGATGAAATACTCTAGTACGGTCAAACAATCTCAAGCATCCAAACGCCCTTGTAAATATTTTCTATCTCATCTCATCTTCCTTTTAACATTTTTCAACACCATTCATTTAGTCACTGAGGGAACCATTCACTGAGGGAACCCTTCACTAACTATACAATGAACTTTGTCACAAGTCTAGAATTCTCGAATTTAATTAGTGTGGAGAATATAATTTGGAATTTCTGAATTTAATGATAACTAAAATGGTGTATTTTATATTGAAAATTAATATTTTTAGAAATTATTTAATTATTTAAATTTTGGAAAAAAAATAGAATTTTCCATTTTAATATGTTTATGGATTTTTTATTTAATAATTGGTTTTAGTTTATGAGAAATATATTCATATATATTACTCAATCATTAAAAATATTTTTCATTAATTAATGAGATCTACCATTTTCTCAAATCTTCTTAAAAAATTAAAACTATCTTATTTTACTTCTACATTTAAACATACTTTAAATGACACCCAAACAATTTTTGTGACCTATTTCAAACATCCTAATATAATGTTTGGATATGGAGAGTACCTCAACTCTTCTCAACACTTCTCTCTATTATTTATTATTTTATTATTATTTTTCACATACTTTGATCATTATTCTTTACTTTTTACCTGCTTTTTATTACTATTCACAACTCTCTTCAACACTTCTCAATACCCAACCAGGATAAATTGTAGTGAACACTGTAGTGAACTCTTACTACTATGAGTCATGCCAGTGGGCACCCGGTCTTCTGTTGGGTAACGCTAGTTGAAAACTTTGCGTTTTTATTGTTTTTATTTTCTTTTAAACATTTGTTTAACATCTTTAGTTATTAAAAAAATATAAAACAATACATAATTTTATTATTAATTTTTTTTATTATTACATGAAAATAAAAAATAAAATTTTAATTAGATTAGATATTTATAATGAGTTGAGATTAGATGAATTAAAATAAAAGTTAAAAATAAAATAAAATATTATTTTTTAATATTATTATTATCTTAAAATTTTAAAAAATTGAATTATTTTTATATATTATGTAAAAATTTATAAATTTATTATAATAAAATAAAATAAATTTATTATAATATAATAAAATAAAATAGATTGAAAATATTTCCCAATTTAGCATTTTTTTAATACTATTTTCCAATTTAGCATTATAAATATATTTATAATGATTAAAAAATATATAAAAAAAATAAAATACATATTTTGATACATTTTATATTTTCGGTCACCGTAGCCCTTTTACTATTACCCCTATTGACGTCAGAACACGCAACTGCACCATCACCAGCCTTTCTTTCGCATCAATTCAGCTTTCCGTTCATTTATTAGTACCACTACTACGACTCCAGCTTTCTTTCGCTTCAGCTCAGCCTTATTTCTTTTCGGTGTCAGTCTTTCTGCTTCCTATCTGTGTCAAACCACTCACCAGTACTGGCACACAGAAGTCAGAACAATAAGATAAGAAATACACAGCTCCATCTCCGCGTGGAAAAAACCCAACCATAATAGCATCCCATCCGGTTTTTATTCTCATTTTTATAATTTAATTTAAAATAATATTTTTTTAAATTTATTCTTAAAATTTATTTATCTTTTAAAAATTTTTTTACATCTAATTCTTCATCACTATCTCTATTTTTTTAAGTAATATTTCTCTATTATTTTTTTATTACTTTTTTCTCTCTCTTCCATTTACAATCTTAACTACTAACTCTTTTATCTTATTATCTTTTTTTTTTCAAATATCACTTTCTACTAAATATTTATTAAAGATTTTGACTATCCAATACAATATTTTTTTAAAATTGAAATTCATATTATAAAAATAGAATTTCTTTTTAATTAGTGCATTTTCTAACGTGATAGCCAATTTAATTAGAAGAGTACTCAATATCAATTTCTCTAATGAGAATCCGTAGTCACGTATTGATGATAAAATTTTTTAATTAGATAAAATGGTAATATTTTCTGTCTTTTCTCCGACGGTAATATTTTTTATTTTTTCTCCAACGGTAACTTTTTTTGTTTTCTCTCAAACGGTAACATTTTTTATCCTATATGTAACGATAACTATTTCTTCTATAAATACGCATATTGCTAGCATTCACGTCCTCATTTCCTTTGATATCCTACTCCTTTCATCAAATGACTCATACTTTCTTGCGCAAATTATTGACATACGTATCCTCTGAAGATGATAGCAATGTTCAAAACATGGAGGCGGATGGACAATCATCGAGGCGACGTGGCAATAGCCAACGTCGTAAGTTTATTCGGCGTAATCATATTTAGGGACACGAGCGCCTATTTCGTGATTACTTCGCTAAAAATCCAGTATATCCCTCGAATATATTTCGAATGAGATTTCGGATGAGCCGTCCCCTATTTCTTCATATTCTAAATGAAGTAGAGTCTTACGAGCCGTACTTCGTCCAGAGAAGAGATAATGCCGGGCGACTCGGTTTATCTTCTATGCAAAAAATCACCGCAGCACTTAGAATGCTGGCGTATGGGGTTACTGGAGATTTTATGGATGAATACATACGTATTGGTGAAAGCACCGCAATGGAGAGCCTCAAAAAATTTACTGAGACAATAGTAAGTGTTTTTTCAGAAGAATATCTAAGGTCTCCAACTGCTAATGATATAGCCCGATTGCTTGTGGTTGGTGAACAACGGGGATTCCCAGGAATGCTGGGAAGCATTGATTGCATGCATTGGAAGTGGAAAAATTGTCCCGCAGCTTGGAAAGGTATGTACTCTGGCCACATCCGTGAACCAACTATTATTTTAGAAGCAGTTGCTTCATATGATCTCTGGATATGGCATGCATTTTTTGGTATGCCCGGTTCACATAACGATATTAATGTGCTAGAGAGATCTTTTATTTTTACGAAACTTGCCCAAGGGCGTGCTCCTCCAGTCAATTACACTATCAATGACAACGACTATACTATGGGCTATTACCTTGCGAACGGTATTTATCCCAAGTGACGAACTTTTGTGAAGACGATTCCATCACCACGGGGGAATAAGAAGAAAAATTTTGTGAAAGCACAAGAATCCGCAAGAAAAGATGTCGAGCGTGCATTCGGGGTACTTCAACAACGATTTGCTATCATTCGTGGACCTTCCCGAATGTTCAAAGTGAAGGAACTAACAAATATAATGAAAGCATGTGTTATTCTACATAATATGATCATTGAAGACGAGCGTGATGATAGTGAGAGTCTGAACATTGAGTATGATCAACTTGATGATGATCTCCCCGAATTGTCGCGCAATCATACAACTGAGCTTACGGACTTCATCCAGCGTCATCATCATATTAGAGACAGCTCGGCACATCATCAGCTTCAAGAAGATCTAATTGAACATCAATGACTATTATATTCACAACATTAGTCGGGGTTGCTTTAGATTTTATTATTTCCTTAATGTTATTGGTGAACTATGTTTGAGTTAATCTGATTTGCATTTGTATTTCGTTAATGTTATCAATTTCTAGAATATATTAATGGTAATCAAGTTTCGCGCTCGTATTGCTTTCAGTATAATAGTGGAGTTCATGAGTTTGAATTCTTTTTTGTTTGTTTCTGAAATTGTAATTTAGTGTTTAGTTGCACAACCCTATCAATTTACACTATCATCAAATACACAAAAAATTAATTACATGTATTTTTACACATATATAATTGTCCCAAACATAAAATAAGAAACATGATCATAAATAATCAATCCAAATCGTCGGAAAGACTGCGTCTCGCCATGATTTCCCTCTGGAGTTGCTGAAAATATAGCCGCTGCATTTCTGGCATGACACTCACATCCATTATCATAATGCGCTGATCTGATTCCTTCTTCGCGAGCTCCACTTTCTCATCCTCCAACCGCAGCCATTCGTCCTCTTGACGTAATTTTTTAGCCTCTGTCTCCTTGTCATACTCCATCTTCTCGGCTTTAAGGCGATAAAACTTTTCTCCTAAGCGCGTGACTCCTCCAAAAGAGTATACTTCATTTTCCTGAATTGGAAATTCTCCTCTGCTTGCCTGCCTTGGGCCTTTCGTTTTCATTTCTCTGCTTTCCTTCCAATTGGTCGATCGGGTTCGATAACTTCATTCTCCATCATATGATCCGCCTCGATATCAAAAATTGAATCAACTGTAGCGCCAGAACATCGAGTTGGGGTCGGGGATGGGGACATCATCTTCCTCTGCTTTGGATCCTCCTTTATGACGCACCAAATCTACTTAGGTTGGTCCTTCAACAGTTGCCAACAATGCTTGAACTGAAATGAGCATTTTTCTAGTGATTGGTACATAATCTTGGCATTCTCAAACTTGCATGGGAAAAAAATACCAATATTAAACCAATGTACCAAACAAGAAATTTTAGAATAAAATAAGTAAGGATTTGAAAATTCTACCTTCTCTTGATCGGTCATGCCACTTTGATTTGAATAAAATATTGTAAAAATATTTTGGGTTGAGTTGAGTTGAGTTGAATAAAATATTGTTAAAATATTAATTTTAAATATTATGAGTGTATTGGGATTTGAAAAAGTTAAATTTTAAATATTATGAGTATATTGGGATTTGAAAAAGTGTATTGAGATTTGAAAAATGTGTAATGATGAGATGAAGTGAGTTGAGAGGAGTTTGCAACCAAACGGCTTCAACTTGGGCTAGTTTCGCACAAAATTTGTTTGTGGCCTTTTGGGTAACCGACCACGATGAATTAAAGACTTTATTGTCCGGTCATTTGTGGTTTCCTTAAATTGCTGGAAGTACTCATAAATTTTTTCCCAAAGTTGGGAGTGTTTTTGATCTGTTCCCTGGACGGCATCAAGGCTACAATTTAGCCATGCAGAGACAAGTAACTTGTCTTCTTCGGGGGTGAAATTTGCACCCCTCACTGATTTCCTAATGCCGATAGGCTCATTAGGGGGTAGGGGTGGAGAGTCATCAAGGGTCACTGGAGATGATCCACTTTGCCCACCATAAGTGGGGTCGAGTTGAGGATCTTGACTTAGGAGGTTGGTGAAGAACATATGTCCAGGGTCTTGTGAATCCATCTCTAAAAACCCATTGAAAATGTTAGAAACATATCACTAAAGTTGGGGGTTTAGTCCTGTTGGTTGGCTCAGAAACCGATTGGTATGATCTTGGAAAGTTGGTCACCCACTGTTGGCTGCAACAACCGGTTGCCAGTAGATGTTGGCCGTCCGGATTACCTAGCCATTCAGGAAATGACCATAAATTTCCCAAATCCCCACAAGCGGTTGTCATCATCACAGTCGAGGGGTTTTAGTTTACACATGATGGTACTTTAACAACATAATACCAAACAACATACAAATCACAATAATGGTAAATAAGAGTATCCCCATCCGATTCAATTACATCATCAAATATATTATTAATTTAAAAGGCTTAGAATGGTGTAAATATTGACAGTATGCGTAAGCAAGGAGCCTAACATCAAATGACTGCAAAATCTCACCCGAACCCCGATTGCCTTTTGTGGAAAGTACCACAAACTGCAATATGGCCATTCAGGTGAGGATTACCCCGCCATATCGATGGGGCCCGACTAACACTTGTGACTAAACCCGCACTATAACACCATCATCACAGCCTAATAACAACCCCCTCCCTCGGAGATACGCAACACTACAAATGGGGCAACACCAAATAAAAAACTAGAACATCACGTGAACTGTAGAAAAGCTTGTATATTAGCAAAGGACAGTTGAAATATTACAATAAGAATCATATAGAAAATGAGCACAAAAATATAGTTGAAAGCAAGGGATGCATACCTATATACAAGGATTATATATATTTAGATGGAGATTGAAAGAAATGTGGCATTTTAATTATTAGTTTTGTTACTTATTAACAGTGATGATGCAGTGTTGTCATTTAGAAAGAAATTATGAAAATCTGATTTGGTTAAGGTTCTCACAAGTAGTGCTCTTAAGTTAATTCTAGAATAGGAAAAATGAAGATAAAAGGTGAATTTGTGTTCAAAAAGAAACTTTAACCAAGATCAACATGATTGTAGTATTGTTAATTTCTACTTTACATTAATCGACAGCCAGATTTCAAGTTAAAAGAGAGAAGTGGCACAGGGTATCAATATTAGTGCAGCTAGGAAAGGCAAAGCCAAAGATCAAATATATGATTTTCCAGTTTGAATGGCTAAATGGGTAAATCAATTTATAAAATTTTCACAGCAACCAAATGGTATATGAAGGTATATCAGAATACAAAATTCATCAACATGAATGAAAATGAAAGAAAATCCTGATAAAAAAATCATCTCCATTTTCGCACCAACCAAACATCATATATAGGAAAATAAGCACAGTAAACCATTGAGATTTTCGCAGCAACCGAACATGTGAAGGGAAATCAGAATACAAAAATCATCAACATGACTGAAAATGAAGGAAAATCGTGACAGAAAAATTATCTCCATTTTCACACCAACCAAACATCATATGTACTGAAATAAGCACAGTAAACCATGGACATTTTCGCAGCAACCGATTCTGTGAAGGCATGAGATCACAGAAAATCAAAATTATTTTCGCAGCAACCAAACAGTAGATGAAGGAAAATTAGGCCAGAAAAATCATGGAGAAAATCGCAGCAACCAAACAGTATATGAAGGAAAATCAGCACAGAAAATATGTGGACATTTTCGGGGTTCCCAAACTGCATATGAAGGAAAATAGGGCAGAAAATGCAAGCTCATTTTCTCAGCAACCAAACAGACGCCGAAGGGAAAATCAGGGGTTTAATCTCCCACATTTTTGTACCAACCAAACAGCAACGGTAAATTACAACCTAACACACGAAAAGCTCACATTTTCACAGCAACCTCACATATCGATGAGGAAATTCCAACCAGCCAAGCAGCAAAAAACAATTAAGATCAAACCGATTAAAACAAATCCCAAATCAACAGGTAGCCAAGATTTATATGATTCGCACATACCAAATTACAAAAGGGAGAGGCTTTGCACAGAGAGAGGAAGAGATACGGAACCGTTCAGCGGGAGAGGGGATGGAATCGCACCAACCGTCGAGAGCAAGGACAACGCAGGATAAGAAACGGAAATGAGATTTGGGGATGTACAATAGGTCCCCAAAGATGGGGACTTTCTGTACACCCCGGAAAATAACACCGCATTTTAGGGAACCGGATGGAGTGAGGGTTTTATAAAAAACCCTAAAAACTTCAACAAATAATAGGGAAATGAGGGAGATATAGAACCGGATGGGGATGCTCTCACATTCACACTCCAAGCCTCCCTCACCGATCGCCCAATCGACCATCCGATTCTGCTCACTCTTACCGCCAAAGAAACTTTCATCAATCTCCTGATGTATGCCCCGACTCTCCTTATGTGTAGATGTAACTACCGTTGAGGTCCTCCAACCAGTACTTCTACGTCCCACGGGTGTAATAGCGAGCTCAGCGAAGGTTTTTCCTCTCTCTCTCTCTCTCTCTCTCTCTACTGACTCATGGCATACGTTTTGGATTGCATGTTCTGAAAGTATGTTCTGCGCAATTTTTTTGTGAATATTTGTTGGGTACTAATGTTTTTATTAGATTATATTTACGAGATCATGAATTATAGTGTGTTGTAATCCAATTTTATGTGTTTTTTGGTGTTTAATATGATGCCCTGTGCTTGCTTTCATTGTATGTTTAGCTGTGTAAAGTGCTTTGATATTTTTTTATTAGCTTGAAAACCAATAAAAAACACATACCGAAATGTAAGTAGAAGGTTTTATGGATATTCATCGTCGCTTACATTTTTTTAATTCTATGATTTATTAGGCAATGAAATTCTTGTTGCTAAGAGCCAAAGAGCCCTGCAGAGAAAAGCAAGAGAGACAAAATGCTATTAATAGTCCAAACTTTGGAATGGGCTGTTTTGGAAAAAAAAAAGGTAATATTTTATTACCATGACCTCTGCCTTTTTCTGTCTTCTTATAGTTTTCTTATATTTACGTTTTCAATTTCACGAATCATTTTTAGTTAGTTTATGTAATGCATCCATATTTACTTCCGTGCACATATTTTAATAAGAATTTATCTAGCTTTCTTTATTAGCCAGAGAATAAGAGCTCATTTGAATAGTGAGATGAGATGAGTTGAGATAATTTGTGAATAGTAGTGAGATTGTTAAGTTGAGATGAGATGTTTTTTGAAAATTTTGTATGTATGGATTAGGAAATAAGATGAAAGAAGAATATTGGGTTTTTGCGACCAATTCATTTTTGTCCCTACAGAAATTGACACCAAAACTTAGTTTTTGCATCCAACTTATACCGGTCACAAGTTTTTGTTGCTAAAGGAGATTTTTAGGAAAATGAACAGTTGTGAATATTTTGTGATGATATAGTTTTTTTTCGACTATTACTTTCGACACAGTAGGATTATAGGGTTTTTGCATTTAAGTCATTTTCGACTATACAAATATTGACGCTAATACATATTTTTGCGTCCAACTTAAAGTTGTCACAACTTTCCATCACAAAAGTTAAATCTAAGAAGACGAGAAGTATTTGGTGTATGGCAGCCATGAAGAAGCATTGGCGTCAGGGACTAGCTTGGTCAACCCACTGGTTTGGGTTAAACTATTTAGGAGATGAGGAAGAGAAGGTTTCAATGTATGAATGAATGTTCAAAGAAAATGTTACGTGTAATGGAGGAAAGAATGACAAAAACATTTATATAACATGTATATAGCTAACATTGGATTTTCATGGCAGAAAATCTCTAGCCAAAATAAAAAGAATCGTCAAAGGCTCAACATTAATCAAACAGCATGGCGTAAGTCATTTGTAAGGATCCTAGAAGAGAATGAATAGGCTTACTTTTAAATGAAATAATAAGAATATGGTGGCTATATTTATTCAGCATAAGTATCTTTTGACATAGTTATTTCTTATACCCATTAATGAGCTGCCATCAATTCCTATATTTGAAAATTAGCTAATAGAGTTTTGATAGGGATGAACCACTATAGCGGTGTGCAACCCCTACGTGGCAATCGTTTTTCTTTTGAATTTATTTTTAATTTTTAATTCTGCTATACGCACCATTTTCTGTGCTGATTTCATATTTCCCAATTCGAATTCAAGTCCCCCCCCCCCCCACGTCGAACCTCCTCTGCCCACCGCCACCGGCAACACTGAAGCGCCGCCGAGCCCGTCTGCACAGCGCCGCCCCTCTGTAATGGACCCCTTCACAGTAACAAAGAATGGATGTAATTCGAGGACATCACCCTCCAAGAAGCCTCCAAGAATTAGAGAGAGAAGTACGAAAGAGAAGAAGAGATAAAGAGAGAGAGAGAAGTGATTAACCCTGAATACCGAAGTTGGCCTCCTTCCCAACTTACGGTTGCCTTTTATAGATGAATTGTGTATGAAAACTACCACCGACTTATTACATTTCAGCCAATTAATGACTTAAACGACAGCTACGAAACGGTACCATTTTTATTTACATTTACTTATACTAAACGACACAATCACAATTAGTTATACTCAAACAACCAACAATTAACAAAACGCTGCGTATTGATCATTTCTTCTGCAACACTAATTCTTCAGCTTGCTTATGCTGGCCTCAATCCATGATCTCGTCCATTCTTGCATGATTCCAACCCGTGACATACTCTCCCCTATTAAAGCACCTTGCCCACAAGGTGAGGAAATTTGTCACGCAAAGACCAATAAGGTTCCCAAGTCACATCATCAACACTAGCCCCTTTCCATTGAACCAACACATCAACTACTGCCCTATTAATCACACAATTTTTCTCCTCACCACACCTACAAAACTACCCCACTAGTAAAACTTTAACTTTACACCTCTTCCCTTTTTACAAAAGGTTAATAGAGGAATTTAACTAAAGTCAAAAGTTACTAGATAAGCTTTCAACTGGTGCACTTAAACTAAGAGGCTAAGCCTCCTATTTATAATACATGCATGTGCCTTCATTCTCTAAACCCACCGATGTGGGACTAAAAAATGGAAGCAAAAAACAACAAAAAAGTAGGAAACCATGTAGGTAGTGGATCACATGATCGATCTACTAAAAATGGGTATTCTGTTATGGTTCAAGAGGGATTGCTTGCTTTGACTCTTTTTATGAGTAATGATGTCAATATTTTTCTTTTCTACAGCCACACTCGCCAGATAATCGGGCTGAGAATGCGAATATGTGAAAATTGACTTAGTGTACACACGGGAGGGAAGAAAGAGGATTTTATGGCTGCAGCCATAGTTTTCTTAGCTTGATTACAGGATTTTTTGAGAATTAGATGAGACAAGAATTTTGTGAGTAATAATAAAATGATTTTTAAATAACAGTGAGATAGTTTGAATTAAGTATTTATTAAATTTTGAAAAATGAGAGGAAAAATTTTGAATTGAAAATACTATAAAATTAAAATATTGTTATAATATATTTTTTTAATATTATTTTAATCTTAAAATTTGAAAAAGTTGAACTGTTTTTTATTTTTTGTTTGAAAGTTTAAGAAAGTTATAATGATTAGTTTGAAAATATTTTAATGGTTAGTTTGAAAGTGTTTATATTTAAATAATGTTTGAAATTGGTTCCAAACATCCCCAAAGAAGTTGTATATTTTTATCATATAAGAACATTGGAAATTTTTTTGTTACTTATACATAGAGTAAATGGATAATTCAATGTGAGAATAAGTTTTGAATGTAATAAGTAAAAGGCAAAAAATGTACCACCATTGGGCATGTTTTTGCTAATTATATAATGGCTTGGTTAAAATGTAAACTATCGTTTAGCGATCCACAAGACCGGCACTCTTTAATTTTTTAAGGCAGTGTTGATTAATCTCTTAGGGGCAGAACATGTTGTTTAGCTCTCTTTAATTTTTGGTATATTAGGTCTTCATGCGCTGCTTGCAATTGAATCAACAGCATTGGTGTGTGCATGTAGACAAAGTATTGCCTCACTCATTGGGGGTTGATCTAATTGTTAAATGCTATGAATAATTCTTCCATCATTTCTTTTTCAATATTTTGAAAAGGGAAACCGGATATGGCGATACGCGCATTGCAAATTTGCAAGTTGACTCTAACTACTACTTTTAAAACAAATAACTATAAGGATTTTGGCTGCACTTGGATGTTGATGTGATTTCATATGATTTAAGTTGATATGTTAATAATAATATTTTATAAGTTTTATTGAGATGTGTTAGAATGTAAATATGTTAAAACATATATTTGAATATATAAAATAGATTGATATGAGTTTAACTCTTTATGAGAAAGTTGAAAAAATAGTGAATTCCATCAATGGTTACTTTGAGATGGGTTATGATGATATTGACATCCAAACATAGCCTAAACTTCGAGTTTCCTCCTAATTTTAAAAAGGTTGTATATGTTTTGTATCAACAATCAAAAACACCGAAATATCTGTAAATGGTACTGAAATAGTATTAAATAATTTATTAATAGGAAAAAATAGTTTGTGAATAATAGTAAAATAGTTTAAAAAAAAGCAATGCTACTCTGTCACCTGAGTAGCAACACTCATTGTTAACCGCTAGTTGTTTTTTGAACTTTTTTTTCACATTTATTTTTTTAAAATATTTTAAAATATTTTTAAAAAATAAAAAAATAAACCAATATATTTAAAATTATTTTCTTAATCATTAAATAAAAAAAAATGACCAGCAGTCAACTGGAGCGGTATGTATTAGGTGTCAAACTAGCTTTTTTCTTTGAGAAAATCTGATAACAATTGTATTTCCAAATAACGCTTAGGCCTTGTTTGGCCACAAATGAGATGAAATACTCTAGTACGGTCAAACAATCTCAAGCATCCAAACGCCCTTGTAAATATTTTCTATCTCATCTCATCTTCCTCTTAACATTTTTCAACACCATTCATTTAGTCACTGAGGGAACCATTCACTGAGGGAACCCTTCACTAACTATACAATGAACTTTGTCACAAGTCTAGAATTCTCGAATTTAATTAGTGTGGAGAATATAATTTGGAATTTCTGAATTTAATGATAACTAAAATGGTGTATTTTATATTGAAAATTAATATTTTTAGAAATTATTTAATTATTTAAATTTTGGAAAAAAAATAGAATTTTCCATTTTAATATGTTTATGGATTTTTTATTTAATAATTGGTTTTAGTTTATGAGAAATATATTCATATATATTACTCAATCATTAAAAATATTTTTCATTAATTAATGAGATCTACCATTTTCTCAAATCTTCTTAAAAAATTAAAACTATCTTATTTTACTTCTACATTTAAACATACTTTAAATGACACCCAAACAATTTTTGTGACCTATTTCAAACATCCTAATATAATGTTTGGATATGGAGAGTACCTCAACTCTTCTCAACACTTCTCTCTATTATTTATTATTTTATTATTATTTTTCACATACTTTGATCATTATTCTTTACTTTTTACCTGCTTTTTATTACTATTCACAACTCTCTTCAACACTTCTCAATACCCAACCAGGATAAATTGTAGTGAACACTGTAGTGAACTCTTACTACTATGAGTCATGCCAGTGGGCACCCGGTCTTCTGTTGGGTAACGCTAGTTGAAAACTTTGCGTTTTTATTGTTTTTATTTTCTTTTAAACATTTGTTTAACATCTTTAGTTATTAAAAAAATATAAAACAATACATAATTTTATTATTAATTTTTTTTATTATTACATGAAAATAAAAAATAAAATTTTAATTAGATTAGATATTTATAATGAGTTGAGATTAGATGAATTAAAATAAAAGTTAAAAATAAAATAAAATATTATTTTTTAATATTATTATTATCTTAAAATTTTAAAAAATTGAATTATTTTTATATATTATGTAAAAATTTATAAATTTATTATAATAAAATAAAATAAATTTATTATAATATAATAAAATAAAATAGATTGAAAATATTTCCCAATTTAGCATTTTTTTAATACTATTTTCCAATTTAGCATTATAAATATATTTATAATGATTAAAAAATATATAAAAAAAATAAAATACATATTTTGATACATTTTATATTTTCGGTCACCGTAGCCCTTTTACTATTACCCCTATTGACGTCAGAACACGCAACTGCACCATCACCAGCCTTTCTCTCGCATCAATTCAGCTTTCCGTTCATTTATTAGTACCACTACTACGACTCCAGCTTTCTTTCGCTTCAGCTCAGCCTTATTTCTTTTCGGTGTCAGTCTTTCTGCTTCCTATCTGTGTCAAACCACTCACCAGTACTGGCACACAGAAGTCAGAACAATAAGATAAGAAATACACAGCTCCATCTCCGCGTGGAAAAAACCCAACCATAATAGCATCCCATCCGGTTTTTATTCTCATTTTTATAATTTAATTTAAAATAATATTTTTTTAAATTTATTCTTAAAATTTATTTATCTTTTAAAAATTTTTTTACATCTAATTCTTCATCACTATCTCTATTTTTTTAAATAATATTTCTCTATTATTTTTTTATTATTTTTTTTTCTCTCTTCCATTTACAATCTTAACTACTAACTCTTTTATCTTATTATCTTTTTTTTTTTCAAATATCACTTTCTACTAAATATTTATTAAAGATTTTGACTATCAAATACAGTATTTTTTTAAAATTGAAATTCATATTATAAAAATAGATTTTTTTTTTAATTAGTGCATTTTCTAACGTGATGGCAAATTTAATTAGAAGAGTACTCAATATCAATTTCTCTAATAAGGATCCGTAGTCACATATTGATGATAAAATTTTTTAATTAGATAAAACGGTAATATTTTCTGTCTTTTCTCCGACGGTAATATTTTTTATTTTTTCTCCAACGGTAACTTTTTTTGTCTTCTCTCAAACGGTAACATTTTTTATCCTATATGTAATGATAACTATTTCTTCTATAAATACGCATATTGCTAGCATTCACATCCTCATTTCCTTTGATCTCCTACTCTTTTCATCAAATGACTCATACTTTCTTGTGCAAATTATTGACATACGTATCCTCTGAAGATGATAGTAATGTTCAAAACATGGAGGCGGATGGACAATCATCGAGGTGACGTGGCAATAGCCAACGTCGTAAGTTTATTTGGCGTAATCATATTCAGGGACATGAGCGCCTATTTCGTGATTACTTCGCTGAAAATCCAATATATCCCTCGAACATATTTCGAAGGAGATTTCGGATGAGCCGTCACCTATTTCTTCGTATTCTAAATGAAGTAGAGTCTTACGAGCCGTACTTCATCCAGAGAAGAGATAATGTCGGGCGACTCGGTTTATTTTATATGCAAGAAATCACCGCAACACTTAGAATGCTGGCATATGGGGTTACTAAAGATTTTATGGATGAATACATACTTATTGGTGAAAGCACCGCAATGGAGAGCCTCAAAAAATTTATTGAGACAATAGTAAGCGTTTTTTCAGAAGAATATCTAAGGTTTCCAACTGCTAATGATATAGCCCGATTGCTTGTAGTTGGTGAACAACGGGGATTCTCAGGAATACTGGGAAGCATTGGTTGCATGCATTGGAAGTGGAAAAATTGTCCCGCAGCCTGGAAAGGTATGTACTCTGGCCACATCCGTGAACCAACTATTATTTTAGAAGCAGTTGTTTCATATGATCTCTGGATATGGCATGCATTTTTTGGTATGTCCGCTTTACATAACGATATTAATGTGCTAGAGAGATCTTTTATTTTTATGAAACTTGCCCAAGGGCGTGCTCCTCCAGTCAATTACACTATCAACGACAAAGAATATACTATGGACTATTACCTTGCGAACGATATTTATCCCAAGTGACGAACTTTTGTGAAGACGATTCCATCACCACGGGGGAATAAGAAGAAAAATTTTGTGAAAGTACAAGAATCCGCAAGAAAAGATGTCGAACGTGCATTCGGGGTACTTCAACAACGATTTGCTATCATTCGTGGACATTCCCAAATGTTCAAAGTGAAGGAACTAACAAATATAATAAAAGCAGGTGTTATTCTACATAATATGATCATTGAAGACGAGCGTAATGATAGTAAAAGTCTGAACATTGAGTATGATCAACTTGATGATGATCTCCCCGAATTGTCGCGCAATCATACAACTGAGCTTACGGACTTCATCCAGCGTCATCATCATATTAGAGACAGCTCGGCACATCATCAGCTTCAAGAAGATCTAATTGAAATCAATGACTATTATATTCACAACATTAGTCGGGGTTGCTTTAGATTTTATTATTTCCTTAATGTTATTGGTGAACTATGTTTGAGTTAATTGATTTGCATTTTATTTCGTTAATGTTATCAATTTCTAGAATATATTAATGGTAATCAAGTTTCGCGCTCGTATTGCTTTCAGTATAATAGTGGAGTTCATGAGTTTGAATTCTTTTTTGTTTGTTTCTGAAATTGTAATTTAGTGTTTAGTTGCACAACCCTATCAATTTACACTATCATCAAATACACAAAAAATTAATTACATGTATTTTTACACATATATAATTGTCCCAAACATAAAATAAGAAACATGATCATAAATAATCAATCCAAATCGTTGGAAAGACTACGTCTCGCCATGATTTCCCTCTGGAGTTGCTGAAAATATAGCCGCTGCATTTCTGGCATGACACTCACATACATTATCATAATGCGCTGATCTGATTCCTTCTTCGCGAGCTCCACTTTCTCATCCTCCAACCGCAGCCATTCGTCCTCTTGACGTAATTTTTTAGCCTCTGTCTCCTTGTCATACTCCATCTTCTCGGCTTTAAGGCGATAAAACTTTTCTCCTAAGCGCGTGACTCCTCCAAAAGAGTATACTTCATTTTCCTGAATTGGAAATTCTCCTCTGCTTGCCTGCCTTGGGCCTTTCGTTTTCATTTCTCAGCTTTCCTTCCAATTGGTCGATCGGGTTCGATAATTTCATTCTCCATCACATGATCCGCCTCGATATAAAAAATTGAATCAACTGTAGCACCAGAACATCGAGTTGGGGTCGGGGATGGAGACATTATCTTCCTCTGCTTTGGATCCTCCTTTGTGACGCGCCAAATCTATTTAGGTTGGTCCTTCAACAGTTGCCAACAATGCTTGAACTGAAATGAGCATTTTTCTAGTGATTGGTACATAATCTTGGCATTCTCAAACTTGCATGGGAAAAAAATACCAATATTAAACCAATGTACCAAACAAGAAATTTTAGAATAAAATAAGTAAGGATTTGAAAATTCTACCTTCTCTTGATCGGTCATGCCACTTTGATTTGAATAAAATATTGTAAAAATATTTTGGGTTGAGTTGAGTTGAGTTGAATAAAATATTGTTAAAATATTAATTTTAAATATTATGAGTGTATTGGGATTTGAAAAAGTTAAATTTTAAATATTATGAGTATATTGGGATTTGAAAAAGTGTATTGAGATTTGAAAAATGTGTAATGATGAGATGAAGTGAGTTGAGAGGAGTTTGCAACCAAACGGCTTCAACTTGGGCTAGTTTCGCACAAAATTTGTTCGTGGCCTTTTGGGTAACCGACCAACGATGAATTAAAGACTTTATTGTCCGGTCATTTGTGGTTTCCTTAAATTGCTGGAAATACTCATAAATTTTTTCCTAAAGTTGGGAGTGTTTTTGATCTGTTCCCTGGACGGCATCAAGGCTACAATTTAGCCATGCAGAGACAAGTAACTTGTCTTCTTCGGGGGTGAAATTTGCACCCCTCACTGATTTCCTAATGCCGATAGGCTCATTAGGGGGTAGGGGTGGAGAGTCATCAATGATCACTGGAGATGATCCACTTTGCCCACCATAAATGAGGTCGAGTTAAAGATCTTGACTTAGGAGATTGATGAAAAACATATGTCCAGGGTCTTGTGAATCCATTTCTAAAAACCCATTGAAAATGTTAGAAACGGATCACTAAAGTTGGGGGTTTAGTCCGGTTGGTTGGCTCAGAAACCGATTGGTATGATCTTTGAAAATTGGCCACCCACTGAAGGCTGCAACAACCGGTTGCTAGTAGATGTTGGCCATCCGGATTACCTAGCCATTTAGGAAATGACCATAAATTTCCCATATCCCCACAAATGGTTGTCATCATCACAGCCGATGGGGTTTAGTTTACACATGATGGTACTTCAACAACATAATACCAAACAACATACAAATCACAATAATGGTAAATAAGAGTATCCCCATCCGATTCAATTACATCATCAAATATATTATTAATTTAAAAGGCTTAGAATGGTGTAAATATTGACAGTATGCGTAAGCAAGGAGCCTAACATCAAATGACTGCAAAATCTTACCCGAACCCCGATTGCCTTTTGTGGAAAGTACCATAAACTGCAATATGGTCATTCAGGTGAGGATTATCCCGCCATATCGATGGGGCCCGACTAACACTTGTGACTAAACCCGCACTATAACACCATCATCACAGCCTAATAACAACCCCCTCCCTCGGAGATACGCAACACTACAAATGGGGCAATACCAAATAAAAAACTAGAACATCACGTGAACTGTAGAAAAGCTTGTATATTAGCAAAGGACAGTTGCAATATTACAATAAGGAGACATATAGAAAATGAGCACAAAAATATAGTTGAAAGCAAGGGATGCATACCTATATACAAGGATTATATATATTTAGATAGAGATTGAAAGAAATGTGGTATTTTAATTATTAGTTTTGTTACTTATTAACAATGATGATGTAGTGTTGTCATTTAAAAAAAAATTATGAAAATCTGATTTGGTTAAGGTTGTCACAAGTAGTGCTCTTCAGTTAATTTCAGAATAGGAAAAATGAAGATAAAAGGTGAATTTGTGTTCAGAAAAAAACTTTAAACAAGATCAACATGACTGTAGTATTGTTAATTTCTACTTTACATTAATCGACAGCCAGATTTCAAGTTAAAAGAGAGAAGTGGCACAGGGTATCAATATTAGTGCAGCTAGGAAAGGCAAAGCCAAAGATCAAATATATGATTTTCCAGTTTGAATGGCTAAATGGGTAAATCAATTTATAAAATTTTCACAGCAACCAAATGGTATATGAAGGTATATCAGAATACAAAATTCATCAACATGAATGAAAATGAAAGAAAATCCTGATAAAAAAATCATCTCCATTTTCGCACCAACCAAACATCATATATAGGAAAATAAGCACAGTAAACCATTGAGATTTTTGTAGCAACCGAACATGTGAAGGGAAATCAGAATACAAAAATTATCAACATGACTGAAAATGAAGGAAAATCATGACAGAAAAATTATCTCCATTTTCGCACCAACCAAACATCATATATACTGAAATAAGCACAGTAAACCATGGAGATTTTCGCAGCAACCGAACATGTGAAGGCATATCATTACAAAAAATCAACATTATTTTCACAGCAACCAAACAGTAGAGGAAGGAAAATTAGGCTAGAAAAATCATGGAGAAAATCGCAGCAACCATACAGTATATGAAGGAAAATCAGCACAGAAAATATGTGGACATTTTCGGGGTTCCCAAATAGCATATGAAGGAAAATAGGGCAGAAAATGCAAGCTCATTTTCTCAGCAACCAAACAGACGCCGAAGGGAAAATCAGGGGTTTAATCTCCCACATTTTTGTACCAACCAAACAGCAACGGTAAATTACAACCTAACACACGAAAAGCTCACATTTTCACAGCAACCTCACATATCGATGAGGAAATTCCAACCAGCCAAGCAGCAAAAAACAATTAAGATCAAACCGATTAAAACAGATCCCAAATCAACAGGTGCCAAGATTTGTATGATTCGTACATACCAAATTACAAAAGGGAGAGGCTTCGCACAGAGAGAGGAAGAGATACGACACCGTTCAGCCGGAGAGGGGATGGAATCGCACCAACCGTCGAGAGTAAGGAGAACACGGGATAGGGAACGGAAATGAGGTTTGGGGATGTACAATAGGTCCCCAAAGATGGGGACTTTCTGTACACCCCGGAAAATAACACCGCATTTTAGGGAACCGGATGGAGTGAGGGTTTTATAAAAAACCCTAAAAACTTCAACAAATAATAGGGAAATGAGGGAGATATAGAACCGGATGGGGATGCTCTCACATTCACACTCCAAGCCTCCCTCACCGATCGCCCAATCGACCATCCGATTCTGCTCACTCTTACCGCCAAAGAAACTTTCATCAATCTCCTGATGTATGCCCCGACTCTCCTTATGTGTAGATGTAACTACCGTTGAGGTCCTCCAACCAGTACTTCTACATCCCACGGGTGTAATAGCGAGCTCAGCGAAGGTTTTTCCTCTCTCTCTCTCTCTCTACTGACTCATGGCATACGTTTTGGATTGCATGTTCTGAAAGTATGTTCTGCGCAAGTTTTTTTTTCTGAATATTTGTTGGGTACTAATGTTTTTATTAGATTATATACGAGATTATGAATTATAGTATGTTGTATTAATCCAATTTTATGTGTTTTTTGGTGTTTAATATGATGCCCTGTGCTTGCTTTCGTTGTATGTTTAGCTGTGTAAAGTGCTTTGATTTCTTTTATTAGCTTGAAAACCAATAAAAAACATATACTGAAATGTGAGTTGAAGGTGGTTTACATGGATATTCATCCACTCTTACATTTTTTTAATTATATGATTTATTAAGCAATGAAATTGTTGTTGCTAAGAGCCAAAGAACCTGCGGAGAAAAAGCAAGAGAGACAAAATGCTATTAGTTCCACTTTGGAATGGGCTGTTTTGGAAAAAAAAAAAGGTAATATTTTATTACCATGACCTCTGCCTTTTTCTGTCTTCTTATAGTTTTCTTATATTTACGTTTTCAATTTCATGAATCATTTTTAGTTAGTTTATGTAATGCATCCATATTTACTTCCGTGCACATATTTTAATAAGAATTTATCTAGCTTTCTTTATTAGCCAGAGAATAAGAGCTCATTTGAATAGTGAGATGAGATGAGTTGAGATAATTTGTGAATAGTAGTGAGATTGTTAAGTTGAGATGAGATGTTTTTTGAAAATTTTGTATGTATGGATTAGGAAATAAGATGAAAGAAGAATATTGGGTTTTTGCGACCAATTCATTTTTGTCCCTACAGAAATTGACACCAAAACTTAGTTTTTGCATCCAACTTATACCGGTCACAAGTTTTTGTTGCTAAAGGAGATTTTTAGGAAAATGAACAGTTGTGAATATTTTGTGATGATATAGTTTTTTTTCGACTATTACTTTCGACACAGTAGGATTATAGGGTTTTTGCATTTAAGTCATTTTCGACTATACAAATATTGACGCTAATACATATTTTTGCGTCCAACTTAAAGTTGTCACAACTTTCCATCACAAAAGTTAAATCTAAGAAGACGAGAAGTATTTGGTGTATGGCAGCCATGAAGAAGCATTGGCGTCAGGGACTAGCTTGGTCAACCCACTGGTTTGGGTTAAACTATTTAGGAGATGAGGAAGAGAAGGTTTCAATGTATGAATGAATGTTCAAAGAAAATGTTACGTGTAATGGAGGAAAGAATGACAAAAACATTTATATAACATGTATATAGCTAACATTGGATTTTCATGGCAGAAAATCTCTAGCCAAAATAAAAAGAATCGTCAAAGGCTCAACATTAATCAAACAGCATGGCGTAAGTCATTTGTAAGGATCCTAGAAGAGAATGAATAGGCTTACTTTTAAATGAAATAATAAGAATATGGTGGCTATATTTATTCAGCATAAGTATCTTTTGACATAGTTATTTCTTATACCCATTAATGAGCTGCCATCAATTCCTATATTTGAAAATTAGCTAATAGAGTTTTGATAGGGATGAACCACTATAGCGGTGTGCAACCCCTACGTGGCAATCGTTTATTTTTTTAAATTTATTTTTAATTTTTAATTCTGCGATACGCACCGTTTTTGGTGCTGATTTCATATTTCCCAATTCGAATTCAAGTCCCCCCCCCCACGTCGAACCTCCTCTGCCCACCGCCACCGGCGACACTGAAGCGCCGTCGAGCCCGTCTGCACAGCGCCGCCCCTCTGTAATGGACCCCTTCACAGTAACAAAGAATGGATGTAATTCGAGGACATCACCCTCCAAGAAGCCTCCAAGAATTAGAGAGAGAAGTACGAAAGAGAAGAAGAGATAAAGAGAGAGAGAGAGAGAAGTGATTAACCCTGAATACCGAAGTTGGCCTCCTTCCCAACTCACGGTTGCCTTTTATAGATGAATTGTGTACGAAAACTACCACCGACTTATTACATTTCAGCCAATTAATGACTTAAACGACAGCTACGAAACGGTACCATTTTTATTTACATTTACTTATACTAAACGACACAATCACAATTAGTTATACTCAAACAACCAACAATTAACAAAACGCTGCGTATTGATCATTTCTTTTGCAACACTAATTGTTCAGCTTGCTTATGCTGGCCTCAATCCATGATCTCGTCCATTCTTGCATGATTCCAACCCGTGACATACTCTCCCCCATTAAAGCACCTTGCCCACAAGGTGAGGAAATTTGTCACGCAAAGACCAATAAGGTTCCCAAGTCGCATCATCAACACTAGCCCCTTTCCATTGAACCAACACATCAACTACTGCCCTATTGTGAACCTGTCTACTTCAACGTTGCAAAATAGCTTTAGGCTCAGGTGTTAATTCACCTTGCAAATCCACAGGAGGTAAGGCAGACAATGGAGAATGATATTGACCCAATTTCTTCTTGAGACAAGAAATGTGGAAAACTGGATGAATAGAGTTGTTTGGTGGTAACTCCAACTTATAAGCAACCTATCCCACTCTTTGAACAACTTGGAAAGGTCCAAAGAAATGAGGAGATAGCTTGAAATTTCTTCTGGCCAGCACTGAGTGTTGCCTATAAGGCTGCAACCTCAAATAAACCCAATCTCCAACAGCTAACTCCCTCTCAGTTCTCTTCTTATATGCTTGAAACTTCATCCTTTCTTGGGCAGCAGCCAAGTTAAGCTTAAGAGTAGACAGAATCTGCTCTCGTGTCTTCAAAATCTCATCAACTGCTTGATTAGCAGTTAAACCAGGTATATAAGACTACAGCTGAGTTAGAGGTCTACCATATACTACCTCATATAGAGTCATCTTAGTAGAAGTGTGAGGAGTTGAATTATACCTCCATTCAGCCAGAGTTAACCAATCAAACCATAACTTTGGCCTATCCCCAGTAAAGCTCCTCAAGAAGTGCTCAATACACTTGTTAACTGTCTCAGTTTGGCCATCACTTTGAGGATGGTAAGCTGATGAATAAGAAAGTGTCACACCTTGCAGCTTAAAGAGTTCTTTCCAAAAAGAACTAGTAAAAGTTGCACCTCTATCTGAAACAATATTCTGAGGCATCCCATGCAACTTAAAAACATTGTCAAAAAATAATGCTGCCACTTTGGATGCTGTAAATGGATGCTTCAAGGCCATAAAATGTGAATATTTTGATAATCTGTCAACAACAACCATGATGACAGAAAATCCTTTCGAGATTGGCAATCCTTCAATGAAATCCATGGAAAAATCTGTCCATATATGTGCAGGCACAGGTAAGGGCTGTAAAAGACCAGCAGGGTAGACATGTTCTACCTTATTTCTTTGACATAAATCACACTCTCGAATGTACTACTTCACTTCACGTTTAAGACCAGGCCAGTAAAAATCTTGTCGAGCTCTATGCAAGGACTTGTGAAAACCAGAGTGTCCAGCAGATGGACTAGCATGGACAAAATTCAAAATTTTTAATTTCAACTCAGGATTAGAAGGAATGTAAATTCTGCCTTTTCTAAACAACAGACCATGTTTAATAGAAAATGCAGAAGTAGAAGAAGAACCTCCTTGCAAAACTGTCAACTGTTCTTGTGCCTTTGGATCTGAAGCATAAGCTTGCTTTAATTCCTCCAACCAAATTGGTGTAGGAAATGAAATAGCATTCATCAAGGTGTTAGCATCCGAGACTTCCTTCCTCGACAAAGCATCTGCTGCTTTGTTTTCAACACCTTTTTTGTATTCAATAGTGAATTCATAGCCTAGCAACTTAGAAATCCACCTCTGTTGAGCAGCTGTCCCCACTTTCTGTTCTAACAAGTACTTGAGGCAGTGATGATCAGTTCTCACCACAAAAGCAGCCCCTAACAAATAAGGTCTCCATTTCTTGACAGCAATAACTAGTGCCAGCAGTTCTTTCTCATAGGTGGAAAGCATTAAATTCTTACCCTTGAGAGCTTGACTCAAAAATGCTAATGGTCTATGATCTTGCATCAAGATAGCTCCTACACCCATTCCACTTGCATCACATTCCACCACAAATTGCTTTTTAAAGTTGGGCAAACATAAAACTGGAGGGCTGGTTACAGCTTTTTTCAGTTCCTCAAAAGCTTTAGTTGTTGTCTGAGACCATTAAAATGCATCTTTTTTCAACAAAACAGTCAAAGGTGCAGCTATTTGACCATATCCTCGAATAAACTTCCTATAATATCCTGTCAATCCCAAGAAACCCCTTAATGACTTAAGATTTTTTGGAATTGGCCAAGATATCATTGCATCCAACTTCCTTGGATCAGCGTTTACACCATCTTTTGAAATTAAATGACCAAGATATTCAATTTCTGAACATGCAAAGTGACACCTTGATTTCTTTGCAAACAACTGATTCTTCTCAAGTGTATTCAACACAGTGGTCAAATGAATTAACTGGGATGACAGATCCTTACTATAGACAAGGATGTCATCAAAAAATACTATGACAAACTGTCTAAGAAAAGGTTTAAAAACCTCATTCATAAGTGCTTGAACTGTTGAGGGAGCATTCATAAGGCCAAATGGCATGACAAGGAACTCATAATGTCCCTCATGAGTTCTGAATGCAGTTTTAGGCACATCTTCAACTCTCATTCGAATCTGGTGATATCCAGATCTCATATCTAACTTTGAAAAAACTGTTGAGCCAAAAAGCTCATCCAATAACTCATCAACAACTGGTATTGGATATTTGTCTTTAATAGTAGCCTCATTAAGCACCCTATAGTCGATACACATTCTCCAAGAGCCATCAGATTTTCTCACTAACAATACAGGAGAGGAAAATGGGGATTGATTGGTTCTAATTACACCAGACTTAAGCAACTCAGCAACAATCTTTTCTATTTCTGTTTTCTGAAAATAAGGATACCTGTATGGTCTGACATTCACAGGTACAGTATCCTTTTTAAGAAGTATCTGATGATCACGAGCTCTTTGAGGATGTAAGGTAGTAGGTTCATCAAAAACCTTTCCAAACTTCTGCAACAAGTGAATAATTTCTGGAGGAGAATTGTCCTGATTCTTCATAGGGCTGTAAACGAGCCGAGTTCGAGCGAGCATGGGATGTGCGAGCTTGGCTCGTTCGCTACTCGAGTCGAGTTTGGGCTCGGCTCGTTTGTCAGCCGGGCCTAGGAGAATGTCCGAGCTCGGCTCGTGTACAAGGGAAATGAGCTCGAGCTCGAGCTCGAACTCAGTTCTATTAACGAGCCGAGCCCAAGCTCGACTCGAGCTCGGCCCACTAATGCAAAATCTTAGTGAAAAAAGAAGAAACATAAAGATCAACCGGAAAGGTAAAAAAATAAATAAAATTAAGAGATATGAACACAATCTCTTCAAATATATCAACATCTGTTCGGATCTACAGAGGAAGAAAACCAACAACCGAAATAAAAGGTTCTTAAAAAAATTTACATTAACTCAAATCTGTAGGAAATGAACAACATGTATTCATTTCCCTACAGATCCACGATGGAAGAAAACACAAACAAAATAGAAAAAGAACAGAGAAAAGGAGACTGGAAGAAAAATAAAAAATAATAATCAATCGAAAAGAAAAAAAAAAGTTAACAATGTTTACATCTAACACGATCTCTCAAAATATATGAAGATCTGTTTGGATCTAGAGGGGAAAAAAGGCAACAAAAATAAAAGGAAAAAATTGTTGACATGTAACACCCACCCATTTCTCAGCCGCTCCTCATGTCAAGCATGGCTTAAAGCCATCGTCACCAGATGTGTAGACAAATTTCCACACAATTTTCTCTTTGTAACATCTCTCTCTTCTCCCTCAAGGCAGGGCTCTCCGTTACTGTCTACGGGTTGAGAAGGAAGAAAGGCTGAGTTTTGGAGGATTCGGGAAGGAACAAGAGTCAAGATGAAATGGATGCAGATTTTGGTCTGAAGTCTTTTGGTCAAAAAGGTTAAAGTGAAGTGCAGTGCAATCTTAGTCGTTGGATCATGCATTGGGTATTGGGAAAGAAGATGGAAATCACACGTGGAGGCAGCAGCATTAGTCTTACCTTATGTACTTGAAATTACTATTAAGCCATTATCTTTAGTTTACTACTTTATTAGCATTTAAATTTGTAATGTTTATTATATCTTTTAAAATAATGCTAAAGGTTCCCTCTCATCTACCCACCGTTGGCCTTTTTATTTATTTATTTTAATTTTTTTTTGTGATTAAAGAAACATATTTTTAATAATATTATGAATATTTTAAAAAAATATTTAAGATGATAAAAAAATACATATAATAAAAGGACTAAAAAAATACATTAAAACCACTAACAGTAGCTCCCAACAGTGGCTCTAGCGTGGTCTATCCTTTTAATAGTTGTCATCATCCCATTGGTTGATAATTATATTTGTGTATATTTGTAATACATTTAATACATAGTTATAGACTATAGTGATTTAGTTATAGTGATTTAGTATATAACTATAATTATAGTATATATTAGACTATTAGTATTAGTTTTTTTTTATAAGTATATTAGACTATTAGTATTAGTTATAGTGATTTAGTATAACTATATTAGTATAAGTATAACTATAGTCTATATTAGTATAACTGCTAATGTCTTATGTAATTTTCAAAATTTAGGAATAATATTTGAGTATTTTCTTTATTTTTATATGTATATTTATTATATATAAAACTTATATATATAAAATATGTTGTATAATATAATTTTAGTATAAAACTTATGTATTCATCACAACTTCTAGTTCTATAAGACTATAAGTTAATAATATAAATTTATATATAGTATATGTAGTGGACTATAAGTAAGACTAAGTCTATATACATAATTATGAATATGATAAATTATATATATATATATAAAACTAACTTTTGGCTATTATATATATCGTATTATATATGTATAAATATATACGAGTCGAGCTCACGATTCGAGTCGAGTCTTAGACAAGTTTGTTCACGAACATTAATCGAGTCGGTCGAGTTTTATACGAGTTTGTATCGTTTAATAATCGAACATAATTCTATGTTTACGAACGGCCTATTTAATATTCGATTCGAGTCGATTTCGAGTTTTATCGAGTCGAATTCGAGCTGCCTGTCGAGTAGCCTGTTCATTTTACAGCCCTAATTCTTCATAGGCTCCATAGACATGAGCTGTAACCATACTCCTTTAGAACCAACTTTAGAAATCATTGAAATTTCTTTATCATCTACCAAGGTAGAAGCAGGTGCTGTAAGGCCTTTGAGAGAGACCTTCTTCCCTTTATAATCAAACTGCATTTGTAGGTCTGCAAAGTCCCAAAGTATAGGCCCAAGTGAAGAAAGCCAACTAACCCCCAACACCATATCACACCCTCCTAAAGTCAAAGTAAAGAATTCAGCAACAAATCTCGTGCCTTGGATTTGTATGGACACTGCAGTAGTTCTGCCATCACTACTCAAAATGTCCCCATTAGCAACCTTGACCTGCATAGATTGGCCTTGCTGTACCACCAATCCACACCTTCCAACTAGTGCAGTATCCACAAAATTGTGGGTGCTGCCAGAATCAATTAAGATGACTACCTTCCTTTTATTAATTTGCCCCACTACTCTCATAGTTTTTGTACTAGGTGTGCCTACCATAGCTTGCAACGAAATAGAGGCTATGTCTGCAGACTCAGGCTCTTCATGTATCTCCTCTATAATCAATTCTTTCTCCTTTATAGGCTCACTAGTGGTTCCCATATCCATTCCTTCCATCACATAAACTCTAGGTTTAGTACATTTATGTTTAGTACATTTATGGCCTGACTGCCATTTCTCATCTCAGAAGTAACACAAGCCTTTCTTCCTTCTATCTTGCATTTGTGTCTCATTAATTTTCTGGTAAGGCATCCTAACAGCAGGCACTTTAGGAGTCCCTAAGATAGATCCACCACCACTTGACTGGTGTGAATTAGTAAAATTATTCCTCCACAACTTCTTTGTACTCCAAACATATTCCTCTTGAATTTTTGCCAATCCAAAGGCTTCATTCAAAGTGGAGGGATTCAACATTTTTATTGGAAGCCTAACCTCATCTTTTAAGCCACTCAAAAAACAGCTCAATTTATTTTTTTTAGAAACACCTTTAATGCAGTTGGAAAGCAATTCAAACTTAGTCTTATATGAAGTAACAGAGTGAACCTGTTTAAGGCGTGTCAATGCTTCCATAGGATCATCATAAGCATTTGAACCAAATCTGACCTGCAACGCCTGAGTAAATTCCTCCCATGAATGAAATATTCCAGAGTCACTAGCATCCTGGAACCATACCAAAGCTGCATCATCAATATGAAATGAAGCCAAAAAAATTCGCTGACCAGGAGGTACTTGATGATACAAAAAATACTGATTAACTCTATAAATCCATGCCGAAGGGTCTTTTCCACCAAATCTTGGAAAATCTAACTTTAATCCCCTGATATTGGCTCTTTCACCCATATTTCTACAATAAACTTCTCCCATACCTTCTTGACCATCGTCATCACCTCCAAGATGATTATGCACATTCCTCACATTGTGTGCATTAACCTCAGATTGATTATTACAGGAAATCTTTGAAATGTGCTGTAATAGCTCCCCAAACCTTCTATCCTGACTCTCCC
The DNA here is from genome assembly GCA_011037825.1 of Carya cathayensis. NCBI lineage: Eukaryota > Viridiplantae > Streptophyta > Magnoliopsida > Fagales > Juglandaceae > Carya > Carya cathayensis. The sequence continues at coordinate 219,722 of QGSO01000209.1, forward strand.
TTTCCACTCTAGCTATTTCTTGCTGTTGAACCAAAACAGCAATAGTATCTTCTATTTGTTTCTGCTAACGCTCCTGCTGTAGATGTAAATGATTCACAGAATCAAGAATCTGTGCATATGATCTCGTTCCTTCAGCCATTACTGACTACTGATAGCAAAATGTAATGGACCCCTTCACAGTAACAAAGAATGGATGTAATTCGAGGACATCACCCTCCAAGAAGCCTCCAAGAATTAGAGAGAGAAGTATGAAAGAGAAGAAGAGATAAAGAGAGAGAGAGAAGTGATTAACCCTGAATAGCGAAGTTGGCCTCCTTCCCAACTTACGGTTGCCTTTTATAGATGAGTTGTGTATGAAAACTACCACCGACTTATTACATTTCAGCCAATTAATGACTTAAACGATAGCTACGAAACGATACCGTTTTTATTTACATTTACTTATACTAAACGACACAATCACAATTAGTTATACTCAAACAACCAACAATTAACAAAACGCTGCGTATTGATCATTTCTTCTGCAACGCTAATTCTTCAGCTTGCTTATGCTGGCCTCAATCCATGATCTCGTCCATTCTTGCATGATTCCAACCCGTGATACCCTCCCAGTGTCTCCCAGGTCTCCTTCCTCCCTGTTGCCCACCAATCTCCTTTGGTTCCTCTCCCCCCCCCCCCCCCCCCCGGGGGGCCCCCGCATCGCCCATCCTCTCCCCCACCCCCACCACCTGCGTCGTCCATCCTCCCAATATTTTGGTCATCGTCCCGAGTGTGTGTGTGTTTCTCTCTCCATGATTTTCTTTGCTTCATTTCTTTTTTAGGCATTTGAGGTTGATTTTGGGACATGTCACACGGTTGCTAACTCTCTCTCTCTCTCTCTCTCTCTCTCTCTCCTACTTTAGAATCGACATCAACGATCCAAATCTACATTTCGGTAGCTAGGTGACTGGTTTCTTGCCCTAGAGTCCCTCCCTATCTTGCATTTCAAGCCAAAATGCTTGGGCTTTAGTTTGGAGTGCTGTCGTTGATATTGGGTTGTGGTTTGTAGTTCGTGCATACCTATATTTGTGTTTTTGGGTGTCTTCTGTCGCATGGTTGCTAACATCTACAATTTCGGGTTGTGTTTTGTTCGGCATATAGGCTGGATGGATACACAAGTCTAAGTTGTCTAACTTCCAAGTTTATTATTTTCAAATCTAATCCAATATTGCTCTATCTAAGCAACTTGATCCATGATTGCTCTGTCAAATCTAATCCATGATTTATCATTGCATTTTGGTTGAATATATGACCATGAATTTGTAGATCACATCTTACTCCCCATTTTCTTATTTGGATTGGGAGGTGCCGTGGTGGTTTTAGAATTAAAAGAAGGGGGATGTGTTTCTTTGCTAGTTTTTTCTCCCATACCCCTTCTCTGCTGGCAATTTGTCCCAATTTAATTCTCTCACGCATGAGTCTAGTGTATTCTAATTCTTAGAACTCCGAAAGAAACCATCTTTTACTTTGACATTGTCAGTTTTCTTTTTCCATTTTTTGCTATAAGTTTCTAATAATACTGGCTGTCTTGTCATATACGACTTTGTAGATAGTTGTTATACTATTGAATGCTTCATTTATATATGTACCAAAGGGGGAGAGCCTGGTTATAGCAATTTTTTTACTCCTGTGAGAAACTCTATGGAAAGATGTTTCTTGAATCCTATATCCACCTTGGCAATTTCATAGTTTATTATAAGCAAAACTTTGAGCTGCACTGCTTTATGCTGATAAATGTTAGAATTACAGTAGCATCTCAATACATATTTTCTGACGTGTCTGAACGTCATGAACACACCAATACGGACTAGTTTGAACTTTTGTGCTTCATAAAAGTTAGGGTTGACAAAAGAAGAGATAGATTTAGACAGTGGGGGAAAACTCAGGTCTCAACAAAAAGTTTCACCATATATGTTTCTGAGAGTTGGGCTCGATCTATATAGAAGAAGCCTAACTCAAATTAGGGTTATGAATGGAAGCCACATTAGAATCTTAAATTCCCATTCTTTGATCATGCTTCAATGGAATAAAGGAGCATATTCTCAAGCAAATGAAAATTTGTACCCCTGCTTTGTGGACCTATTATACGGTATGAAGGGGCTAATAGCTAGTTTTTGCAAATGTTAAGGGTTTTTATTTTTTATTTTTATTTTTTGGCTTTAAGAATCCTGTAATTTAAACTTTTATTTCTTTGTTACGCTTCTTTTGTGAACTTAATAATGATAAACCTGCCTTACCTCCTACTTGGTCTTTTATGAAAAAAAGAGGTTTTTTTTTTTCACTGTTTTATGGAAACAATATATCAAATTGGTCTTCCAAGCAATGGCATGGCTTACTTTAAATTTTATTTTTTATATGGTGTTTGGCTTCTTTTTTTCCCGGACTCTACTGCTCACTAGGTTCCAATTATTTGTAAGTAACATGCTTTTATTGTGGGAATGGGACTTCTTATGTAATTTACTGTATGTTTAGAACATGATGTCCGGTTACTTTCAATTGATCCTGGTGAGTTTTGATAGGGATCAGCCACTGTAGCGGCATGCAATTTTGCACACCCTACGTGGCAATCGTTTTTTTTTTTTTATATATCTTTGAAACGCACCGTTTTTTGGTCGGAAGTTTTCATATTATTCCCATTTGAATTGAATGAGATTTAGAAAACAAATCATCAAGGAAAAGAAAGAGCAGAGCCTTAATTAACATTGTGGAATTACAATGATTCCGATCAGTGCACTGTCACTCACATTGGCCAGATTAATCAGCTACTCAGTCACATTTAGAACTAAACAAAACACAAAGATGAAAGAAATGAGAAGGAAAGGCTGATTACTTAGATAGACAAATTAGACACAACCCTAGGACAAGTTAAGAGCTTGCAGCTACTTAATTCCCACCTTCAATCTAATTTATCTGACAGTGCAAGCAACTGCATGAGCCCAAGACTAAAGAAACTCATCAATAAATAGTCACAAGTACAGTTGGATCCAATCTGTATATTTCAAATTTGATCAGAACAATGAAAAAAGGAATATCTAGGCAAGGCCATTATCATTACCTTGTTTACAATATTCTCATGAAAGGATTGAAGCGAATTTATTTATACAGCCTTAGCAACTAATGTTAATGTTGGTGAATGTAGGAATGATAAAGTGTCCCCTTATGCTTAAATGCTTTTTATTTTTTTAAAGTTTTAATATTCTTTTTTTTATTATTATTAATGGTTATCAATTATGAGACTTTAATGTTCCTTTTTATTCTTTTGCCAGAAGACAAGACTTGCGATCTCACAAGCGTCTAGATGACTACAGTCAAAGGATCCTCGACCTCAATGATAGAGCTAGTATTCGAATGAACAAGAATTATTTCTCTCTTGTCATTGATGCGAGGGGTTTTGAGACTCGAGATTTTCAAGAGAGTAATTGTCGGCATTTTATTAACAAGGCTAGATATTTAAGATTGGGTAAAGGAGGTGCCATTTCTGTCATGGATGTCGATGATGAGGGAAGGTTATGAAATGTGTTTTGGGCTAATGCACGGAGTCGAGCGGCCTATGAGTATTTCCGAGATGTAACTTTTGATACAACGTACCTAACAAACCGGTACGGGATGCCTCTCGCCATTTGTTATTGTTAACCATCATGAGCAGTCCATACTACTAGAGGTGGGGTTGTTGTCCAGCGAGGACACGCATTCCTTTGTTTGGTTGTTCCGCACGTGGTTGGATTGCATGAATGGTCAAGCGCCCAAAGCCATCATAACCGAACAAGACTGAGCAATGAAGAACGCAATTTCGATCGTATTTCCTGAAACTCGTCATAGATATTGTCAATGGCATATAATGCGCAGACTTCTAAAGAAGTTAGGATCTCACTCCCATTTCAGCACAAGGTTGAAGATCTCCATTCAGGCTATATTGAATGATTCACAGACATGCACGGAATTTGAGGAGAGGTGGGGTCAACTTCTTGATAAGTATCATCTCAGAGGTAATAATTGACTCAAGTCCTTATACGAGGAAATGACTTATTGGATTCCAGTTTACTTGAATGATGTATTTTGGGCTGGTATGAGCACGACACAACGGTCAGAAAGCATGAATGCTTTCTTCGATGGTTATGTCCATTCCGGTACGACCTTGAAGGAATTTGTAGACTAATTGATAATGCTCTAAGAAAATAGGTGGAGGTAGAGACAACGGCTGATTTCAACTCCAGTAACTAAACGATTCCCTGCATTTCCCCTTTCAACTTTGAGAAGCAGTTTCAGAGGGTATACCCAAATGCAATGTTTAAAGAGTTTCAAAAAGAGTTGATGGGCTTAATGTGTTGTAATTGCACACGGGTAAGCAAGCAGGAGTGCATTTCAACCTTCGATATCTTGGATGAAATCTCTATTTATGGCTGCAACAAAATAGTCCACTACACACTTTACTATAACGAAAAAGAGTGCGAGTTAAAATGCACGTGTACATTGTTTGAGATGAGGGGAATTTTATCTAGGCATGCACTTAAAGTTTTCAATTGTCCCGAATTAATGTGGTGCCAGATAGATATGTCTTGGATCGCTGGAGGAAGGACGAGAAGAGGACATACACATTGATCGAAAGTAATTATGATGACTTGCGGGCCAGTGGAGATGCACGGAGGTATGAGATGGTGGTTAAAAGATGCATGAAATTAGCAGCTAAAATCTCCCTTAGTGATGAGCGTGTCAATGCATTCCTGTGCGTTGTCGATGACTTTGATTCAAAATATGATGATGTAACATTTGGGTCAAGATTCGAATCAATGAAGGTTGGACCGAACGTAGTCACAGATAAGAGTAAGAAGATATTAAACCCCCACATGGTTTGAGGGAAAGGGAGACCCCAAGTAAGAGAAATGTTCCGCTCATGGAGAAGGTGGCAAGAAAGAGAAAGGTAGTATACTTTCCAAATTTCAAGTTACTAGTTAGTATTCTTTTTCTAATCTATGTCTATTTTTTATTCTTTAACTTAGGCTTGCAGGAAAATATTGGATGATGAAACGGGATTGGGTGACATCCCGAGATCTCAACACCACCAATTTGATGATGGCGTTGGTGTTCGGATACAAAATAGTATTTTCACAAAATCCATGCCATCGACGAAATCAAGAGGTCTTCGGCTATTAGTTAAATGTGTCTTTGAATATATTTTTTTCAATTAAAGATTGCATGCATGATGTAAAAGTTGTTTACATTATAGTTGTTCTCTTTCAGATGTGCCGCCATAATTGAGTTTCTGTTTTTGTGTCTGTTGGTAATGGTCATGGTGTAGTTTGTGTTTGTTGATGTGAAGTCATTTTTGTTCTGCTCGGAGAGAGTTGTGTGTAGTTTGTGAATATGCAAAGTGTTTCTTTTTTGTTCCTCTTGGAGAGGGTTGTGTGTAGTTTGTGAATATGCAAAGTGTTTCTTTTTTTATTCCTCTAAGAGAGGCTATGCCGTTTGTAAATATGCAAGGTCTTTCATTTTTGTACCTCTTGGAGAGAGTAGGGTGTAGTTTGTGAATATGCAAAACGTGGGGAATATTTTGAAAATGCATTTTTGTACCTCTTGGTGTAGTTTTGGTGTACTTTGTGAATATGCCAAAGGTAAGGTTTTGTGGAGATGCAATGGCTTATTTTTTGTACCTCTTGGAGAGGTGGGGTGTTCTCGTACCATGAGCCGACTAGTCTTCCTGCAGTTGGTTTTTGGTAGCATGATTGTGTGTAGGTTGGTTAAATGTGACTATTGATGATGGGCAACATGCAGAGGTTTAGTTTCTTTTCATTCTCATTTCAAAATTTATTGTATGAATATTTGTGTAAAAAAGGGTAAGGAAAGATTGGGCGTCAATCCCATTTGTTGTATATATAATGAGGAAAGCTGTGTTTATAGATATATAGATATATATATCTCTAGATATTTTTTAATTATATCTTATTTCATTCTTCAAAGTATGTGACTTTTTAGAAATTCTCACTTTTTATTTGGAATGTGTATTTCCTCTCATTACCTTTCTTAGGTAATGGCCATATGTGCAGATTTTCTACTCATTTGTCTTCGTGCCTCCCTTTTATTGGGTAATGCATTCCAGGTTACAGGTTTTTCATTCCCATAGATTTATGCTATTACTTGAAAATAGTCCAGATTAATGATGTACCTTGACTTGCGTGGTTCCCAGGATTCTGGCCACAGGTGGCCCTTGCTGGAACATCATATTCATTTTTTGCAGAGATTAGATATGAATATTGGCCAGATGAATATGTCTGCTGAAGAAGTTTTATTTGTATCTATTGGGAAAAATATGCTTGGAAAGCTAGGAGAAAGATCAACTTTACTCAAAACAGAAACTATATTTAAAGCATTTAAAGCAATTGTCTTCTAATTCCTTTATACTTTCTGAGATCTGAGTGGAGGCAAAGTAACATAGTACTCAATTAACTCAGGAAATTTTAGCAAGATTTCGTTTTTTTTTTTTCAAAAAAAAGCTGAAAAAAAAAGCTTGTCATCTGATAAATTTCCTATGTGGTTTTGCTTTTCATTCATCCAGGTACATTCTGTCCACGGATTATCGGTTAAGGCACAGGAGAGGAAAATCTGAATCTTTGCGCGTGCAGCACATTAATACAAAGGATGTGAGGTTTGTGGTTGACCTGTATATGCCATCTAAAGCTATTAATATGTTGATTCTTATTGGAATTTTGTAACGAAAGTTAATTTACCGTAGGGTGACAATTGGTACTTGGAATGTTGATGGAAAACTTCCAAATGAAGATGTTGAGATTGATAACTGACTTTGTACAGAAGAGCCAGCAGATATTTACATTATTGGGTGAGTGATTACTCACCCCTTGATGGGTGGTTTTCTTGCAGAAATTGGTTAAGATACATTAGGTTACAAAGGGTAATAGTGCCTTCACAATGTGTTTTGAAGGAATAATTGTCGAAGAATAGTTTATATTGAAGGCCATATTCAATGAGATGGTCTTCAATATAAACTTCAAATATAAAAAAAAGTTTATATTGAAGCCACCTCACGAGAATATAGTGAAAAACGATAGAATAATGGACTTAATAAAGACCACAATATTGTTAATGAGTAGCTTGGATGTCACATAAACATATATTGTTTTGATAATGTATTGTTTACATTGGATTGTTTTCATATCATTTCTAGTATTTGCATGGTTAATTTTCCAAGTACTGCACATTGAGAAAAGCAAGTTTATGATATGCTATTATAGGAAAGTATTCATGATTATCCTATATACATGCTATTCTAAGGAGATTGTCGACTTTTGCTTATTGCTTTCAGCAGTCCGCTCATAAGTATTTACCTGGGGTGTGAGAGCTTGTTCTGGAATGTTTCAAGTTCAGCTATTAAAGAAGTTCAGAAATTGGTCCTGGATCCAAAGTAAGCAAATCTCATTTTATTTTTCTTATATTGTTGATCAGTTACCCCCTCCACCAACCTGGCTATCTTTTCCGTCCATATTTTATATAAATTCTGAAAGGCATATGGAATTTTTCTGTCAATGGAAAACTTGGTGCAGAGCATGGATTTGAAGATCCTAATTTGACTGCAATGGTTTCAGAGAACTTGGAAAAGATGTTTAAGGGTAGACACATAACTTGTGCTTGGTATTCTGTACAGTAATTAGGTATAAGAATTCTAGTGTTTAAATAGGGAGTCACAGCTCTAAATGTGTTAATATGTAATTTTTGACACGCGCTTACAATGGTGCTTTTTGATTATATACAATGCTGCATGCAATATTCGAATGAAAACCATGGTAGTACACTGATCTGCAGAATGACTTGCTATAATCAAAATACACTTACGTGCTTTTGTTTGCTTGGATTTAGTTAGCAGAGGAAAGCTACATCATCAAACCTACAACGAAAGTATATATATTTTTCAAATTAGTCTTGTTTTTCTAATTCCTTTCTCAAACTACTATACTGGTCTCATGATCAGCTTGCCAATTGCGATTTCCAATGATGTACATTTTAAATTGATTCAATTTGGGAAACTTGTGATATAAATTGGGTTGCTCCATTCCTTCCAAGACTATTCCAAGACTAGTACAAGTACTCTCCATCATTACCAATGCGAATGATATCATCATTTATGCTTGAATTTAATGGAAATTTTGGTTTCATTTATTCACATGGAAAATTGTTAAGGTTCATCCTCATGCTGTGTTGATCCATCCATGTTACTATCTAGTATTTTGTGAGGTATTCTGACTACATTGGATAGGTGGCCAAATGTAATTGGTACGTGGCAATCCACAATAGACATTTTATACTCTTAATTGAAAGGTTAGGTGGGAAAATTGTAACTGAATATGGTACACTATATGTCCTGATATATGGTGTACTTGGATAGAAAGCAATTATAGGAAGATTGAGGTCTCTAAATGAATTGAATGCTAGAAAATAACAAAACTTGTCACACCCGAAACTTCATTAAAGCACACCTTAATTTTCCATAACCTATAGATTCCCCTTTTGTACATTAGAACCAAAATATAGGGAGTACAATTACATTAGAACCAATTCAAAACGATATACTCCATACAACGTGTAAAGTTACCAACAATTTATCCTAACCAAGCTAACAATATTACAATTTTGAGAACCTAATACAAACACAATAATTTTCTATTTTTAATTTCAAGAGTTCTGTCTCTCTTACTTTATCTTCCCTTTCCTGAACTTCGCACTCTTGAAGTAGCACGTCATCTCACATCTTCCAAACTTTATTTTCTCTTGTACAAATATTCTAGTCTAGCAAATGAAATATATCCGTCTAAACGAAGAATTCACACCTCACATCTCCATACACACAGTACGAACTTCCAATTAACATGATAAAGTACACCCCATAAGCAGCAAATCAATATGCAAATATGACAAATAAAAGAGTTGCTTTACCGTATCATACTTTGGGCAAGCATAAAATCTCTTTCCAGGATTAGACTTAGTGTGGGATGTCTTTAGTGATGTTTTCAAGCCACACCAACAAGTTGGTGATTCCATCACTTCATCATTAGATAAAGATGATTGGGATGATGTCATGCGTGATTCTAAAAAATGAAAAACAAATTCAAAGACAAGAGTCTGTCTCATTTACAAAATTGAATGCATAGTAATAGAGCCTAGTGAGTGTATGAGCAAAAAAGACCGAAGAAAATTTAAAGTTAACTGGAATTCAAGGAAGCCAATATGAGTGGCTCATTATCATGCCAAATTAAGATAAATCCTTTCAAAAAATAGTGAAACAAGCACAAGTGACAGATAAAACTAGCAATGCGGGCCATTATCTCATATCATATGGTAGACAGGTGCATATAAATTAAAACAAACATTTTAAAAGGTGAAATAAAGTATAAGTCATCACCTGAACTAACTAGCATGTTTAATGATAGACAAAATTAGTTTCTTTGTTTCTCTAGGCTTACGCCCAAGTTTTGGAATGGTACTTCAATATCTACAAACGATGCATTCTACGAAATCTAATCCATTTCTACTATTGCTTAAGGCCATGTATCTCAGCTAGATATTTTAGATAGAAATATAAAGAAGCATTGTGAATTTTAGTTTTTTTTTTTTTAATTTTTCCTTTCTTTCCTGTAAAGCAGAAGAAGCACTTAGCTAACATTTTTCATACAGGCCATTTTTCCTTCTTTTTGTTTTTTCTAAATTTTAAGCCAACATTCCAAGCCATTTACCTTCCTTCATTTTTGCTTTCTGTTTTTCAAAAAAATACTATTTAACCTCTTCAATACTAAAACCGTAAGGCCATTATCTCATATCATAATTTATCCAGGCACATGTAACTTAAAATAGACATTTTAAAAGGTGCAATAAAAGTATTAATCAGTTTGTGCTAGAAGAGAGAGAGAGAGAGACACACACACACACATAGAGAGAGAGAGAGAGAGAGAGAGAGAGAGAGAGAGAGAGAGAATGCTTCACCCAATCACATTCAATTAAAGTACCCATGTGCCATCCAAAATTTAACAAACTACATGATCATAATATGAATGGAAATCAAAGCACAAGTTATAGGTCAAGTATTTTCTTTATGAAGTAAAATAAACCAACAAAATCATCTTGAAAAGATATGAACTAATTAAAAGCTTTCTTATAACATAAATAAGCTTACCTATGATGAGCCATAGCTTTCTTTCTTTCCAACTTGCAAAATAATTTTTTTTTTAGGTTTGCAACTTTAAGAATGAGAAACTTGCCTCTTACCTTAGACAGTAGCTGAATACATTGTAGGCGTAATCCAAAATGGTTTCAATTTTAGAATCATGTTCATAATCATGCACAAGTTATGAACTTATCACAATACCCTTAGCCATAGCATTAACAAATTTCAATTCATTCCAATGTGGTCAATTTACATGCAAGAATTTAACAAATTTACTTTGGCGTAGTAACATTTATTGAATTTCAACTCAATTACCTTGGACTAATTAGAGGTCAATTTACATGCATGAATTTCATAGACTCGATTACACCAAAGATTACTAAAGAAAGCAATATACAATATTATGATTACATAACTTCATCAATCTTTTTTTTCTTTTGGGATAAGTTATAATCTTCATCAAAACTTTCTTCATTGTATACAGACAATTTTAGTTTGAATTTCCATCACTCATCTAAGCCTACATGACATCATAAGTTAAGTGAGATTGACATTTAGGAGTACGAGTACATGATGGAAGCTTTCATTAAAACTTGGTTTTCTAATTGAAGCAGCACACACTTTAAAGCTGAAAAATCCATAACACGAAAAATTTCATGAAGATGAAGATTGGTCAATAACTTCGCCTGTGGCTGCAGATCTCCGAGTAGAAATAAAACTTTTCAATCAGCACCATCAGAGGATGGGCATAGTGAGGGTCGACGGAAGCTACAGTTCTGGGCAAAGGGAAGGTCGCGATGGGGCGACACGAGGGTGGGGGTGGTTTAGGGCTGGGCGACGCGGGTTGGGGTGGGGTTTAGCTATAGTTCTAGGCAGAGGGAAGGTTGGCGACGGGGCGACGTGAGGGTGGGGGTGGGTTTAGGGCTGGGCAATGCTGGTTGGGGGTGGGGCGATGTGGGTTGGGGTTGGGGAGGTAGTATGCTACGCAAGGAGGGGAAGCGACAAGGGGGTGAGGGTGGGGGTGGGGGAGAGTGATGCAGGTTGGGGGTGGGGCGACGCGAGGGGACGTGGGGGATAGGGGTGAGGGAGAGCGATGGTTGGGGGTGGCGCAACGCGGGGGTTGGGGGTGAAATTTGAAATGGTGTGAAATGAAACAAAGAAAGGGAACGGGAACGTGGAACAAGCTGCAGGGACAAAAAGGGAAATTCACATTATCCACGTAAGGTGTGCTCCGACTTCAGCTAAATAGTGGCTAACGAGAAGACTTATTGTAGCTAATATGTGAGTTCTTATTTCAGAAAGTTCTTTGTTTTCAATGGCCTGTTTAAGAGTTAGTAGTTTCATTGTTCCTGGTTTTTATTTGTGCAAGCATCAGTAGAGACACACTAATGTGCAGCATTTAACATTTCCTGTTTAGAATGACAGTTTCTAGTTTCGGCCATATAGAAGTAAATAAGAAAATTTATTCAGAACAACATATATGTGGGGATGAGAGTGACTGAGAGAAGCAATAGCTGCCACCTGTTGTGTAGGCACCTTATGACTAACCATTAAGAAGTGCAATCATTCTGTTATGTAGTATGAAGTCTGGTGCCTCTACCTAGTTTAGTTAAATTAGTTATAATGTTTATATGTTCATTATTCATATCTACCAAACGACTTTCCACATACATATAGTGGTCTGAACGAGCAAACTTGGTAGACTTCTACAAGGATGTTCGCCAGTCTAAGAAGAAGGATCAATTTGTGACGGTGGCCACAAAAAACCTTTATGTGAGTCTTAGGCATTTTTTCTATGCTGGTAGATACATGTACTGTTATTTTTCAATACTCTCCTCTATAAATAGCGAAAATGAAGTGATGGCTTCACTCCTTAGCTGGTTTTCTATGTTTGTGCAGAAGGTGATGGTTGGTAAAATGGATAATTTAGAACCTGAGGAATGTACTAAGGAGGCAGCAGCGTGTGTCTTTAGGGAGGTACTTGGTCATAGACCATGATATGCCAGAGGCCTAGGCGAGATGGTTATACCGGAGTCTAGAAAATAACATGAGCATGAGTGAGAATAAGAATATGCTTCTTTAGTGGAAAGACATAGGAAAGATGCTGACTATAATAAGAGCCAGCTAGAGGATTTGAGGGGAGATATGACAATACTTTTGGAGAGGCAACTTCAAACTGACTGACATGTTGTCGAAGAGTTTGCTGTTCGAAAGGCAGTCCCACGGAGAGTCTCAATTTGAAACTCAGAGAGATTGCCTATGATGGATGATTCTCGCACGTGTATTTTGTTTTTTGTGTTTTTTGGTAGGAATTCTGGTGGCAGGGTTATGTTAATGGGTGTGGGATGTTACAATGTGGTTTTTTGTGGGAGGTAACTAGCATTGGTGGATGCATGGCTTTTGATATAGCTTGGAGAGTGCCTATTTTTTGGTATGTGTTATATGGAGTGTACCCAAGATGTCCACTGCAGAATGATAGGGGCAAGTTCCTGAACATATATTTAGGTGTGTTGGTAACATGCTTCCCATAGGTGACAGTTGACTATTTTTTGCACATTGATGTATTGGCATGCTTAATAACTGGATTGTCTTATGGCAGGTAAGAGTTTCCAGAGCCTGTTTCCACACTGTGAGCATTGTTGGATACCTGCACAGACATGGTTCCCTATTAAAACATTTGGTAGATGCAGCCAAGCTGAGGAAAGAAGGTGATTGCACAGAATTGGTAATGTGAACTAGCATGACTGTCTATTACATAATATAACTATTTGGTTGTCGAAGTGACTATATATTAGACCTTGGGGAATTTATGTTCATTATTTACACTCATAGAAGGCACAAACTGCCTAGACATCCAAGAAACCTGGAGCATTAGAATGAGTGTCATTGTTATGTTTGGGGGGGGGGGGGGGCGCCCCCCAAATGATACTCTAGGAAAAAGCAGTTCGGAAATAGTCCAAATTTGTTTGTTTATTTTATAGAAACTGTTCCAACTGCGCCACTTTCATTGAACTGGTGTGTAGTCACCTAAATATGTTGGGTGTAGAAAACATTGATGACATGGACTAATTCACGGCTTGTAATGATGAGTTTGAGTAAGTGATAAGGATTACTAATGGGGCTGCCTCCTTCTCTGGGTGGGGAATTGATTGAGTTGCGTTATTGCATATTCTAATATATTTGAAACTAATATATTTTAATTCTTTCATTACTTTATCATTGGTTTTATATGGAAAAATGATTAAGATGATGAATCTAAGTTGTGATTTAAATTGATTAATAGCATGAATTTATACTTAATTTTACTAATTGTTGATTACTGTGGAGTCTGTTCCACATCGCTCGAGCGGAGGCTTTTTGTGACGCCCCCAGATTCCGCTTGGGATTGAATAAACATCTGAAGCGTCGGGACATGCAACACAAGGTTACCCGCCCCCGTTCATGACATATAAGATGCAATGTTCCTAACATGCATCTAGCATTATGCAATATTTGCAGCGGATAAATTTTTTTTTTTTATCTTTAGCAATACTATGCACCAAACTAAAAATATCTCAAATACTTGAAACATATTTCATACATAAAGGCATACTAAATAGCCATGATCACCACACTAGTCCAAAATGGTTGTGATCAAAAGAGTACTTGAGATACAACTCCAAAAGTACAAGTAGTAACTTAAGTTAAATACTATGCCATCATCAACATCGCACTGTGGCTAGTCGACCGTGTTCAGTTGGTCAGATTCCAACTCTCCTTCGGGTCCTGTAACAAGATCTACCATTCAGGGGGAATGGTAGTTGGGACTACCACGGTGAGATTTGATTACAAATCTCAGTAAGTTAACAAGAAACTCCCACACAGGTTAAAGATGCATGCATGGCAGTAAAAGCATAAATGCATAAGTGAAGTCATACATAAGCATAACATAACTTGACATATAGCATGACATAATCAGAACTTAAACGTGAACTGAACTTGACTTAACATGAAATGAACTTGAGCTTAAAACATAACATGGACTATCAACATAACATGAACGTGAAACTTGAAACATAACATGGACTTGAAATATAGCATGAACGTAAACATGCATAACATAAATATGAACTTGAAAATAACATAAATTTGAGCATAATATGACATAAGCGTGAACTTGAGACATAATGTGAATGTGAACATAACATAACATGAACGTGAGCTTGATAGTCAAATAGATTTGTAAGTTTTTTCAATCATCAATCGCTCATGCTCAATCATTAGTAATTATTTTCATTGATCTTAAATGCTAAATTTTCCAATTAAACGGAATCATTATTCTGGTTTAATTGAAGTAATTCGATCGGAAACAATATTTTAAATTATTAAACGGATCCTCAAAACCTTAGTCTTTTTCCGTAACAACACAGCTTATCATTCTAGTATTTTATTTTCATTTGTTTGAGAGAATTTTTCACATAAGTCAATCCCTGTGGATACGATCCTGTAATGTACTACAACACCTGTATACTTGCAGGTAAAACTGCACTAAATTTTGGTTCATTAATTTGAGTTAAAGTTTAGGCGCAACAAGTTTTTGGCGCCGTTGCCGGGGATTGCAACGTGTGATAATTTCTTTTAAAAAAAAAAAATTTAGTAATCTTTTGCTAATTGTTTTTCATATTCTTTTTGCAGGTACGATTTTTTTTTACGGAAAAGAGATCAAGAAACATTGCTTCCATATTCATACCATTTGGTAGTCTCAATCCAATTTTTTTTTATTTTACTTTCTTGCTTGTTTTGCATTTAGTTTATAAAAAGAAAAAAATATTTTCATAGGTGCATGTATTAAATAATTTTTGGACCTGTCTATACTTTTTATTTTTTTATTGTGCTTGGCGTCTATGATGAATGATCTCGTGGCAACGTGATCAAACGGGTAGATTGAGAAGAGAGGAAATAGTTTTAAAAGAATTGGTTGATACTTTGTCTGGTGATTCCAAAAATTCTCATTCTAATACCATGGCTGACAATCGTAGTGTTCATGATGAACAAGAATATGAAGAGGCACAAAATAATCCGCCAATGAGAACTTTGCGCGAATATTTGCAGCCTACAAGGACAAGTACTCCATCTTGTATGATTTTTCCTACGAATATGGGGAATTTTGATTTGAAACCGGGAGTAATTCAATTACTTCCCAAGTTTCATGGCTTAGATTCGGAAAGTCCTTATTTGCATCTGAAAGAATTTGAAGAGGTTTGTGCAACTTTACAAACCCAAACTATCAATGACGATGTTGTTAGATTAAAGTTGTTTCCTTTCTCTTTGAAAGAAAAAGCTAAAAATTGGCTGAACTCCTTGAGACCAAGATCTATTGGCACATGGCAAGAAATGCAAAGAGAATTTCTGAAAAAGTTTTTTCCTACTCATAGGACCAACACTCTTCGCAGAAATATTATGAATTTTTCTCAAAAGGAAAATGAAACATTTTTTCAGTGTTGGGAACGTTTTAAAGAATTGTTGCTAACTTGCCCACATCATGGCTATGAGACTTGGCGCACCATTAGTTTCTTCTATGAAGGTTTAACATCTCAAATGCGCCAATTTGTAGAAATGATGTGTAACGGTGAATTTTTAAACAAAGATCCTGATGATGCTTGGGATTATTTTGACCAATTAGCTGAAAATGCCCAATCTTGGGATAACACAGATCGTTCTGATCGGTCAAATAAGCCCAAACTCAATGCCATGTCTCAAGAAGGTATGTATGTTCTTAAAGGAAATGATGATGTAAATGCTAGGATAGCAAGTCTGACAAGAAAAGTCG
Source organism: Carya cathayensis (assembly GCA_011037825.1). NCBI lineage: Eukaryota > Viridiplantae > Streptophyta > Magnoliopsida > Fagales > Juglandaceae > Carya > Carya cathayensis. The sequence continues at coordinate 235,735 of QGSO01000209.1, forward strand.
AAGCCATGGAACTTAGGAAGGTAAATTCGGATAAGGCCATTGAAAAAGAAGAAGAAAATTGTGGCATTTGTGAGATTAGTGGACACCTAACTCAGGATTGTCCAACAATCCCTGCTTTTAAAGAGGTGTTGCATGAACAAGCAAATGTCATGAATTCTTATAGGAGACCATTTTCTTCCCCTTATTCGGAAACATATAACCCTGGATGGAGAAATCACCCCAATTTTAGTTGGAGGAACGAGTCAAATTCAAATCAAAATCCTCAAGGGCCTTCTTCATCTACACCTTATGTGCCTCCACATAAGAAAAGCCTTGAGGAGACATTACAAACTTTTATGCAGGAGCAAGCCAATTTTAACACTCAGACAATGCAGGCCATTACTGAGATAAGAAGTTCCATTAGCGACTTGACCTCTGCATTGCAAGCTCGAGAAAAGGGTAAGTTTCCTGCTCAACCTCAGCCGAATCCCAAAGGTAAATTTGAGGTAAGAAATTCAAATCCCTCTGATTTAAAATTTGAACATGCCAAGTCCATCACCACTCTACGCAGTGGAAAAATAATTGATAAGAGTATTTCAACAACGAAAGTTGATGAGACCAACAACTCTTTAAATTCCAAGAGTGATGGTGAACTTGAGAAAGTTGAGCTAGATATGCCTGTAAAATGCCCAATACCTGCTCCATTTCCCCAAAGGTTGCAACATTCTCCCAAGTTGGTTCAGAATACTGATATTCTTGAAATTTTCAAACAGGTGAAAATCAACATTCCTTTGTTGGATGCAATCAAACAGATTCCATCGTATGCTAAATTTTTGAAAGATCTATGCACAGTGAAGCGTACGATGAAGGTTCAGAAGAAGGCTTTCCTAACTGAGCAGGTAAGCGCCATCCTCCAGAACAATTCTCCTCCAAAATACAAAGACCCGGGTTGTCCAACCATTTCTTGCGTGATAGGAAATTTTAAAATTGAAAAAGCTTTACTTGACCTTGGAGCCAGTGTTAACCTCCTACCCTACTCGGTATATGAGCAGTTGGGTCTTGGTGAACTTAAACCCACCAAGGTAACACTCCAACTTGCTGATCGTTCAATTAAGATACCGAGAGGAATAGTTGAGGATGTGCTAGTGCAAGTAGGCAAATTTTATTTTCCAGTGGATTTCATTGTTTTGGACACAGAACCTGTCTTTGATGTTTGCACTCAAATTCCTATCATTTTGGGTAGGCCATTCCTTGCGACTTCAAATGCTTTGATAAATTGTAGGAGTGGTGTGATGATAATTTCTTTTGGTAACATGACTTTAGAGTTGAATATTTTCAATATTTGTAAACAACCTGGAGAAGATGATGAGGTGCAGGAAGTAAATTCGATCCAAACTCGTGTGCAAAATAAATCTGATTTGTCAATTTTTTCTGACTTCCCTGAGCCTTGTTTGGATCATGATGGTAAAACTTTTGATGATGATTCTGTGTTTGCACCTATGAATCTTATGCTAGAATCGACTCCTATAATGGACACTGGTCAATGGAAAACACGTTTTGAGGACAAAGGCTAAAACCATTTCTGATTCCTCATTGTATATACCATTTTTGTTTGTTTTGTTTTTATTTCTTTTGCTTTTTGTATCTTCTAACTTTGATAGGAATCTACTCCTCGTGTGCACTCGAGTATCTCAGGTAACGTCTTTCCTCTTTACTCTTTCGTTTCAATATATGTTCTGCAGTGTTTATCCTGTTTCAATTCATGCTTGCATAACATATGTCGTCGAACATTCATTTGCTGAACATTGAGGACAATGTCAAATTTAGTTGGGGGGAGAGTTTTCTGTTGAAGTTTTCTGTTGAAGATGTGTTAGTAAAAAAAAAAAAATAATAAAAAAAATAAAAATAAAAATAGATAGATTTTATTTAAAAATGCTTTTACATAAACTTGAGGTTCTTAGCCTCATATTGGAGACGCTCATTCTCTTCATACAAAATCATGTCATCCCTATTCATGGCAACTGGCAAGCGGAATGAAGAACCCAATAGAGATTTCAACTGTTTATTCTGCTGCCGAAGGATTCCTTCCCTTGTGTGAGACTCTTGAACAATTCGTTGAAGTACAGCAATTTGTTCTTTAAGCCTTTCAACCTCATGGTTTTTGGCTTGAACCCGCTGGGAAAAAGCAACAATAGAGGATGAGTAGCGAGTTCCGAGACTCACCAAGTCATAGATAGCATCGGAGTCTGACTTATTAGCCATGCTATTATTTTCTTGCTGCAACATGGCACCAATGGCAGCTGCAGAAAGGACAGGAGGTTGAGATGTAGAAGAATGAGCCATTGAGAAAGGGATTGAGAACTTAAGGCGAGAATGTTGAAGGAATGCAGATGAGTGATAGAGATAAGAAGAAAACTTGATGCGGATTGGATGAACTTTGAGACTGATTTTATAGAGATAGCATAAAGAACAAGTCCGGAGCCTTCAATCTCGTTTGTCAACAACATCAGGCGTTTTTTTTCAAATCTCTAGCCACACTTGTCGGGTCACGGACGGATCCAAAAAAAAAATAAAATAAAAAAAATAAAAATAAAAATAATAAAAAAATAAAAAAAATAAAAAATAATTCTGTTGTGAGGTGTATTGAAACATAAATGATTAACACACACTTCTGGCATTTTTGTGAAATTTGAGTATCTTGGTGGAGTAGTTGAGCGGAATTATTTTGTGAAGATTTATTTTCAACCCTAAGCATAGAGCATGACTTATGATGCATTCACATTTGTTGAAGAGTGACTTGAAACACCGGGATGCGATATTTACAGAAATGAGAATTAGTATGATTTATATAGAATGAAGGGCAAGTTTTGAAAGAACATTTTGCACATGCTTACACTCGTAGTGTTCCTCACTAATGTTCATTGATTTAAAATAGGAGAAGTAAACTGCAGGACTACCGAGCCATGCCAAAAAGAAAAAAAAGAAAAAAAAATGTGTGAAAAAAAAACGAAGAAGAAATAAAGGCGGCTTAGTGAATTTTCCTAAGTAAAAAGGGCTAGAAACAGTTACCCAAGACTTTGGGGGTTGAGTGTCCAACCTTTAAAAACAGAGCTGGCGTGAAAACTGCTAGTCCCTTAGGCTTTGAGGTAGTTAGAATCAATAATGATTAATCTTAAGGTTGAAAAATCCTTTGATAAATCATGCTTATTAATGAGGAACACACAGAGGTTTAGCCACACACACATATCTGAGTTCTAAGAACATTTGCCCCAATTCTATGTGAACAATTGTTGAGACTTTTCTTGTGGATACAACTCCTGGTGTTGAGTAGTCACGAATCGATTTTTTGTGAGAATTCAGAATTATGCTTGATTGTTTTCGTTTGAATTTCGAGCTTTATGCAATGTTCATCTCAATTAATTTTCACTATTTTGCTCAAGGATTAGCAAAAAGCTAGTTGGGGGGTGTGTTTGAGCTGTAAAATTGCATATTTTAGCTATTTAAAACCAATGTATTTCAATTGCTTCGTGACATTATTATTGGTTTTAGATGGAAAAATAGTTAATAAGCATAAATTCGAGTTGTGATTTTTAATTGATTAATATCATGTTTATGCTTAATTTTATAATTATGATTTAATTGAAAAATATTTCCTCACATATATAATATATTTTTAATAATCTATTTTTCTTTTTAATTTATTTCGAGTATTATTTTTATTTGCAGCATAAATAAAATTTACAGGAAATTCGAAAGGAAGCTTTGAAGAAGTATGTGTGGAAAAAGAGCTGAAATTAAGGAAAAGGTAGCCGAAATGAAAGAAAATGAAATAAGCTGCATGCGCTTCACACGTAGTCAAAAAAATAAAATAATCACCGAAAGAAGAAAGGGACGTTGAGGGAGTGAGAGGTTCCGTGCTTGGCTTGAATAGATGAGAGAGTTCGGCTATTTTTAAAAGATATTTTCTTTGCTGGAGTGGAGGCAGGTGTCGGCTGGAGTTTATGTTGAAGTTGAGGTATAGTTGGTGCATGAATTTGATGACTTCTGGACGTATACGGAAGAGGGCTAGAGACGTAAATCTGTTAGGAGAGTTTGACGGAAGAAAAAAATAGAAGGGACGTCTGGACATACGCGGGTGCAGGGATTTTCAACATTGACGGAAAGCTGAGTGAAGAGGCTGGATGCTCTGAACGCGGGGACTTGAATGAAGAGGGACTTCGGCTGAAAAGAAAAGAAAGTTAGGAGGAGAGTTTACGTAGGCTTCCGCTAGCCTTGGACGGACAAAACTGGGGGAAGGTGAAAGGAGTTTTACGATCGGAGAGGGAGCGAAGTTTACGAAAAAAAAAATAGAAGAGTAAAAGAGAGTAGAGTTTACGTAGAGGGGGGCTGGACGTTTAGCTCTGTTTTTAGAGCAAAAGAACAGAGCAACTGCGGACGCAAGTTTTCATTTTCGTATTGGGGAGACTTGAACGAAAAAGAAGCTGGGTAGAGAAGGGAGCTCTAGTTCCATTGGAACGTTCTGCAAAAGAAAGAAAAAAAAATATGGAGCTGGTTTGACGTGGGACGCAGAGCACTGGAGTTTTTTTTTGGCAGCACATAAAACGGCCTGGGGTTCACGCCGAACGAAAAGTGAGGAGACGGAACACAAGCAGAAGTTTACGATTGGATTTTCGGCAGCTGAATTTGAGCTTAACGCTGGACTACTAAAAGGGAGCTGTGGACTGGCTTTGGTGAGAGAAGTCGGACACATCTTGGAGCAAACTGAAACGGACGTGAAGGAGGACGGATAAACTGAAGTTCTTGGCAGTTTTATGCTGGAGAAAAGCTGAGAAAAAGGCACACACATGCAGGAGCTTCGGCAGCTGAACTTGAGGTTGAGGCTGAACCTGAGTACCGAACGGAGCCATAGTTTCTTACGGACGGAAAGGGAGTTGGTCGTTTATTTTTTTAAGCTTTCTTGCATTCTGTTTTTGTTTACAGACCATTGTGGTCGGCTCTTTATTTCATTTAAACTTTCTTTTGGTTCAAACCTTAAGTAGCAGGTTTTCACTTACTCGTTTTCAATTTTTGTTTATTCTCTGGATCTATTGTTTGGTGGAGTCAGCGTGGTGCTGCTTATCGGCCACGGCTTTGGTTTTATTTTTCTGCAATTTATTTTATTTTTCATTTGGCAGTTCAGCATCTTTGTTTTTCTTCTTGTGTGTTGTTTTATTGAGTTTTATTTTATTATCTTCATGAAAAATGTTTATTTGATTTTTATAGCGCTTGTGTTAAACATGGTCGGCTAAATTTGAATACTAAGGTTAGAGGTGAAGTTTAATGATTTGAAAATTGTTTTCGGATCGTCGACGAATTTAGTTTGTGAGTTTAATCGATTGAATGATTTTATTATTGGATAATTTGATTATCTATATATTTTTCTTGATTTATTGTGATTTCCGAATACAGTAAATGCTTGAGAAATCCCTGTGATAGTCAAATAGATTTGTAAGTTTTTTCAATCATCAATCGCTCATGCTCAATTATTAGTAATTATTTTATTGATCTTAAATGCTAAATTTTCCAATTAAACGGAATCATTATTCTGGTTTAATTGAAGTAATTCGATCAGAAACAATATTTTAAATTATTAAACGGATCCTCAAAACCTTAGTCTTTTTCCGTAACAACACAGCTTATCATTCTAGTATTTTATTTTCATTTGTTTGAGAGAATTTTTCACATAAGTCAATCCCTGTGGATACGATCCTGTAATGTACTACAACACCTGTATACTTGCAGGTAAAACTGCACTAAATTTTGGTTCATTAATTTGAATTAAAGTTTAGGCGCAACATAAGTGTATCTTGCACAACTCAAGATTTCTGTATGGGAAATATTTGGACCTTAATGATCATTGAGTGAAGGTAGAAATGTGACATAAAGTAGAGGATAGTGGGGGGTAAAGGACAACCTACAGAAGCTATGAGACATGGGACTTGATCGGGTGGGTTCCTCCATATTATTGAGTGCAACTTGATGCAATGAATGGTCTACCAAGTGGGGGAGGAAACTTCTCCAAGAAGCTTTGCCAAGGTGGCCAAATTCGTGGGCCTTAATGGGCCTTAGTGGGTCTCAACCAAGTGGACTTCAATTTGGGGTTTAAAAGGGGTTTGGTTAGGGTTTGAGATGCTATCAAGCTCAAATCCAATTTTTCTTGGCCCAATCAAATTTTCAAGGTTTAAAATGTTGGATAAAGATATCATAATAAGAATTTGAGAAATTAATAGCATGTGGAAGTGATTTAATCAAGTGATTAAACACAATGCTAGAAATTTGATCAAAAGGGTTTGAAGGCCAACTTTAGGGTTTAGGGAAACCGTTTTGGGTTTCGGTTTCAACCAAGTTTTTGGGGTTTCAAATAGATTCCAACCATTTAGGGTTTCACTAGGGTTGAAACCCTCTTTAATCTGACTCAATTTGGTTGATTAGATGAAAAAGGTTTTGCTTAGATGGCGTGATCTCACACCTTGATTTCCTTCACAAATCCATCTAATGGTTTCATTTTGTGCCAAGTATCTAATATTATTCATTATGTGTGGTTAATATCTTGCCAAGTGTCCAAATAAAACTTCTCTAACCTAATTTGGACATTTCACACTGTGATTTTGAAAACACTGCACTTAGTACGCTTATCGAGGTTACTATTCACTCCTAAAAAGTGCATAATAAACTTAGTACTGAAAAATCTTAAATATTCAGCTGAGTCTAGTGGCGTAAACTATAACATAATCTGACACTTCTAACTACCTCAAACAATTAAAATCGCATTTCTGGCATCATAGTGAGTGATAACACTGACTATGTTGGTAGGCTAAACCTTTGCGATTAGCCGATTCTTGAAAACTTATGGGGTTTTTACGAGGTTTTTAATGTCTATAGAATTCCACCATTGAATTTTTAGCGGGCTGTTACACTTTTGGTCGCTCGAGCGAAATTCAGGCAGATTCAAATGCTTGACTGCCGCTTGACAGTGAGCTCGAGCGGGTTGCGGGAAAGGAGATTGCTCGAGCGGAGGCAAATGCCTCCACTCGAGCGAATTCAGGCAGAGTTGAACACTCGATGTCTGCTTGACACTCCGCTTGAGCGGACATCGTATTTTACAGATCTAGGGTTTATTCCACTGTTAGGGTATATATATGAGATTTTAGGTCATATGGCCGATTTTTGGCCTGAAAAACACTGTTTGATTACAATGAACACTTAGAATTTATTTTCATTGATATTTTTTCACTCAGATCTGGAGAGGGGGATTCTCACGAGCAATCATTCATGCAGCAACACAAATTCTTCTGGAGCATTTACTCACACTGCAGTAGATTGAAGAACTCCTTGAGGAGTCCAATTGCTACTGTAGCCTAGCCTCCTCTACCGCTTCAAATCTTCATTTCTATTCAATTGGCTTGATCTTTTCATTCCCTACTTGTTATTTAATTTCAGTTTTAAATTTGTGGAATATTTTTGAGATTTTTGACTTAGAAGTTTGAGCAATTTATTTGTTATTCATTTATTTCATGTTATTTATTTTTCTCGTTTCGTTAAACTTTCATTTTAATAGTGATTACAATTGCTATGGATTAATTTTGAGAATTTGTGATTTGAATACAATAATGAACCCTAGAACATTGATTTAGGGGCTTTTCAATTTTCAGTTCGTATTTTGTCATTTACTTTCTAATCTAGTTTAATTCCTATTTTAGTTTTATTAATTTCTTAGTTTAATCTCTTAGTCTTTTACATTTCAATTTGACACTCAAAAATCTAAAAATATGAATCTAGTCCATGAGTAGTACCCTTTTTCATTCTTGTTGCACTCTTCCATCTATTGCACATACCATTATTTTTATTTTCTCTTTGTGAAGATTTTCACTATTTTCAACGAGTTTGAGTTTAAGTAGCTTTCCCTGAGGAGACGATTTATGAATTTTTTCCTAATTATTACGCGACATCCTCCTATGCTTGGGATAACCTTTGTGTTACTCATTTTTGAGTGAGTCAGGAATCGAGTTTGTATTTCCCAAAATGGCAGTGTGTGAGACCAGACAGTCATAGTCACTCCCTTTGCATTAACTGTAGAACCTGTGGCGAACCTATTAAGGCCCTGGCCCTTGAAAAAAAATGTAATATATATTAATATTTTATGATTTAATAAGATAATATTAATTCTATTTTATGTTGGCCCACTCTCTAAAAAATTAATTTGGATTTTATAGATTATTTAGTTATATTTTTTTATTATTTCAATTATATATTGTTCTTAACATATGATATATATTTTTAATACGTAGGTTGTATTAAATGTATTTGAATTTTATTTTAGATCTTACTATCTAATAGTTTTATACCACAAAAAAAAATGTGGAGAAATAGAATAAAAATATCTTTTTATACTTTTAGCTTCACTTGGCGCCGCCCCTAAAACAAATTTCTGGTTCCGCCACGACAGTAGAACTCCAGTTATTCATACAAGTTAAAGTACAGTTCCTCTTGTTAGTGAAATTTAGCAATGTTTGTTATTGTGTTTCTTGGTTGTTTTATACTCAAATGCATGGAGCTTTATATCACTTGCAAAAATGGCAGTGCCTCTTATTTGACGTGTTGTATCAGAGGCAGTGGATGATGTACGTGGCTGGATGAGTGTTGATGGTGGGCTACAAAGCAGCTAATGGAATTGTTGGGCTGAGATGCCGAAGTTGAGGTTTATGGTAGTAGGCAGAGTTGCTGCCAATATGGGCGAAGTAATGTTTAAAGATATGGTTAAAGATAATTTCCGACGGCAAGCTGCACAATTATGACGAAAGTATATAGTTTTTTTTTTTAATTTTTTTAATCAAATTTGTGATATATGGATAATGAATAGAAGATTTCAATTAGTTTAGAAGAAATAAAACTAAACAAAATTTTAAAAAATAAATAAAAATAATATATAGTGATTGGAACCAAGAATAACAAAACTCTTTCTTAGAACATTCTAATTGGAATAGCTAAAGTCAAATCTTTGTTATAGCTAACTATGAGATAATTTGGTTTTGACTATTCAATTCACATCAAATTTTTACATTAAATTATCTATTTATGAATTATATAATAATAAAATAATATTTTTTTTACCATTGTACCAATTATATATTAATTACTAATCAAAATCTAATTACATGATCGTTAAAAAATCATACTTTTAATATTCATTTAATGCTAATATACACAAACATCTAATTAAACTCATATAAAATTTAATATAAATGTCTTAATTATAAATCATATTTCTATATTTTTCATCCAACTAATAAATATTTTCAAATAAATTACTACAAAGGCTGAACAAATGTGAGTAAACAAAGATGTTGAGAGAAGAGAGTGTACACAAATATGATTCAAATAAGATTTGGTTGATGAATAGTATAGATCAAAAATAGGGATTTTTTTTTTTTTTTTTTACTGTAATAAAAGTTAGACATTCAAATTTTTACCTATTTCATTGTGGGGGTGTATTTTGTAAATATGGGAGAAAGTAGACATTTTTTTTTTAACTATGCCTATTCGAGGGACTTTAGCTACAATGACTTATAAAATAATTTCTAAATTGGAAGATTATTATATATAGACCAAATACATATTTTATCTATTATTTCTCTTTCCACTTTCACATCTACTGCTTGGACTTCTTTCCTCTTTCTCTTTCCTAATTGAATTATTCTATCATTTAATCTTCTTTTAGTATGTTACAAGATTTTATCTACTTCATATAAAACAACATTAATTTAATTAGAATATGATTACTGATTCACAAATAGTAGGTAGAATGATAAAATTAAATAAATTAATAATTAAAAATTAAATATATCTTAAAATAATATTATTTTATTACTATATAATGAATAAATGAAGCTTGTGATTCTAATATTGTTTTCATCAGTTTATAATGAATTCTAGACACTACAGTTAAAAGATGTGATCCTTTCAGATGTAATACTCGGCCCAGGGCTAAGCCCATGATTTTTATTTTTTTATTTTAAGTTTCTGAAGACCTGTAACGACATCGTTTTTGGTAAGTCTACTTTCCTTTTTCTTTTAGTTTCTTCTTCCCGATCCTTCCTCTCTTTCCCTCTTCAGTTTTTCTTTGTTTTTTTTCCCCCACTTCTCATCAAAGAATCTTCCTCATATCCACGTTCCAGCAATTACCTTGGATTAGTGTAATTTTCTGCTTTTGTTTTTCCCATAGCAGGCTCTAGAACTCTCCTTCTCTCTAAAGTACAAAGCTCCTTGTTTCTCCCTCTCTTGCATTTTTTTTTTTGAAGTGGTGTACCTAGTTTTCGGCCTTTGGAGTAAACCAAGATTTTGGGTTACTATCAAGTTTCCTTTTCGTAACTCCTAACATTGGTAAGTATTTTCTTTTTTTCCTTCCGTCCAACTTCAGTCTTATAAATTTTTTATTCTATTTTTTTTTTTGCCCTCTATCTTTTTTACGCACACACCCTCTCTGTTTTAGTTCACCGTGCACACACTCAGACCACTCAATCCCTCTTCGTGTAGATCACTATCTTTTTCACTTGATTTCAGTGAGTTATTGTAAATAATGTAAATTGTAAAATTTTCATTTCATTTTATTTTGTTTTCTATTAGTCCGTTTAATAAAGCAGGTACATGTAATTACATTTGTGTCTTAAACCAATTAAGTCGGTTAGTTGGTTTAATAGTCTTTAACCTTGGGTTAAGTTTTTACTCAATGTATAAATACTTAACCCAACGCATGTACAGTTTCAGATCAATGAAATAAGTTCTTCTCGTCTTCTCCAGTGCTCTGTTTTCTGAGAACTTGAGTTGAAATTGTCACATGGTATCAGTCGCTTATTAGGGTTAGGGTTTCTTCGATTTTTCCCTTCCCTTTCTTCATTTCCACTGCACAAATGGCCGAATCCTCTATTTCTTCCAACACAGATGATTCCAGTCCATTTCAACTTCAAAATGGAGATTCTCCTGGTTCGATTCTCGTCTCAAATCTCCTTACCGGCGACAACTACAATAGTTGGCGTCGTTCCATGGAAATGGATTTAAAAGCTAAAAATAAGCTTGGTTTCGTTAATGGCTCCATCGTCCAACCACGCGAAACTGATTCAACCTATTCTAAGTGGGATCGTTGTAATAGCATGGTGTTATCGTGGATTCTCAACTCTGTTTCTCGTGAAATTGGAGAAACTGTCGTTTACGCACTCACTGTGAAGGATATGTGGGATGAACTCAAGAATCAGTTCTCTCAAGAGAATGGACCGAGGATATTTCAACTCCAGAAGGAACTTTCATCTCTATCTCAAGATCAAATTTCAGTAAGTGTCTATTACCGAAAGTTTAAATGTCTTTGGGATGAATTGATGAATTATGATCAAATACCTCATTGTACTTGTGGAGCTTATAAGAGTTGCAAGTGTGATGCTACTCGTTTGTTTCTTGCATATCAACAACGGCAGCATGTGATTAGTTTCCTTATGGGACTAAATGATGATTTTACACATGTTAGGGGTCAGATTTTGTTGCTAGAACCCCTACCATCCATTACCAAAGTGTTCTCTTTAATTATACAAGAAGAGAAACAAAAGGAGGTTAGTTCCATGGGGAGAATAGGATTTGAACCTAACGTGGCCTTCATGAATAAGAGGATTGAAAGTTCTAAACCTAATTCTGGAAAACAGTTTAGAAAGGAAAAACTGTTGTGTACTCATTGTGGAATGACGAACCATACAGTGGATAAGTGTTACAAATTGCATGGATATCCTCCGAATTTTAGGTCAAGAGGGAAGGTTTCTTCAGCCAATCAAGTACTGGTCCAACCCGAGAGTACACCTTTTGACTCTAATTGCATGTCTTTCTCTCAAGATGAATATCAGCAACTATTGGCATTAATTAGACCACAAGCAACTGATTCTTCTCATCATCAAGCCGCCAATATCATTTCTGAAATTCCTTTCTCATCTGTTTCAGGTAAACCACTTTTACCATCCGTTTTTTCAATTAACAGTGAGAAATTACCATCCTTTTCTAGCACCTGGATCATTGATACAGGTGCTACTGATCATATAATTCATTCTACACAATTTTTTACTACTATAACAAAAGCTTTGAATACTTTTGTTAAATTGCCAAATGGAACAAATGTTGCAGTATCACATCTCGGTACTGTTCAATTATCAGAAAGCTTGACATTGAAAGATGTTTTATGTGTGCCTAGTTTTACATATAATCTTCTTTCAGTGACAAAGCTTACTTCTGACCAGAATTGTTGTTTCATTTTTATGCCTGAGATTTGTTACATACAGGGCTTATCCCATGGAAGACGATTAGGAAGTGTAACAGCCCGCTAATTGTCATCTCTTCACCCTTTTCTTTCTTTTTATTTCGCTCATATTAGACAGCAAGGCAATCAGTTTTGGATTCTTTTCCGACAACAATCACCATCTCTCTCGTCTCTACCCTCATCTGGAATCACGCACATAATTTATATTTTCTTGTAAATCACGTAATTTGTTCTTCACCGACAACTGTAAAATCATAAACAGAATTATCCTAAGCGTTGTACCTCGATGGCGTATTCCGGATCTTATCCACGAATTTCAAAGTATTAGATAAGCTTGTTTTTAAAGTAGCACAATTATAATAATTTAATGAGCTCTGAAAATATTATAATTGTGGATAATTATTTAGATTAAATATTTTAATTGTTTTAAGATATTAAGAGGTTTAATTTTACGTTGAAAATTCTTATTTAAATTAAATGGTTTTATCCTCTTTGAGTGATTAAAGATACTTTATCATTTTATATAATGATGAAGAAATATTATTTTATAAACTTTAGTTTATAAAATAATAATCTATCTTAATTCCTCTTAGTGTTTATTTAAGTGTTTTATGCACTTTGATTAATTAATGATACTTTATCATTTTAAATAATGATGAAGAAAATATTATTTTATAAACCTTAGTTTATAAAATAATATTCTATCTTAATTCTTCTCAGTGTAGTAATTAAGTGTTTTATTAATTTAAATGATTTTATCCTCTTCGATTAATTAACGGTACTTTATCATTTTATATAATGATGAAGAAATATTATTTTATAAATTTTAGTTTATAAAATAATATTCTACCTTAATTCTTCGTAGTGTTTTATTTAAAATACTTACGCGTCTTCAAATCAGTGTTTTAACTCACCGTTGGATTATTTGAGGATCCCGAAGCGTAGGATTGAAGCGATATACCCAGGCCCCTACCCTTTTCCCTTCACTTTTTCTCTTTTTCTTTTTTTTTTCTTTCTTTTTCTCTCCCTCTCCCTCATGGCCGACGGACGCATGAAGCATCCTCCATGGCCGTTCGGATGGAGCTCCCAGCCGACGCCACCTCCGGCCGCCGGACCCCANTTCTCATCAAGAATCTTCCTCATATCCACGTTCCAGCAATTACCTTGGATTAGTGTAATTTTCTGCTTTTGTTTTTCCCATAGCAGGCTCTAGAACTCTCCTTCTCTCTAAAGTACAAAGCTCCTTGTTTCTCCCTCTCTTGCATTTTTTTTTTTGAAGTGGTGTACCTAGTTTTCGGCCTTTGGAGTAAACCAAGATTTTGGGTTACTATCAAGTTTCCTTTTCGTAACTCCTAACATTGGTAAGTATTTTCTTTTTTTCCTTCCGTCCAACTTCAGTCTTATAAATTTTTTATTCTATTTTTTTTTTTGCCCTCTATCTTTTTTACGCACACACCCTCTCTGTTTTAGTTCACCGTGCACACACTCAGACCACTCAATCCCTCTTCGTGTAGATCACTATCTTTTTCACTTGATTTCAGTGAGTTATTGTAAATAATGTAAATTGTAAAATTTTCATTTCATTTTATTTTGTTTTCTATTAGTCCGTTTAATAAAGCAGGTACATGTAATTACATTTGTGTCTTAAACCAATTAAGTCGGTTAGTTGGTTTAATAGTCTTTAACCTTGGGTTAAGTTTTTACTCAATGTATAAATACTTAACCCAACGCATGTACAGTTTCAGATTAATGAAATAAGTTCTTCTCGTCTTCTCCAGTGCTCTGTTTTCTGAGAACTTGAGTTGAAATTGTCACATGGTATCAGTCGCTTATTAGGGTTAGGGTTTCTTCGATTTTTCCCTTCCCTTTCTTCATTTCCGCTGCACAAATGGCCGAATCCTCTGTTTCTTCCAACACAGATGATTCCAGTCCATTTCAACTTCAAAATGGAGATTCTCCTGGTTCGATTCTCGTCTCAAATCTCCTTACCGGCGACAACTACAATAGTTGGCGTCGTTCCATGGAAATGGCTTTAAAAGCTAAAAATAAGCTTGGTTTCGTTAATGGCTCCATCGTCCAACCACGCGAAACTGATTCAACCTATTCTAAGTGGGATCGTTGTAATAGCATGGTGTTATCGTGGATTCTCAACTCTGTTTCTCGTGAAATTGGAGAAACCGTTGTTTACGCACTCACTGCGAAGGATATGTGGGATGAACTCAAGAATCAGTTCTCTCAAGGGAATGGACCGAGGATATTTCAACTCCAGAAGGAACTTTCATCTCTATCTCAAGATCAAACTTCAGTAAGTGTCTATTACCGAAAGTTTAAATGTCTTTGGGATGAGTTGATGAATTATGATCAAATACCTCATTGTACTTGTGGAGCTTATAAGAGTTGCAAGTGTGATGCTACTCGTTTGTTTCTTGCATATCAACAACGGCAGCATGTGATTAGTTTCCTTATGGGACTAAATGATGATTTTACACATGTTAGGGGTCAGATTTTGTTGCTAGAACCCCTACCATCCATTACCAAAGTGTTCTCTTTAATTATACAAGAAGAGAAACAAAAGGAGGTTAGTTCCATGGGGAGAATAGGATTTGAACCTAACGTGGCCTTCATGAATAAGAGGATTGAAAGTTCTAAACCTAATTCTGGAAAACAGTTTAGAAAGGAAAAACTGTTGTGTACTCATTGTGGAATGACGAACCATACAGTGGATAAGTGTTACAAATTGCATGGATATCCTCCGAATTTTAGGTCAAGAGGGAAGGTTTTTTCAGCCAATCAAGTACTGGTCCAACCAGAGTACACCTTTTGACTCTAATTGCATGTCTTTCTCTCAAGATGAATACTAGCAACTATTGGCATTAATTAGACCACAAGCAACTATTCTTCTCATCATCAAGCGCCAATATCATTTCTGAAATTCCTTTCTCATCTGTTTCAGGTAAACCACTTTTACCATCCGTTTTTTCAATTAACAGTGAGAAATTACCATCCTTTTCTAGCACCTGGATCATTGATACAGGTGCTACTGATCATATAATTCATTCTACACAATTTTTTACTACTATAACAAAAGCTTTGAATACTTTTGTTAAATTGCCAAATGGAACAAATGTTGCAGTATCACATCTCGGTACTGTTCAATTATCAGAAAGCTTGACATTGAAAGATGTTTTATGTGTGCCTAGTTTTACATATAATCTTCTTTCAGTGACAAAGCTTACTTCTGACCAGAATTGTTGTTTCATTTTTATGCCTGAGATTTGTTACATACAGGGCTTATCCCATGGAAGACGATTAGGAAGTGTAACAGCCCGCTAATTGTCATCTCTTCACCCTTTTCTTTCTTTTTATTTCGCTCATATTAGACAGCAAGGCAATCAGTTTTGGATTCTTTTCCGACAACAATCACCATCTCTCTCGTCTCTACCCTCATCTGGAATCACGCGCATAATTTATATTTTCTTGTAAATCACGTAATTTGTTCTTCACCGACAACTGTAAAATCATAAACAGAATTATCCTAAGCGTTGTACCTCGATGGCGTATTCCGGATCTTATCCATCGAATTTCAAAGTATTAGATAAGCTTGTTTTTAAAGTAGCACAATTATAATAATTTAATGAGCTCTGAAAATATTATAATTGTGGATAATTATTTAGATTAAATATTTTAATTGTTTTAAGATATTAAGAGGTTTAATTTTACGTTGAAAATCTTATTTAAATTAAATGGTTTTATCCTCTTTGAGTGATTAAAGATACTTTATCATTTATATAATGATGAAGAAATATTATTTTATAAACTTTAGTTTATAAAATAATAATCTATCTTAATTCCTCTTAGTGTTTATTTAAGTGTTTTATGCACTTTGATTAATTAATGATACTTTATCATTTTAAATAATGATGAAGAAAATATTATTTTATAAACCTTAGTTTATAAAATAATATTCTATCTTAATTCTTCTCAGTGTAGTAATTAAGTGTTTTATTAATTTAAATGATTTTATCCTCTTCGATTAATTAACGGTACTTTATCATTTTATATAATGATGAAGAAATATTATTTTATAAATTTTAGTTTATAAAATAATATTCTACCTTAATTCTTCGTAGTGTTTTATTTAAAACACTTACGCGTCTTCAAATCAGTGTTTTAACTCACCGTTGGTTATTTGAGGATCCCGAAGCGTAGGATTGAAGCGATATACCCAGGCCCCTACCCTTTTCCCTTCACTTTTTCTCTTTTTCTTTTTTTTTTCTTTCTTTTTCTCTCCCTCTCCCTCATGGCCGACGGACGCATGAAGCATCCTCCATGGCCGTTCGGATGGAGCTCCCAGCCGGTGCCACCTTCGGCCGCCGGACCCCACCTCCCTCACCGGCCTCACCTCCTCCCTCCGGCGAGCACATCCCAGCCGGTGGTGTACTAAACCGGCCACTCCTCTCTCTTTCTCTCTTCAAAAATATGGGTCTCTAAGGGTTTTTCACATTTTTGGACCACCATAAACGGCCAAATCAGCCACCAAGCACCACCAATGGATTCACCTCATCAAGGGCTTCCTCCTCATGTCTTTCTTTTTCCATAACTCTCACTTTTTCTCATATGGGTTTCTCAAAATACACATTCGGTTTCACCACCGTGCACCGCCGTACACGGCCACCCATGGTGTTTCACCACCCCCAACTTGTTCCTCTCATCACCATGAACCTCTCCAAGAAATTTCATGTCCAACGGAGCTTCGTAGAGCTCTCACTCTCTCTCACGCTCCAAGGCCAAAAATGGCTTCAAACGGCCGATCCGCCGCCGTTAGCCACCGTACGACCACCACCTCGCCACCACAACTCCATTACATGTTCCTCTACCTTTCCCTAGCTTGCCATGAAGTTCTATGGCATTTCGCTACCTCACGCCTCCTTCGCTCACCGTTCGGATTTACTGTTCACGGCATGATGCCGTCGTGCTCCGCCACCTTTGACCACCACAAGGCGACCATGAGCCTTCCAAGGCCACGTCTAGCTTTTCTCAGCCCCAAACTACCACTTTATGTGGTGGACAGCCACCGTACGCGGTGTTACCGCCACGTACGTTCCTCTGACGCATGTTCGTGACGAGCAGCGAGCGACGCACGAGTTATCCCGTCGATGATATAACCCTCTATCTCTAGTTATTTTACGTTTAAAATAGTTAGTTGGTTGGTTTGTGGTTTGTGTAGTTGTATTTGTGGAGTTCGCTGCGTAGTTGTGAAGCGAAGTGTGGTTGTGAAGTGTTGGGTTTAATTGTGTAGTTTTGTGGATTGTGCTGTGATATGGATGCCGTAGTTGTGATACAGCGTGTAGTGCGAAAGGAGTACACGTGGTGCGTACTCCGTGTCGCGTAGCGATGCACCGTGAGACGTGTACCGTAGAGATGTGTGTTGTAGTGTGGATGGAAGAAAGTTCACGTGAGTGTACTCTGTACTAAGTCGTGATACATTGGATGGCATGTCACGAAGGGTTGGATGGCGTAACAGAGAAGTGTGGAGCGTATGGTGTAGCGTCGGGATACTGTGTAACAGTGTCCCGGAGCAATGGTGAAGTGGCCTGTAGTCCAAGGTAACAGGTATTGCCTAGAGACTGACTTGTGACTGAGAGTATAAGGAAGTGATGGAGAAGTATCAGAGCATGTAGCAGAAGCATGATGGGTATCGTGACGTGACTCGAGCTTAGTCTTGAGCTGTGTGACGTGATACAGGTGCATTTGTGGATGCAGTCCTCTCCTATCAAGTGTTGGGATGAACTTGTACAGAGTCGGGAAGTAGGAAGAATCCTATCAACGGGATCTGAGCAAGTTGGTATTGAAGTTTGGATCTTGTTTATACAAGCAACGTTAATTTGAGTTATAAGTTGCTCTTAGGTGATAAAAGGGGATGAAATGCAGGTGTCTCTGGCAAGACATGTGTACCGGACAGGTTTACCATATGTAATGGATAATCTGTCCTGATCATGGTTACATGGTACTTGTGTAACAGCCCGCTAATTCTTATCTCTTCACCATTTTCTTTCTTTTTATTTCGAACGTATTAGACAGCAAGGCAATCAGTTTTGGATCCTCTTCCGACAGCAATCACCATCTCTCTCGTCTCTACCCTCATCTGGAATCACGTGCATAATTTATATTTTCTTGTAAATCACGTTATTTGTTCTTCACCGACAACTATAAAATCATGAACAATTTTATCCTAAGCGTTGTACCTCGATGGCGTATCCCAGATGTTATCCACTGAATTTCAAAGTATTAGATATGCTTGTTTTTTTTTTAAAGTAGCACAATTATAATAATTTAATGAGATCTGAAAATATTATAATTGTGGATAATTACTTAGATTAAATATTTTAGTTTTTTTAAGATATTAAGAGGTTTTATTTTACGTCGAAAACTCTTATTTAAATTAAATGGTTTTATCCTCTTTGAGTGATTAAAGATACTTTATGATTTATATAATGATGAAGAAATATTATTTTATAAACCTTAGTTTATAAAATAATAATCTATCTTAATTCCTCTCAGTGTTTATTTAAGTGTTTTATGCACTTTGATTAATTAATGATACTTTATCATTTTATATATAATGATGAAGAAAATATTATTTTATAAACCTTAGTTTATAAAATAATATTCTATCTTAATTCTTCTCAGTGTTGTAATTAAGTGTTTTATTAATTTAAATGATTTTATCCTCTTCGATTAATTAACGGTACTTTATCATTTTATATAATGATGAAGAAATATTATTTTATAAATTTTAGTTTATAAAATAATATTCTACCTTAATTCTTCGTAGTGTTTTATTTAAAATAAAACATTTACGCGTTTTTAATCAATGTTTTAACTCACCATTGGATTATTTGAAGATCCCGAAGCGTAAGATTGAAGCGATATACCCAGGCCCCTACCCTTTTCCCTTCACTTTTTCTCTTTTTCTTTTTTTTTTTTTCTTTCTTTTTCCTCTCCTTCCTTCTTGGCCGATGAACGCGTTGCTTGTTTCCTCCATGGCCGATCGGATGAAGCTCCCAGTCGGCGCCACCTCCGGCCGCCGGACCCCACCTCCCTCACCGGCCTCACCTCCTCCCTCCGGCGAGCACATCCCAGCCGGTGGTGTACTAAACCGGCCACTCCTTCTCTCTCTTTCTCTCTTCAAAGATATGGGTCTCTAAGGGTTTTTCACATTTTTGGACCACCATACACGGCCAAATCAGCCACCAAGTACCACCAATGAACTCACCTCATTAAGGGCTTCCTCCCCATGTCTTTCTTTTTCCCTAACTCTCACTTTTTCGCATATGGGTTTCTCAAAATACACATTCGGTTTCACCATGTGCGCCGCCGTACACAGCCACCCAAGGTGTTTCACCACCCCCAACTTGTTCCTCTCATCACCTTGAACCTCCCCAAGAAATTTCATGACCAACGGAGCTTCGTAGAGCTCTCACTCTCCCGCACTCTCCAAGGCCAAAAATGGATTCAAACGGCCGATCCGTCGCCGTTAGCCGCCGTACGACCACCACCTCGCCACCACAGCTCCACCACATGTTCATCTACCTATCCCTAGCTTGCCATGAAGTTCTATGGAATCTCGCTACCTCGCGTTTCCTTCCACCGTTCGGATTTACTGTTCACGGCGTGATGCCGCTGTGCTCCGCCACCTTTGACCACCACAAGGCGACCGTGAGTCTTCCAAGACCGCGCTTAGCCTTTCTCAAGCTCAAACTACCACTTTGTGTGGTGGACAGCCACCGTACGCGGTGTTACCGTCACGTACGTTCTTCCGACACATGTTCATGACGAGCAGCGAGCGATGCACGGGTTTTCCCGTCAATGGTATAACCCTCTATCTCTAGTTATTTTACGTTTAAAATAGTTAGTTGGTTGGTTTGTGGAGTTCGCTGCGTAGTTGTGAAGCAAAGTGTGGTTGTGAAGTGTTGGGCTTGATTGTTTAGTATTGTGGACTGTGCTGTGATGTATGGGCGTGAAATGGATGCCGTAGTTGTGATACGGCAGGTAGTGCGAAGAGAGTACGCGTGTAGCGTATTCTGTGTAATGCGGCGACACGCCGTGCGACGTACGCTGTAGTGATGTGTGGCGTAGAATGAAGGGAGTACATGTGAAGTGTACTCCGTGTTGTATGGTGACGCACCGTGTGATGTGCGTCGGGGTGTTGAGTGTTGTAGCGAAAGGAGTACGCGTGGCGCGTACTCCGTGTCGCGTAGCTATGTAAAGTGAGACGTGTATCGCAGTGATGGGTATTGTAGCGTGGATGGATGAGAGTTCACGTGAGTGTAATCTGTACTAGGTCGTGATACACTGGATGACGTATCACGAAGGGTTGGATGATGTAGCAGAGAAGGGTGGAGTGTATGGTGCAACATCGGGAAATTGTAACAGTGTCCCGAGGTAGTAGTGATGTGGCCTGTAGTCCCAAGTAACAGGTATTGCCTTGAGATTGACTTGTGACTAAGAGTATAAGGAAGTGATGGAGAAGTATCAGAGCACGCAGCAGAAGCATAATGGGTATTGTGACGTGACTCGAGCTTAGTCTTGAGCTGCGTGACGTAATAGAGGTGCATTTGTGGATGCAGTCCTCTCCTATCAAGTGTTGGGATGAACTTGTACAGAGCCAGGAAGTAGGAAGAATCCTATCAATCGGGTCTGAGCAAGTTGGTGTTGAAGTATGGAGCTTGTTTATACAAGCAACGTTAATTTGAGTTATAAGTTGCTCTTAGGTGATAAAAGGGGATGAAATGCAGGTGTCTCTGGCAAGACACGTGTACTGGACCGGGTTACCATATGTAATGGATAATCTGTCTTGATCATGGTTACATGATACATGAGAGCATAGGAATGGATGGAGAATGTTCTAAGTGAGGCATAGTTTTATGTTTAGAATAGTTACTTATGCATTTAAATAGATGATGATGTAAGGTTATGTGTATGCATGTAGGTTGCCATCTGACCAGCACATGAATGGACTGTATGGAATGAGTATGGCATGAAGTCCAAATAAGTATTACATTCATACTCTTTTAGAGTTTTTAAGTATAGAAAAGAAGAAAAAGACGAAAGCCTTTCTATAAAAGGAAATCGAAAACGAAACTTAAATTTTCAAGTATAAGTATGTACTGGCCTTTCCTTGGCAGCCCCTCTTTATGTACCCAAAGTATGTACGTGTATGCATGTGAATGGATGTTATAAGCAGTACATATTGTATGTATGTTCATGAAAAGGAAACGAAATGAAGCTTTAAAAGACGTAAGAACTGTTAAGAATGCAAGGAATGAAACTGTAAGAAAAGAAAGAAAAGAAAACAAGATTTTCCTAATGTAACTCTCTTTTCCAAAAATGATTCTTTTCAGATTCTTTTAAACAGTCTTTTTTTTTAATAAAAGAAAGAAAATCATTTTATCATGAAGAGACTTCTTTTAAAATGTCTTTTACAAAACAAAAGAGAGAAAACCATTTTCTTAATTAAAACCTTATGAATCGTAAGAACAGAAGAAAAGTAAGAACTGAACAAACGTAAGAACTGTAAGAACTGAAATGAAAGAATGAACTGGACTGAATGGATGATGTATGAAAATACGTAACGGCCACATGGACTGAAATGGTACCAAATGAAAAAGGGGCAGATTGCAATGCCGGGTAAGTAGTACTGGTAGTGCACCCTGACTGTAATGGATTCCCAAACCCGCGGCCACGGGCGGAATCAGGTCCAAAAGACCGCTAACCCCAGCACACGGGGCGTAACAGTATGCTATGGGCTGCATGAAAGTGAAAAGAAGAGAAGGTATGTATGTTAAGAAATGAACGCATGTATGCATGGATGTATGTATGTAAAAATAACGAATGCATGAAAATGTTCTTTAAGAAATGAAAGCAGCGAAGAGTGGGGAACTGTTTTAAAGAAGCAAGCACATTTTAAAAGAAGAAAACTATCACCTCGCAACGTTTTGAAAAGAAAAGAAAGATGTATGCATGCTATGTACGATATGTATGTACGAAAATGACGAATGCATGACTGAAAATCTATGTTGTTATATTTTTGACTGTATGAAGTAATGCTTACGAGTCATCGACTCATTTTAGTTTTTATGTATGCCCTCCCAGGCACAAGATGAGCATGACAGGTCAGGACAGACACAGCAAAAAGGGGAAAGAGCACGAAGGCCTAGGCAAAATCTTTTTATATGAAAACTTAAATTATGAAAGTTAATGTTTTCCGCTAAGTCTTTTAAATAAAAAAAAATGAAATTTTTATAGCATGGAAGTCTTTTGTATCCTGGCATGAATGGAAAAGAATAGAAAATGAATAGTAATTCCCGTCGATTTTGTTTTATAAAAAAAAAATCGTTATGAGAAGGACCCACCATAAGGACGGGATATTACAAGTTGGTATCAGAGCAAGACCCAGGTTATGAAAGACTTCATGTGAAAGAAGAGAATGAAAACTTTTATGTGAAGGAAAATCTTTCACATGAAAGATGATTTTCCTTTGCATGAAAGAAGTTTTTACTTAAAAAAAAAAAAAAACTTTTATATGAAAAGAAACTTTTTATATGAAAGAAACTTTACATGAAAAGAAAGTTATTGAAAAGAGAACTGAAGTAAGAATGATGGAAAACCTAGGCTGACGTCTTCCCAAGGCATGTCTCGTTCTGCAGTAAGTATGAGAAAGTATTTTCTTTTAAGTATTACAGTATTTTACCAGTACAACCCAGTTAAAGAATGCATGTCAGAATGGCACCTACTAGGGAAGGTTATGTAAGTGCATGTCATGAAGGAAGTCATAGAGAATGAACGGAGTTAGAAAGGAAAAGATAGGAGATGAAAAATCAAGAATAGACAAGATTACATCACATGTCATAAAAGATAGACCATAGTTCATAATAATAGAGAGATTTTATTTAAATATGCTTTTACATAAACTTGAGGTTCTTAGCCTCACATTGGAGACACTCATTCTCTTCATATAATATCATGTCATCCCTATTCATGGGAACTGGCAAGCGGAATGAAGAATCCAATAGAGATTTCAACTGTTTATTTTGCTGCCGAAGGATTCCTTCCCTTGTGTGAGACTCTTGAACAATTCGTTGAAGCACAACAATGTGTTCTTTAAGCCTTTCAACCTCTTGGTTTTTGGCTTGTACCCGCTGGGAAAAAGCAACAATGGAGGATGAGTAGCGAGTCCTGAGACTCAACAATGAAACTGTAAGAAAAGAAAGAAAAGAAAACAAGATTTTCCTAAAGTAACTCTTTCCCAAAATGATTCTTTTCAGACTCTTTTAACCATTTTCTTAATTAAAACTTTTATGAATCATAAGAAACGTAAGAACTGTAAGAATTGAAATGAAAGAATGGACTGTAAAGGAAAGAATGAACTGGACTGAATGGATGATGTATGAAAATATGTAACGGCCACATGGACTGAAATGGTACCAAAGAAAGGGGCAGATTGCAATGCCGGGTAAGTAGTACTGATAGTGCACCCTGTGTTGCACCCTGACTGAATGGATTCCCAAACCCGCGGCCACGGGCGGAATCAGGTCCAAAAGACCGCTAACCCCAGCACACGGGGCGTAACAGTGTGCAATGGCCTATGAAAGTGAAAAGAAAGAACGGATGTATGTTAAGAAACGAATGTATGTATGAATGGATGAACAGAATGCATGAATGAATGTAAGTAAGGAAAGATGAACGAATGAATGCATGTATGCATGAATGAATGTAAGTAAAAAAAAAAAAAAAAGAACGAATGCATGAAAACATCCTTTAAGAAATTAAGGCAGCGATGTGTGGAGAACTGTTTTAAAGAAGAAAGCACGTTTTTAAAGAAGAAAACCTCCACCTCACAACGTTTTGAAAAGAAAAGAAAGACGTATGCATGCTATGTACGATATGTATGTACGGAAATGACGAATGCATGACTGAAAATCTATGTTGTTATATTTTTTACTGTATGAAGTAATGCTTACGAGTCATCGACTCATTTTAGTTTTTATGTATGCCCTCCCAAGCACAAGATGACCATGACAGGTCAGGACAGACACAGCAAAAAGGGGAAAGAGCACGAAGGCCTAGGCAAAATCTTTTTATATGAAAACTTAAATTATGAAAGTTAATGTTTTCCGCTAAGTCTTTTAATAAAGAAAAAAAAATGAAATTTTTATAGCATGGAAGTCTTTTGTATCCTGGCATGAATGGAAAAGAATAGAAAATGAATAGTAATTCCCGTCGATTTTGTTTTATAAAAAAAATAAAATAAAAATCGATATGAGAAGGACCCACCATAAGGACGGGCGTTACAGGAAGGGTAGCAAGCTTGCTGGACTCTACATTCTACAACAGTCTTCAGTCAGTGCAGCTGTTGGTTCACCTCATTCTTCTCGAGTAAATTCTTTTCATAATTCCACTTATCATTTGTGGCATAGTCGATTAGAGCATCCATCTCTTTCTAGGCTACTTGTGCTTTCTAAAGCAATTCCTGATATGTCTTTAAATAAATGTACACATGATTACCATTGTACAATTTGTCCTTTAGCAAAGCAAAAGAGATTGAAATTTCCTGTTCATTCTTACAAACCTTCTTCCATTTTTCATTTGATTCATTGTGATATATGGGGTCCTTTTTCAGTACCCACTCATGATGATTTCAAATATTTCCTTACAATTGTTGATGATCATTCTAGGTTCACTTGGGTTTATTTGATGAAATCCAAATCTGAGGTTAAACATATCCTCACAGCTTTTTACAATCTGGTACTTACACAATTTCAGCAAAAAATAAAATGTGTAAGAACAGATAATGGATTGGAATTTCAGATGAGAGATTTCTATAATTCCAAAGGAATTTTTCATCAAACTTCTTGTGTTGAAACTCCTCAACAAAATTCTATTGTTGAGAGGAAACATCAACACATCTTAAATGTAGTAAGATCTCTAAAATTCCAATCCAATGTTCCCTTAAATTTTTGGGGAGAATGTATCTTAACAGTAGCACATATTATCAATCATATTCCTTCTCAGATTCTAAACAACAATTCACCACATCAAATTCTTTTTGCTGCTTATCCTTCCTACAATCATTTCAAAGTTTTTGGATGTTTGTGTTATGCTTCCACGTTGAGTAATAATCGATCTAAGTTCTCTCCTAGAGCTAGACAATGTATATTTGTTGGTTATCCTTTCGGAACAAAAGGGTATAAGTTGTATGATTTGCAGTCTCATACCTTTTTTGTTTCAAGGGATGTTGTGTTTCATGAAACCATATTCCCTTTTCAGGTTTCATTTTCTTCTCCATCATCTTCTTTGCCATCTCAGTTGGTTTTACCCAATCCTGTCACAGAATGTACACCCGAGACAGATATTTCATCCAGTTCAGATTCTATTCCTTCTGTGCCTTCCATTCCTTTGCATGATATAAATCAGTTTCCTCCTCTTCGAAAGTCAACCAGAATGCATAAAACTCCCAACTATTTGCAACAATATCATTGCAATCTAGCATCTTCAGCAGTTTCTACTTCTCCCACATCGTCTCCTACTTCAACTGATACAATTTCAGGTAATAAATACAACATTTCTAAATTTTTATCTTACAAGCATTTGTCTCCAATTCATAAAGCCTTTAGCATTGCCATTTCATCTCATCAAGAACCTGAATTTTACCATCAAGCCGTAAAGCATTCTCATTGGAGAGATGCAATGACCCTTGAACTAAATGCCTTAGAGTCCAATCATACCTGGACACTAACTGATCTCCCACCAAATAAATCTTCCATAGGTTGCAAGTGGGTTTATAAAACTAAGTTCAATGCTGATGGTTCTATTGAGAGGCATAAGGCTAGATTAGTTGCTAAATGGTATACTCAAAGGGAAGGCCTAGACTACTTAGAAACCTTTTCTCCTGTTGTGAAGATGGTGACAGTGAAGGTTTTCTTATCCCTAGCAGCAATTTATGATTGGTCTTTGGTGCATTTAGATGTGAACAATGCCTTTTTATATGGTGAATTGGATGAGATAGTTTATATGAAACCTCCACCGGGTTATCTTAAGAAGGGGGACCCAAGGGTTTGTAAATTGCAAAAATCCTTGTACGGATTGAAACAAGCTTCTAGGCAGTGGAATTCTAAGTTCACTACAGTTCTACTTGATTTAGGTTTTGTACAATCTAAATCAGATTATTCTTTGTTTACTAAGAAAACAAATGAATTTTTTGTTGCACTTTTGGTGTATGTCGATGACATTCTCTTGGAAAGCAGTGATTTTTCTGCTATTTAGCAGACAAAAGATGCTTTAAGTTCTCATTTTAAATTGAAGGATTTAGGTCCTGTGAAATATTTCTTGGGAATGGAGATTGCAAGATCCAAGAAAGGGATCTCTGTTTGTCAGAGGAAGTATGCCTTAGAACTGATTTCTGATATAGGATTGTTGGCTGCCAAACCATCAAATTTTCCCATGGATTCTCATTGCAAGTTATCCAAATCAGATGGTGATTTATTTGAAGATGTAACTGCCTATAGAAGACTTATAGGCAGGTTGCTATATCTTACTCATACTAGGCCAGATATCACCTATTATGTGCACTACTTGAGTCAGTTTTTGGATGCTCCTAGGGTGCCTCACATGCAAGCTGCACTTAGAATTGTTAAATACATCAAATTGGCACCTGGTCAGGGATTGTTTTTATCAGCTAGTTCTCAAGTCCATTTGAAGGCTTTTGCTGATTCCGATTGGGCAAGTTGCCCTGATACAAGGAGATCTATTTCTGGTTTTTGTATATTTCTTGGAGAATCATTAATTTCTTGGAAATCCAAGAAACAAACCACTGTTTCTCGATCCTCTGCAGAGGCTGAATATAGGTCCATGGCCTATACAGTTTGTGAGTTGACTTGGCTAAGATCTTTACTTAATGATTTTGGTCAAAGTCATTCTCCACCTTCTCTATTATTTTGTGACAATCAAGCTGCCCTACGTATTGCTGCTAATCATGTTTTCCATGAGAGAACAAAGCATATAGAGTTGGATTGTCATTTAATCAGAGAAAAGATACAAGCTGGACTACTCAAGACTCTACATGTTACCTCATCCCATCAGCTTGCAGATTTGTTCACCAAGCCTCTCGGATCTGCTCCATTTTATTCATTGATGTCCAAGCTGAATGTTCACAATATATACCATTCATCTTGAGGGGGACTATTGTAAATAATGTAAATTGTAAAATTTTCATTTCATTTTATTTTGTTTTCTATTAGTCCGTTTAATAAAGCAGGTACATGTAATTACATTTGTGTCTTAAACCAATTAAGTCGGTTAGTTGGTTTAATAGTCTTTAACCTTGTGTTAAGTTTTTACTCAATGTATAAATACTTAACCCAACGCATGTACAGTTTCAGATCAATGAAATAAGTTCTTCTCGTCTTCTCCAGTGCTCTGTTTTCTGAGAACTTGAGTTGAAATTGTCACATTTTGGGCTTAGAATTCTATGGGTTGCTTGAAATTGAGGTTGTGCGAAGCTGTTTGTGACTTTTTGGGTAAGTCCATGTTACACTCTTATTCTCTTTTGTTCATCGCTTAGTAAAAGGGGAATCTTATGGGATTCTTTTATGAGTTTAGTATTTTAATTATTTTTGTTAAAGTATAGCGTTTTGGGTCGATGTGCGGCGAATGGGTTTGTTTGGGTGTTGCTAGGAGTGGTTTACTGACTATGTGTGCGATGTGTGCTTAAACTGGTTGTGTTGGATGTGTTATGAGTGGCATAGATGCCCGAGATTGAAGTGTTGGATGATTAAAAATATATTGTGGTCGTGCTGAAGTTTTATATTAAAGGTTGGAGTTGATGCAGTTGTTTGAGTTAGGTTTTAGACGCAGAATTTGTCGTGGTTGGCTTCGAAGATGTTTTATTGTTGGTTTGGTGTTGGTAAGAGGTAGTTGTATGGGTTAAATTTGGTTGTTGGGAGAAAACTTTTAGTGGCTGTGTTGGTTAAATGCTGATGGTTTGAGGAGGGGATTGTTCGAGTTTAATTTTATGAGAGATATTGAGTTAAAATGGGTTGTTTCGGATTATTACTCAATAAATAATAGCTTATTGGATTGGTTTATTAAATGCTAGGTATATGTTTTGTTTAGGTGGTGTTACTGCTAGAGTTCCAACTCAAGGCGTAGATAATACACAGAAGTCAGGTAAGCGGGGTTCCTATGCTAGTTTTGTACAAAAAGAAATGAAATGAGGTCGACATTAAAAATATGCATGTTTGTTTTTGAAAGAAATCTGAAAACGACCTTAGATGTTTGTTATGCATACGCATGAAATCTAATAAGAGAAAGTGTTTTATATCATGAATGGTGTAGACATGAGCTTATTTTACATATTGTTTCTGAACTTTGTAAAAAGAGCAAAAATGAGATTCTTAAAGTTTTGTAAGGATTAAAATGAAGATATTTTAACTTTTACTCTGTTGAATATATAAAATGATCTGAAGCTACTCAGTATTCTGTGTCCTCTGAAAAACTTTGGCATGAGTTTCTGATTTTGCATTTGAATATGATCTATTTCTAATGATATGTTTGTTTTGTTTCTATTAAGGCCCTGCCATGGATATAATAGTAGCATTCGGCCTCACCACGGGTATAATGTGGCATAACCCTACCATGGGGGTGAAACATAGAATACGGTCTCACCAC
This sequence comes from Carya cathayensis, assembly GCA_011037825.1. NCBI lineage: Eukaryota > Viridiplantae > Streptophyta > Magnoliopsida > Fagales > Juglandaceae > Carya > Carya cathayensis. The sequence goes on from QGSO01000209.1 coordinate 264,770, forward strand.
GGGTATAATGGTGGTTTATAACCCTACCACGGGTGTGAAACATGGAATACGGCCTCACTACGGGTATAATGGTGGTTTATAACCCTACCACGGGGGTGAAACATGGAATACGGCCCAGCCACGGGCATAATGGTGGTTTATAACCCTACCACGGGGGTTAATCATGGTATTTGTCCCGATATGATGCTCCGATGCAATATAAAGATGATATTTCAATTTACGAAATGCCAACGGGTTTATATTTGTTTTTAAAATGAATGTTTTATTGAAAACTTCTCTTTTTTTTTTTTTTTTTGTAAAGTATTTGTTTCTACATTCTGAAAGCGAATTGTTTCTAAATCTGCATATTGAAAGTAAAAGTTTTGTTTTGCATTCCAAACTTTGTAAATTCTCATGTTTACATACTAGTATAATTTCTTTGCTTATTGAGTTGTTGATAACTCACCTCTTTATCTCCATAACATTTTTTTTCATACGATTTTGATGATGCTACTGAGGAGTAATAAAGTATGTGGCAGGAATAGTTGAGGGTAGTGGTTGAATACCTTGGAGTATGAGTGCTGTTGGAAGATTTATTTATTAAGTAATTTAGATTTTAGTATGTTCAGATGATTATGAAGACTCATGTATTATTTCAGTTCTTTATGTTAGTAGAGACATGAGGAGTAGCTGATTCATTGTATTTGGGTTATGGTTTTGAGGAGTCGATGAATTTATATGTACAGTTAATTATTTTTGGAGGTATTTTATGTTTGGTTTTTGGAGTTTTATTTTTTGAAATATATATATATATATATATATATTTTTGGGATATGAAAAATATGTTAGAAATTTGTTGAGGTACTTATCAGGTTATAAGAGCTAACTTTCTGAACCTTCAGGATTGTGGTGTTACATCATATGATAACCATTTGTTTTTATATTTAATGTTAAGGCATGTAAAATATTAGTATCGAATAATGAAACCGAATAATTATGATAACAATTAAAATATACTGGACCTTAGAAAATGGTAGACTCTACCATTCCAAGTAATGAATTAAGAAAATTATAATGTCTTCTGTCTCTCAGATAGAGTAATATTGAGGCATTTAGTCCACTTCTAGTAAGTGGTTTTATAGCTTCTTGTACTAATCCAATATGTATAAAAGCGTATTTTTGTTCTTTATGGTGTTTAATGGCTTTTTTTGTCAATAATTGTAATGATTCATAATCATTGTTTAGACTAATAGTTTTATTTTACTGTTTTAATGGTATAATTAGTAAGAAATGATAATTTTGAAGATAAAGTAGACTATATATTTGATTCTTAGGAACATTAATAATAGTTCAGTTTTGTAAATTTCTTTCTATGTCTATTATACTATAGTCTTCTTGGTTAATATTATTAGGTTCAGATTCTATACTTATATTAGTAGTGGATTCTTATGATTTAAATAAAGAAGTCATTGTGATAGGTTTTACATATGCTAAAAAAGTAGATCTTATTATATGTTCCATTTCTTCGAATTGCATATCCAATGGAGTAGGCATTGGATACAAATTACGAGAAATAGAAACATGATGTTTAGAGTCTCTAGCAGAAAATGCATTAAAGTGATTGCCTCTAATTTTATTTAATTGTAAATATTTGAATTGATTTTCAATATTACTAATTTCAGAATCAGATAAATCAGGTGAGTCTGTTTTACATAATACATTAATATGAGATTGTCTAAAAGTAGATGCAGTGCTAATACTTTATTTTTCTAGTTTATTAGAGATTTCTTCTAATAAATCATTTTTCAGTTTTAGAAAAATTTACTTTTAAATGTGAAGGAATTTCATAGGGAATAAATAAAGGAATTTCTTTTGTTTCTTTCTTCTCCGACGTATTCACAAGCAGTTAAAGATGATGCTCAGATATTCACCCTAAGTAAAGAAGAATTAAAAATTAATAAAGATTACCTAAAACAAGATTATATGAAAGAAGAAAATGAACAGAAAAGATTAACATTTTTCTCTACTTTCACAAAACTAGAAAGAGATTATATCCAAACAAAATATTATGAGTATTTAAAAAGCGTACAAATTAATATATATTTCATCACCTGGTTTGAAATATATAAATCAAACCAATTATCAACCATAAATAAAACTACTAATCAATGGACTAAAGAAGATAATAATCAAATTATTCATAAAAAATACCCTCATTTTGAAGTTATTAAGTATAACGAAAGAAATATTCAAGTATTAATCTCACCAATAAAGAAATATAACTCTATATCAGAAAGTAAAAACACTGATAACATAATCTAACAAAATAATTATACTAATTTATATTTAAAAATTATGAGTAGACAATTAGAAAGAATTGAAAATTAAATATCTCCTATCAATAATTTCATCAATAATATTTTTAGAAATAATTTTCCGATTTTATCTGATATTATTTTATTATTATATTATAAAAAAATAAGTATTATAATGTAGAGATTGAATAGTTAAAATTAAATTAAACTGATGTCAACTAAAAGTGTATTTTAAAATTGTGTTTGAATGTTTAAATTGAGTAGGGGTGTTCAACCGGATCAGGATCCTGGTTCTAAAAACCGGGCGGTTATCCACCTAGATTAATCCGGATTCCAATCCGGACGGATAACCAGGTTCTATCCGGATTATAACCGGATATTCGGTTTTTTGCAAAAGTTTACATTAAAACCCGGATATCCGGGTTATAACCAGGTTTAATCCGGGTTATAACCGGGTTTAATTCGGATTTTTTTTTTTTCAAAGACTTTAAAACTCCAAAAAAATTTATATAGCACTTTAAAAAAAAAATCTGATATCTTGTTTCAATTGCCCAATTTGTTTTAAAAAATAATTTAAACACTTTTTATAAGTTTTTTTTTTAAAAGTAAATTAAAGAACAAAATAAATAAAAATGCAAAATAGATAATATTTTTGTTTACATCTCCATGCAAAACATAAATTTACAAATAACAAAATAAATAATAATACATCACAACTAATTAAACTAATACAATGCTACTACTATTTCACAAAAAAAAAAAAAAAAAAAACAATGCTACTACTCTTCACATCTTGAAAATTGAAAATGGAATTGAGGAACCAATCTTCCAAGAAGGTTTCTTAGCCTTGACCTGGGCAAAGAGGACACCAAAATTCATAACACTTGCTTAATCAGTGAAGATCATTTGATCTAGGTGCAACTTATAAACATTATAAAACAAAAAGCTACATTCTATCATGAACTTACCCAACTCAACCCATTCTACTCAACAGCCCTGCCCACCAAAAGACCATAGTTCCTTTCTCTGCTTGAGACTTCCATATTCAAGAAACTGTATAAGCAATGTTCAAGCAAGCCATTCAGAAAGTTAAAAAATGATTTGCATGTACGTTAATGCACATAACAAATTGAAACTATCTTTATACTTACAGGATGCAAGAATTACCTGAGCACAGTAACCAAGCTGAAAATCCAAGCCCCATGCATCTTAATAACGTAATGATTTTATTTGTTAAAACAAAATCTGATTATTGATGGTTCAAATTCAATTCAGGTTAAATTGGTCAATCCAAACCGATAAGAAAGGAATCCTTAAATCTTCTATCCAACTGTTCAAGTTCTTTAATGACATAAAGCAACATGCAAATCCATTCTCACCTCTATAATCAACTATAAAGCATGATTCAATTCAGGTTGCTCTTGCCACGCTCTAGGTACTCCCTGTCAATGAGGCTTTCAATTCTTTTCTTTAAGAAGGAAAACTACAAAACTAATGTAAGCTAAAAAAAAGGACCACCAATACATTCCAAAATATCAATCAGACTGTCCAACTAGTGTATTTGTGACTTGAATTTGAATTGGCCTTACAATGTAAAGACCTCAAGATTTTAAGCAAAAGAGGAATACAAAATTTCAGTAATAAAATCTAGAAATGAATCAACTGAAAAGATTAACTTGTTGGAAGAGTTCAGTTATCAGAAGTGTGTGACTCAGCACTTTCCATATTAGCCATAAAAATCAAAAGGAGAATTTAAGAGAACCACACTCTACTATAGTTCACCACTGATTGTGATACCAAAAAACAAAATCAGATATTAAAAAAAATTGTATTTGCTCAAAGACTCAACTGGGCAAAGGAGATTTGAAATCCATTACTTGTTTTTTATCTAAAAATCTAGTTAATACATCTATAGTTCATATTTAGATCGCTTCTATTGTTAATAACCAAATTACTAATAAAACTACATATGTATGTACATATATGCTTGCATGTGTGCATACATAAATAAAGGATCAACCTTGGATATTAACTTCATTGCAGCATGAATCATATGCCAAGCACACTGCTAGGATGCTTTTGAGAAAACAGGAGCCATCACTTCCACCCACCTGTCATATACATCAGCAACCAAATACATACTTTCACTATGAAGAATTGACAGCAAAATACATCCATATATAAAAAATTGACAGCAAGAGATATAATTAGGTTGTTGGTATTGAATCTATGCATGTATTATTCTTGAGCTCCTGGGCATGTCAGGTGCTTGTTGAGTGTTGTCAGTAATTGGGATCATTATTGCTTCAAAACTTTTCATCACATAAAAAGTATCATTTGGAGTGGTTTGATTACTAAATTCTTTAGTTAATAATTAAAAAGTATTTAATGCCTGTGGAGGGGGGAGGGGGAAGTTGTGGCACCACTCCATGTGAATGTCTTTGTATAATTCCAAAACTATGCTAAACCATACAACCTAAAGCTAAACCATGCACATGCATAAATAAATATCTTAGCTAGAGGTACTATTGGGCAATATTGTCTCTGTTTTTAAAGTCCAAGAGTGAATTACATATAAATTTATTAATTTGATTATTATAGCCAGCATGCATTCATATGACATTTGCCACCTGCATGCATGCATGCATCAACTTGAACTAATCTTAAAATCACTGTGTTATAAGACTACATAAATGAAGGACATGATGATAAACTTTTTGAGGCTCACAGGTTTCAGCCATCTCTGATCAACTATCATGCATTTGCTCTTCATTATTTGATATCCAAGTCAAACTTAGATTTATGCATTTTAAATTTATTTCATCATTCTTTGCTACAATATTTTACTTAACTTATGGTGTTTTGGGATTTTTTTTTTATGTTGTTTTCTGGGGACTGGGGTGGATGCTCAATAGGGTGGGAAGCATCCGTTTCATGTTTTACTAATCAAACAAGTTTTGTTGGTAGTATCCTGTTGAATGGTCAAGTTGTCCTATGATATGCAAATAAGTCTTTATAGGGTATAAGCATTCATAAAATATGACGACCTTGTTTTAGAAGAGTGCAACTGTGTATTTTTTTTATGGTGCCAGATGCATCTTGCGGATCTATACAACTTCTTCCTCCTTACTTTCTCTATTTAGGTGGATACAAAACAAGTGTATGGTTGGTATAATGGATTTGTTAAGCTTGGTATGCTAATGCAGATGTCTACTGGCTGTTAGAATACTTTTCTAGATCCCCTTTTGCCCCTACTTTTCTGGCAACTTATGTGATTTTGTATTCCTCTATTTTCTAGTTTTTCTCATTCCAATCTAGTTTTTCATTTAAAACTGAATCTAGAGATCCATCTCACCTTACATATTTTAGAATTAAATTTATTTTTTTAAAAGTATTTTGTATTTCTGGAAAGTCAATTTATTTTGTTGTGAGCATGTGTCAGAGCAACTTATATTCATTTTGACTTGTGCTGTTTGGGTCAAGGTAAGTGTTTGCAAACCTAAACTTTTTTTTTTGAGTAGTGAACTGATCAAAGCCTAGACTCCAGCTTTTATCAAGGAATTAATTCCAAAAAGAACTCCACATAAATTTAAAAGTAGTTTAGTGTAAAATGATATATACTAAAATACTCCACAGAGGTCACCACTTTTTCTGTTCAACAAGTAATCAATCTATTGAAAAGCATATGCATGCATGTGAGAGATAGATTTAACCCACTGTCAAAACCCTTTTTTTTTCTTTTTTTTTTCCATTCTATAATCGAACCATAAACTTCACAAAATACTAAATCCAGAAAATCAAACACAAAACCAAATAGAAGCGAAAATCAAGTTACAAACCCAGAAAAAAAAAATCCAACTAAACCGAGATAGAAGCATAGACAAAGAGACCAAAAGCATTAAAAAGGGAAGAGATATAAAGCATAATATAAACATCAGCTTCACAAAATACTAAACCTAGAAATCAAACATAAATCCAAACAGACCCAAACGAAAATCCAGTAGAAATCCAAACCGAGCGAGAGACAGAGACACAAAGAGAGAGAGAGAGAGAGAGAGAGAGAGAGAGAGAGAGAGAGAGATTAACATACCCTAGGGTTGAGAACTTGAGAGACGAGTGTGAGAGAAGATGAGTGCGAGTGAGATTCGTTCGAGAGAGACTAGAGTTGATCTTTAAAATCCAATACAAACCCAGAAAGAAAAAACCAACCAAACTGAGAGAGAGGCAGAGAAAGAGAGATTAGCTTACCGTATGCTTCGAGAGAGTTGAGAGACGGCGATGAGAGACTGCTAGGGTTGAGAGACGGCACGGCTAAGGGTTGAGAGAATACTGAAGTGAGTTGAGGCTTAGCAATCCGTTCGAGAGAGACTCTAATAAAAATAAACGAATGGTGTCGTTTTCGGCAACATAATAAAACCATGCGGATGTATAACCCGGCTATGGATTACCGGTTTATACAACCGGATCCGTAATCAGATCCGTGTTTTATCAAACCTACAACCGGATCCGTAATCGGATCCGTGTTTTATAAAACCGCCCGGGTGTAATCCGGGCGATAATTCGTCCAGATTCACCCGGATCCGGATTTCTAGACCGAATCGGATAAAAATTCGATCCGGATGCACACCCCTAAAATTGAGTTGAGTTAAATTGAAAATTGAATAAAATACAGACAATTGAATAAAATAGAGACCAGCAGTTGAGTTGAGTTGAGTTGAGTTGAGTTGAGTTGAGGTCCGGAGAGAACAGAGATCCAAAATAGAGACGAACAGAGACCGAAAATGGAGACAAAGTCGCGCAAGCTTACTTCTATTTCGATTTCCCATCCACTTTTTTTTCTTTTTTTTTTAATATATAATATAATAATAATAATCATCTGACTTGCTGAACTGCTGACCTGCCACGTTGGATTGGTTAAGCCGTGGATGCGCAGAGTTGGTTACGTCCAGCATTTTCCATTTAACAAATACATTTATTAATACTACTACCGCTCTTGGCGTCAGAACACGCCAACTGCGCCAGCCCAGCCTTTCTTTCGCATCAATTCAGCTATTAGTCCCACTATTGCGACTCAAGCTTTCTTTCGTTTCAGCTCAGCCCTATTTCTTTTCGGTGTCAGCCTTTCTGCTTCTGATCCCTGTCAAACACAGATCAGTCTGGCTACAGAAGTCCAAGCAAAAACCCCACCCATCACATTCACACTCCAAGCCTCCCTCAGCGATCGAGGCTCTCTCAACCGACCATCCCATCCGGTTCTGCTCACTCTTACCGCCAAGGAAACATTCATCACTCTTCACTCTTCTGACGTATGCCCCGACTCTCCTCTTGTACTGCCGTCAAGGTCCTCCAGTCTCCAACCAGAACTTCTCCGCCCCACGGCTGCAATAGCGAGCTCAGCGAAGGTTTTTCCTCTCTCTCTCTCTCTCTCTCTCTCTACTGACTCATGGCATACGTTTTGGATTGCATGTTCTGAAAATATGTTCTGCGCAATTTTTTTGTGAATATTTGTTGGGTACTAATGTTTTTATTAGATTATATTTACGAGATCATGAATTATAGTGTGTTGTAATCCAATTTTATGTGTTTTTTGGTGTTTAATATGATGCCCTGTGCTTGCTTTCATTGTATGTTTAGCTGTGTAAAGTGCTTTGATATTTTTTTATTAGCTTGAAAACCAATAAAAAACACATACCGAAATGTAAGTAGAAGGTTTTATGGATATTCATCGTCGCTTACATTTTTTTAATTCTATGATTTATTAGGCAATGAAATTCTTGTTGCTAAGAGCCAAAGAGCCCTGCAGAGAAAAGCAAGAGAGACAAAATGCTATTAATAGTCCAAACTTTGGAATGGGCTGTTTTGGGAAAAAAGGTAATATTTTATTACCATGACCTCTGCCTTTTTCTGTCTTTCTATAGGTTTTTTATATTTACGATATCAATTTCACCAATCATTTTTAGTTAGTTTAGGTAATGCATCCATATTTACTTCCATGCACATATTTTAATAATAATTTATCTAGCTATTTTTTTATTAGACAGAGAATAACTGGATTGAGAGCATTGGCATTGGCTTCATCAAAGCCATCTTCAAAATTTGATGAAAAAGTACAAATTTTCCATAAATCCAAACCTTTCTATCTATAATCCCATATTGAATTAGCCATTTGATTCATCAAAATAATAATATAATTTTATTAATTTAATAATAATATAAATTTTTTTTTTCATATTTTAAAATTAAACTAACTACATGTACATTAATAATTTAATATGATATTTAAATTATTGATTTCCAACTAATTTTTTTCCTCAATCTAATTATAATGATTTGATGATATAAATTGTGAAAATAAGATATAATGACAATCCCCCATGTCTAGACTCGTTCAGAATAGGAATCGACTAAATAGTCTTGTCATTGATTGACAAACAGCATTCCTTGTTAGTTGTTTCAGTAGATCATGATCACGCATAATCTCTCTAAGCTAAAGGTGAAATCGAAGACCATCTGCTGACTTGAAAAATAGAACATAGCCCACAAAGAAAGGGGAAGAAGATGAACAAAAACTGTAAGGATAGAGGTGATAACGTACTCAAATCATGGACAGTATCATTTACAATACTTATGGTATGCTAGTGCAGGAGATTACAATTTATGTAAGGAAAAAAAACAGGGTAACTCACTTGTTCTCGTTTGAACGAAGTTTAATCCACACATATCAAATGGGCTTCTCTTACTTCTTCAAATCACTACAATGAGTCTGTTTCTCACAATCATACAAGAACGAAAACCTTGAGTTTTTATGGATTTCATTCTTTCAGCAAGAAGGAATACTGAATTACGATATGATTTGTGAATCATCAGTTAGGCTCCCTCCTTGCCATCATCACTCCAGTCAAATACAAGAGCCAAGAAACTTTAGCCATGACTCGAAGCTACCATGAAACTAATATTTCCCTCTTGAATCCATTCCGTGGTAGGAAACCTTTCATCAGAAGAGACCATTCATTAACTGCACCATCAAAGCAACAGTCGAAAATCTGAAACTTTTACCAGAAGAGCTAGAAATCAATGAACTGAAAGATTCCTTGGGTTAGGTGCCAATTGAATATAGATAAAAATCATAAGATTTTGTCTAATCAATTATATTACTATCTCCTACTTCGAATGACATAAGATTGGGATCAGAGGAAGAAGCAATAGTTGCAAAATATTTGGTTGGGAGGTAACCGAAACTTCAATATCAGCAGAGTATAATGGCAGAAATTCGAAAAACTTTGCTTCTTATCAATCCATATAATTGGTGTAGGCTGATTTGGTCGTTCATCAAAATCCAAGTTTTGCTTTTGTGCTTCAAAAATCAATTTTTAACAAAAATAAACTGTCATGGGTGTCCAGGAAAGAGCATCCATCATGCTACAAATACAAAGTGAAAAGCATTTAGATGCCATTTGATAATAAACCATCACTTTATTCTTATACTCTTCCATCAATCGAACTGGTTTTTTTCTAAAACTCAGAGGCGATTTAAGGTCCTAGATGCAAGGACATTGTGAGAAATGCAATACAAACAAACAAAAACTTATCTACCAGTACCCACCAAAGAACCAAGGAAAAAGAAAAGAAATTAAAAAAAACAATAAAAACACAAATACATGCTAGTTATAGAAGAAATGGAATGTGTACCGATCAAAAAAAAAAAAAAAACAGAAGAAATGTAATGGCGTAATTATCGATATTGACTCCCTCTTTCGAAACGGCCACACCAGATTGCGATTCGCCACGGTGTTCTGACATTTTCACCTCAACCACGAGCCCCTGATGTCTACTCCTATTATTTCGAACTAACATTGGCAAAGCAACCTCCTTTACCACACTCCTAAAGCCAAAGCTCTGTACAAATATACTCTGACTCCACATCTTACGCAGAACCACCGCGTTCAATGGACTCACGACATTTGACACTCCGAAGCTCAGTACACAACTCGCCATATCTCCCTCGACGATAAACTCGGAGAAAAGTCGACAAATTATGGCCGCACTCCAACAGAACAAATAATGCCGCAGCGAACTGATTATAAGAAGAACGCTATACAAGATAGGAAAACGCCGGGAAAATGAGAGAAGACGAGGGGGAGAGCGAGAAAGTGTGCACCTTTTTTGGGTACGCAGAAAGTTGAGAGGAAAATGAAGATCTTTGGTCGGTTGGTTGGTGAGGGTGGTGGCGGCTGAGACTTTGGGGGAAAAGAAAGCGGGAGACTTTGGATCGTTTCGGTTCTGCGTGAAGAATCGAAGATTGGTTTCCGTCGATGGTGAAAAGAGATGCACGGGGAAGAGAAAACGCGGGGAGGAAAACAGAGAGAGGGAAGAGAGAAATCGGGCGGTTGGGTATTAAAATTAGAATAAAATAATGATAAGATGAGTGTACAGTTCACCTTCAAATATGAAGGAAACGACTGATCTACTGTAGGTCAAAACTTCACATGTTTATGTTTACCGAAACCAATGTAGCGGTAAATGGGACTCCTTCATCAATTTTTGCATTTGGCTTGGCTTCTGATGAAGCCAATGCCAATGCTCTTAGGCGTTGGCTTCATCAAAAGTCTAGCTAAATGCAAAATATGATGAATTTTATCAAAATAGAGCTGTGTTGGATTAAAGGGATGGGTGGAAAGTTTTGAGTTACAATAAATCTTATGGTTCCTTCAAATTTGAAGGGTTTCTGTTCATCAATCAAATGTAATTTTTTATTCGATTTTAATCCTGTAACCGCCTTGTTTCTTTTCTTTTCCCTCTCTCCTTTTCCTCCCTGCATGTATGCTTTCCCCCTTTCTCTCTTGCTCTCATTTTTGCAGTGCAGCAATCTTTCATCTCTCAAATCCTTCACGCAAAATTAGAGTGGAACAAATTGGTTTCTCTCATTTCAAGTTCGCCAAGCTTCTTCTCTTTTTCCTCCCCGCGTTTTTTGCTCTCCCCCTTTCTCACTTTCTTTCTATAATGGCAGTGTACCGATTCTTCCTCTCCTCTTTTCTTCACGCAGAATCAGAGTGAGGCTCCATTTTGGTGTATTATTTCAACTTGGTGCAACCTTTGCATCCTTTTAGTCTCGTCTCCTTTCTGAATCTCCTGCAACCCTAGTTTCAAGAAAAAATGCAAGGGGGGTTTTTGCTCTCGGTGAACCATTTTTCAATTAGGGGTATTGTGTTAAATTTTTTTGACCCAGAATACATTGTTCTTACTTTGGCTTAATTTTTTTTTTTTGGCTTATTTTCCCATACGCACTCAGTGTTATGGATTGTCAAGCAACCACTCGGAAAAAGGGTATTGTGTTTTGCATTTCTGTAATGTATTGATGGTATATGTGTGTGATTTGCATCCCTAGTGTGTGATAATTTATATAAATCTATTGTAGGTATATTTCACGATTTGCATCCCCAGTGTATTGGATTGAGCATATAAACATAGATTGTACAAGATTGAGCAGACTGCAATGTTTATGCAAAATAGGAGCAGAGGTTATGGGGTTATCACAGTATATTTTGCATTTCTGTAATGTAAACACAGTACTCCGAAGAAGCTGCCCATTCTGTTTTTAAGAGGTTATGGGGGTTATCACTAAAAGAGTACATCTTGTTGAATAAACTCTATTGTGAGACTGTGTTGCCAACAGATGCTCAGTTATGGAGCTTAAATATAGATGAAAAAGAAAAGAAAATAGGGGCACAAATATACAAACAAAGGGGCCTATATACAGAGCAGTAGGTCATACAGTCCTTAAAAATATATATATATATATTGTTGATGTATGATAAAATATGTACAAATTTCATTTCTATGATTGATTATGGAGTCGTAATATACATCCTTATAGGTCAATTTGTGAGATTGTCCTGCAAGACTGAAAATGGATGATTGCATTTCTACTTCACCATATATGTAGTGCTAAAACATGGTCTGAACACACTTTTTATACCATTTTTCATTTACATGTTTTGTTCTCTCATGCATGCTTTTGTGCTAAAACATGGTCTAAACACACTTCTTTTTAAACCATTTTTCATTTGTTTTGTTCTCTCATGCATGCTTTTGTGCTAAAACATGGTTTGAACACACTTCTTTTTAAACCATTTCTCATTTGCTGTTTTGTTCTCATGCATGCTTCTGTGCTAAATCATGGTATGAAGGAACTTCTTTTTAAACCTTTTTTCATTTGCTGTTTTGTTCTTGGTGGTGCTTGGTGTTTTTGATCTAGTCTCTCCTTTTTCTCCCTTACCAACCACCACAAATAGAATAATTTTATTTGAAACAAGCTTATCACCAATGTGGTTGACTTGGTCTTCAACAATCTATTGTTAGTTTTATTATATATTGCATCTTTGTGGGCGTCAGGATGCCTCTAGAAGTTCTACGAATTGGGTTCTTGGTAGCATTTCCCTTATTTTCTCTGCTTTTCAAAACCACACAAAACAATAATGTTTGTGAATTTCAATTAATAAAATCATCCTTCTCCTAATTCATATTAATTTAATAAAGGTTCAATCTATCATATGGTTTGAATTGCTTATCAATCCTAACTCCAGTCATGCAATTTTTTATTTTTTTTATATGCCACTTCTTGCTTAACTACGAGTTGAACTTTCATGTTGTGATTCCAAGTTGGCTGATAAACTAGCCTTTCCAACATGCATGTTTTGTTCTCTCATGCATGCTTTTTTCATTTGCTGTTTTGTTGTGCTGTCTTGTATGTGTTGTATTGTCTGACAATTTAATAATTACAATTCTTAAAGGATGGACAATTCATTCGAGGACCATTTCTTCACCACTCTCTTACAAAATGGAGGTCCTAATAGCACTCAAGCATACACGCAACATTCTAATGTTATGGTCTAAGCAACCCTCATTCACAATAACAAAAGGCTTCCACAAAAAAAAGTTCAAAGAGGTGCATCTTTCACTGTGGAAGATGATAACTTGTCTCCAGTTGGGTCAATATTAGCATTGATGCCATTCAGGGTATTAATAAAAAATCCACTTAAATGTGGGAGAGGATTGCTGATTTTTGTCACGAGTATAAAAAACCAAATGCTATGAACCGTTCAGTAGGGTCATTGATCAATCGTTGGTCCATGATTTAAAAATACACAAATAAGTTTTGTGCATATCTAGCGCAAGTAGAATCATTGCACCCGAGTGGTGCGACTGAGCAAGACAAGGTATGTACCATTTTATTAACGAGGTATGTATTTATTTATGTAAAATTTATTTTCTGAATATTCCTTAACTTTTTTTAGATTGAAAGACCAAAATACTGTATAAAGAGACGGAGCGAGAGAACTTTACATTGAAGCATTCTTGGTGTCTTTTAGACACCAACCTAATTGTTAGCAACACATGATTACACTAAATATGAGGAGGCCACACGATAAACGTCTAGCCAATGAGCAAACAAGTGAAGTTTTGGACGACGTTGTGGAGGAGAACGTTGAGAGGCCTCCTGCAAAAAAATTGAGAAAAAAAACTTGAGGAAGCGGAAGGCGAATCATCTGATGTTGAGTTTAACATGACATTAGGAGTAATGATCGATGATAGACGGTTGTTCTTGGCATAGAGGAGAGAATTGGTGACGAAGGCAGATCGCGATAGAATAGCACAACTGGAACTTGAGGAGAAAATTCGAGGCGGAGATCATGAGCAAGGATCTTTCTGGCATGAATGCCATGTAGCAAGCTTACTTCTATAATATTCAGAAGAAAATTTTTGACGAGTCCATGATGGTACATCCGAATGATTGCAAATTTCCAGCTTTTAGTGGCTGCCCAGCCACAAGACTTCCTTATAAAGCATGTGGTTGCGCAGCCACTATGAATGGTGGATATTTTATTACTCAATGGAATTTTATTTTGGAATTGTGACTTGTTGGAAAGGATTACTTTATGTGGACTGCTTGTACTTTGGAATTGTGACTTGTTGGAAAGGTTAACTTTATGTAGGCTGATTGTATTTTGGAAGTGTTTGTGATTGGAAAATCTGAATGGCAGAAACTTTTTGTGGGCTATTTATCAAAATAGTTGTTCTATTGTATGTGAATTTAAGGAACAGATTGTATGTGAATGGCAATCTGAATGGCAGGAGCAGATTGTATGTGAATTTTTTAGAATAGTTGTTCTATTTACTTTGTTCATGAATAAATCTGTTGGGTTACTACCGTAAATTGGTTTCTTCTATTCATGCTCTGAGGATTGTATTTTTAATCCTAAACCCATTCCAATCATTTTCTAGCTTGAGAAAATTGAAACGTATTAAATCTGTTGGGGTACTACAGTAGAGGTGTTTGTGGTTCCTTAAATTATTATGTATATGATTGTTGGGTAGAAGATGAGTTGGCAAAATATGTTTGTTGGATAATTAGGTTGTGGAAAAAAATTAGTTAGGACTTAATAATTTAAGTATCAAATTACATTATTAATGTACATATGGTTAGTGTAATAGTAAAATATAAAAAGATTAAAAATATTATTATTAAAAAATAATATTATATTATTATTTTGATGAATCCAATGACTAATCTAATGTGGGGTTATGACTCACTCAAAAATGAGTAGCACTAAGGCTATCTCAAGTGTAGGAAGATGTTGTGTAATAATTAAGAATAAATTCTTAGATCGTCTCCTCATGGAAAACTACTTAAATTCAAATTCGTTGAAAATGGTGAAAATCTTCACAAAGAGAAAATGAGATGATGGTATATGTAATGGATGGAAGAGTGCAAAAGGGAAGAAAAATGGTACTAGTCATGAACTAGATTTATATATTAGATTTTTGAGTGTCGAATTGAAATGTAAAAGACTAAGAGATTAAACTAAGAAATTAATAAAACTAAGATAAAAATTAAAGTAGACTAGAAAGTAATTGACAAAACATGTATTGAAAATTGAAAAGCCCCAAAATCAATGTTCTAGGATTCATCATTGTATTCAAACCACAACTTCTCAAAATTAATCTATAGCAATTGTAATCACTATTAAAATGAAAGCTTAACAAAACGAGAAAAATAAATAACATGAACTAAATGAATAACAAATAAATTGCTCAAACTTCTAAACCAAAAATCTCAAAAATATTCTACAAATTTAAAACTGAAATTAAATAACAAGTAGGGAATGAAAAGATCAAGTCAATTGAATGGAGATAAAGATTTGAAGCGGTGGAGGAGGTTAGGCTATAGTAGCAATTTGACCGCTCAAGGAGTTCTTCAATCTGCTGCAGTGTGAGTGGGTGCTCTAGAAGAATTTGCGTGTTGCTGCGTGAATGATTGCTCGTGTTAATCCCTCTCTCTTGATCTGAGTCAAAATCAAAGAAAAAAATAAATTCTAAGTGTTACTTGTAATCCAACAGTGTTTTTCAGTCCAAAAGTCGGCCATAAGATGTAAAATCTCATATATATACCCTAACAGCGGAATAAACCCTAGATCTGTAAAATACGATGTCCGCTCGAGCGAACATCGAGCGTTCAACTCTGTCTGAGTTCGCTCAAGTGGAGTGTCGAGCGAACATTGAGTGTTCAAATTTGCTTGACTTCGCTCGAGCAGCCAAATGCTTTCGCTCGAGCGATCTTCTTTCCCGTAACCCGCTCGAGCTCACTGTCGAGCGGCAGTCGAGCATTTGAATCTGCCTAAATTCGCTTGCGCGGCCAAAAGCCTCCGCTCGAGCGATGTGGACCGGATTCCACATTAATCAACAGTTGATAAAATTTAAGCAGAAATTCTTGCTTTTAATCAATTAAAATCACAACTTAGATTCATTCATTTTTCCATATAAAACTAATGATAAAGTAATGAAAGAATTAAGATATATTAGTTCCAAAAGTATTAAAATATGCAATAACTCAGCTCGATCAGGTTATGGATATGAATGTTTTGGATTTATGAAAAATATGTACTTTTCATCAAATTTTGAAGATGATTTTGATGAAATCAATGTGGATGCTTTGATGATGCATAGTTTCTTTAGGATGTTGATAATTTCATGAGATATAGGGCTTGTTTGAAAATAGATTTCATCCCATCTCATTTCCAAACATAATTTAAATACAAATATTTTCAAACAAATTATTACAAAATTTTCAAATTAATTGTAACACTCCGTCTAATTATTCATTAGGATTAACCCTTACTCGCCTTTTAGAATAAGCTTATAATTTTGGACATTATATATATATTTTTTAGAAAAAAAATTAAACTTGTTTTACCCATTAGATTATGGCACTTAGTGTCATTAATGGTTAAACTTGAGGGTTAAATTGAATTGTTTAGTAATTAAGCCCATTAGTGTTTCAATTTTAGAATGTTATGGGCTAAAACTTAGAAGTCTTAAACCAAGCCTCATTTAAGTCTTGGTGGGTTAGCTTTTAAAAGGTGTGGCCAAAGTATAGGAAGGCATAAGGCCTTTTGAGCCTAACTTGGTGTTAGCTTCTACCCATGACTCATTTATGATAAGACAAGCCTTTCAAGCCCCATCTTTATAGATCTTGAGGCCTCTCATAATCTTTTAAAATCTAGAACCAAGATCTCCAATTAACTCACACCGAAAAGCCCATGAACCATGCAACTTCCACTTATGACCTTTTAAGCCCAACAAGGCCCAAAGCCTTGTCTTGCATTTTTCACTTGTATTTGAAGTTCACATACACTATACCATTAGTGTTGTGTCTAAACTTTGACTCAATTAGTGAACCAAGACTTTAAAGCAGTTTTATCTACAAGTATACATGTATTGTAGTACCTAACATGATCAAATCTACAGGGATTGGCTTATATGATAAGAAAAATAAATTCAAATAATAAAAATAAATTACTAAAAGGAACGTGCAATCAAATAGAATAGAAAATTACTGAGATTAAGATTTTTAAAGTAACAGAATAAAACTAAAATGATAAAATCAATCGATATAGAGACGACTAAGGTTTCGAGGATCTGTCTAATAATGTAGGATCTTGTTTTAGATCAATTTACATCAATTAAAATAGAATAATGATTCTGTTTAATTGGAGGATTTAGCATTTAAGGCTAAGAAAAGTAATCACTAATGATTAAGTATGAACAATTGATGGTTAGAACATTCACAAACCTGTTTAAACATCACAAGAATTTTTCAAGTATTTAATGTATTCGAAAATCATGATAAATTAAAATAAATATATAGATAATCAAAATATTTAATAATAAAACCATTCAATCGATCAAACTCACAATATAAACTCTAATGTTGATTCGAAAAGAATGTTTAAATCATTAGACTTAACCTCTAACCTTAATGCGAAAATTTAGCCAAATCATATTCATCACATGAACCATGGAAATCAAATAAATATTCTCCGTAATAAAATTAAAATAAAACACAAAACTCGTCACAAGAAAATAGCCTTTAGAAGAGAGCAAAAGTGGAGACAACAGCCTAAAAGAACTCCCCCAGCCCCTACGTTTTCATCCCTAAGAGCATCCCCATCCGGTTCCCCAAACCACCATATTCCCTATAATTTGGGGTTTATTTTGGGGTTTTGATCAAAATACCCCCTACATCCGAATCCCCATTTTAGGGAAAATGTTTAGGGAATAAACAGTAAGTCCCCATATTTGGGGACTCACTATTCATTCCCTAAATCATTTTTATCAATATTTTATTCTAATATATAAAATAAATAATTTTTCAATTATCTACATTTTCTCTCATATTCATATTTATTATAGTTTTAAATAATAATTTTAAAAATAATTTAATTAATTACGAAAATATAAAAAAATTAATTTTAAAAATATTATTATATTCACAAAAAAATAATTTAAATTTTTGTTTAAAATATTCACTAGAGTAATAGTTCAAAAAATAAGAAAAAATATTGAGTAGTTAAATTTGTAAATAGAAGTGAAAAAAAAAGTAATAAAAAAAGAATAGAAAAATATTATTTAATAGAATAGAGATAGGGATGGGGAATGAGATGTAGGAGGTTTTTGAAAGATGAATAAAATTTAGGGAAAATTTTGAGGAAAGGTGATTTTGAGTTAAATTATAGGGATGGGGAATCAAAATCGGATGGGATGCTCTAAGTCCAATGGAGGCCTCTGCATTTTCATCCGTTTTCCAGAGAAAAGAAATCCAACACCTTTTTCCTTTCGTCTTCCTTCTCTCGAAAACCTAGCTCACCTTTTCCCCTGCCAAAGCAAGCCAGCGTCCAAGCCTTTATCCCTCTCCGTCCATTACGTCTATCATCTTTTTCTCAAATCCTTTTTTGCTCTAGCCAGTCCTCTCGCGCCCAAACGTCCAGCGTGATCCCCCCTCGTTCAAAACAAACCCCCGACGAAAAAATATAAATCCTCTCGTTTAAGTCCCAACGTTCTTTTCTCTCTCTCGTTGAATGAATCCCCCAGCAACCAGCTTCCCTCTAGAAGCCAAATGAAAAGTAAAAGTCCCCTCTCCATGAAGTCCGTTCTCCTACAGCCGAAGTCCCCCTACTGAGTCTTCGTAAATCCCTTCAAAAGTAAGCCAGCTGTGTTGCCAAAATTAATTCACTGCATGTTAAACATAGAAATGGCAAAGGAGGCTTGAGCATCTGCAGAATTGGTCTTCCTCTTTCCCCCTGGTGCCTATCGCTACTCTC
Organism: Carya cathayensis; assembly: GCA_011037825.1. Taxonomy (NCBI): domain Eukaryota; kingdom Viridiplantae; phylum Streptophyta; class Magnoliopsida; order Fagales; family Juglandaceae; genus Carya; species Carya cathayensis. The sequence continues at coordinate 283,722 of QGSO01000209.1, forward strand.
TCCCTACTCCTCTCTAAAGCTGAAGTGCCACTTGTCTAGCTGTCAAAAAGAAATCCTCGCCTTCTCCCCACGAAAAAGTCTCTCAGTTTTGTCTGAAAAATAAAACTCCTTCTCTCCGTAAAAGCTAGCCCCAAAGCTTTCATTTTTTGTATAAACCGACCCAGAGCCTAGGTGTCCTAGTCTCTGCCTTTCTCCCAAAATGCCGTGCAGCGTGGCTCCTTTTTCTTTGCTACGTGTCTTGCTTTTCTGCGCGTGGAAAGCACATGCAGAACTCTTCCTTTTTGTGTGTAAAGTAGCTACAAAAAAAAATAGAAACTATAAAAATAAAAATAAAAATAAAAAGCAAGACTATAATATTAAAAATGTTTTGTGCATTTAAAGAATTATTGTTCAATTAAATCATAGGTTATAAAATTAAGTATAAATCATGATATTAATTAATTTAAATCAAAACTCGAATTTATACTTATTAACCATTTTTTCATCTAAAATCAATAATGATGTCCTGAAATAATTAAAATATGTTGGTTCTAAATATATAAAATATGCAATATTTCAACCCAATCAATTAGTTTCTTCAAGCCCATATTGTACCCCATGTTCCTAAGGAATTATTTGGAGTCAAAATTAAGTTTTGAACTTGGGTTAAGAGCATTGATCAAACTTAACCATGGTTAATGATCTATAAATCATGTTTTGAGCTTAATTTTTCTTCTTAATTTCTTTAGCCTTGATTTGAACTTTATTATTTTTATTATTGCTTTTCATCATTCTTAGACTAAATTAGAAGAGTAATCTTGATTCCACACGTCCTTAGAAGCAAAGACATACCATTGCCCAAAATCCACCAATTGGCTCACACATGCACTTGCACAAAAACAACCCCATAGCCCATGCTAATTCTATCTTATTTTTAGTTCCAATCTTACCAATCACACCTCATATTATCCCTTTAGAACTAAACCAAGCTTTGGATGAATTGGTTCCCAAAACCAAACAAAAAATTCCAAACCGAATGCACCTAAACACTAGTGGGATGGAAACCGATTGGCTTGTGTTTTGATCTCACTTCTGCACATGGCTGAGCCACCACCACACACCACCTCCCTTTGCACTAATCCCTAGTTAACCCATAAAGCACTCATGAGCTGGTTTGTCATTTTTCCCACAAAAAAATACACCAAACTGATGGCATCAAATCCTCATCACTCGGCAACACCTTCCTTCATCTATTCCCTTGAGCTGCCACTTCATCACCACTTGGCAGCCAATCCCCTACCTTCCACCACCTGGAAAAACCTTCCAAAAGTGACTCATGACCTACTTAAAATAGCCATGAAGAGAGGACAAGAGGGCGAGTCAATAAATGATCAAAATTGTCCAAGGATTTTAGCCTTGAACCTGACGGCTACTATGCTTGATGTCATAAACTATTTTTTTCCCCTCCTAATGATGCACAATGGTACCACCTGCACCCTCTCATTGCTTGTCATTGTAATACCCGAGTCCTACTGCGTAGACTTTTACGTCATTTCATTAATTCTTTTAAGAAAAATATTCTTTTATGTTTTTTAAAATAAAGATTTTAATTATTTTATTTTAAGATGGGTATGCTTTATTTTAAAATGGAATTTATTACAAATAAATCAAGGGAATGATTTTAAAACTTTGCAGTATTTCCCTTAAGTTCTCTAATTTTATTTATTTAAAGAATGACCCCAATCATCTTCCACTATTGGATTGGTAGGTGGGGAAAATATTTTTGTGTGGAAATATCTCCACCTTTCATTCATTGGCTTGTGAGGACCAAGAAGCCTTTCCCTTCTCAAGTAGATGGCTAAAGGCACACAAAAGGGGACAAAATTTATCCCAAGTCTCCTACCCATTGAACCTGTCTATCCGAAGCAAGCAAAGAGGGAGAAAATCTTCATCCCCTTCCTCCAAGCCCTAGTCGACACCTTCCCCTCTATTCCTCTTCTTCTTCTCATCTTTAAGCTCAAGAGACCAAGATTTCTTCAATCTTCTCCAAGCCGTGCAACCCACAAGCAAGAGAGGAAATGGTTTCCTTCCTTCCTGGCCGAATGATGCTCACTTCTCTTTACCCATTTTCAGTTTGTTTCCAAGTTTGAATCCAAGGTTTTGTCTACATCTTTCCAAAGGGAAATCCTTGAAGGTAAGACCCTTTTGATTCACTTTCTATTATGGTTTTGAGTGGGTTTTGATTTTCTCCAAGGTTACCCATTGATGTTCGGTTTGGGATATTTTAGTGAAACCACTTGTGTTCTTTCCTCTACATGCCTATAGCATTGTTTGGTTCTTCTTGTTCATCTTGGGAGGAGCTAAGAATCTAAGGTAAAAACCATAACTTTATCTCATTTGATTTGAGTACGCTGGAGGCAAACTAAGTTGTTTTAGCTTGTAATTTAATTATAGTTATTATCTATGCTGTCAATAAACGTGAATGCTCTATCTTTTGCCCAAACTGAGTGTGTTGAAGCTATCTTGCTATGTATTTTCCTATAATTTGAAAATGGTTTTTTTGCAATAAGTGATGTTAGTTGATCTTTTGATATATATATATATATTGATGCCATGTGTTTTGTGTTGAGGTCTGGTTGGTGACTTGTTTTTAGGATGCTAGAGGATCGGTTTAAAGGTTTGTCTTGGTTCCTTGTAATTTTACATCTTGCTTCTAAAAGGTATTAAATGAGTAAATTATAATCTTGGATGTTTAAAGTTTTCAAGTTCACTTAATGGGTTTAACCTAGCTGTTATGTTTAATCAAATAATTACGTTTTTACAAACTTTCCTTTAACATTGGTGTCATTAGATTTGTAAAATGGGTAGGTATTAGAAGGGGGTGATTAAAGGTGCAAAAGGTACTATAGTTTGCAACCTGTCCAACAAGTAAAAAATTTCAGATATATTCCCTATTTTAGATGCCAAATGCAGCCCTTGGTTGCCCTTCTCCCAATTTATTTCCACCCAAACCAAAGGCCAATCGTTTGCAAGTTAGCCTTTTTTTCTAATAAAGAACACAACTGGCTATTTTAAAAGGGGCATGTTCCTAAAATTTAATTAGCCTATTTGAGATGCCTAAATCTATTTAAAGACTTTGTTAATCATTTTCCAGAATTGAACTTTTAATTCTCATAACCCCAAAATGAGTTTGAATCAAATAAACCTTGTTAAACCTATAAGTTCTCAACTATCGTTCCATGTAAAATATCCAATTGGCCCTTTCATGGACATCTAGAATGCTTTAGTATTAATTATATTATTCCTGTACGTTAAGGCGAAAAGTAGTCATCGGGTTAAGGCTAAGTATAAAAAGGGATATTAAGTAATAATGTCGTGGCTTTCTTGTTTAGAAGGGAAGGCTAAAGAATATTAAATGAGTATTAACACACTTATGCTATTTATTGGAATATGGCCTATTGTGAAGTCAGAAAATATTGAATTGGAGCATAGAGGTAAGTAGCTATGACTGTGTTTTTTATACCAAGTTCTCTTTATGAAAGAATGTCGCTTTCTTATTGCAAATGTTCCTCTAAAGAAAAGAGTTAATGTATATGTTCATTCCTTTATGGAGTTTTTCTAAATGATATAAAATGAACATGGTTTTCTTTATGATGCTTTATGAAATGAAATGAAATAATTTATGAAAGTATGCTATGTATGATTTTCAAAGGTATAATGTAATGGCCCTTCTTGGCAGCCCCTTTTTATGCACCCCAAGTATCTAAGTGTATGCATATGATGGATGACTATCTATAGTATCTATTATCTTTATTTTCATGAAAAGAAATGTTGAGGCTTATGTCTTATGCTTTAAGTGATGCTTTAAACAATGTGAAGAAAATGTTTTAAAATGTCCCTATGAACTGAGGTTTTTAAATGAGGTCATGAACTGATATTTAAGGATGCTATAAACTGATATTTACAATGATGCTCAAGTTTATACTCTTAAAGAATGTTTTAAATGTCAAGGTTTAAGCCTATGCTTTTAAATGATGTCTATGAACTGAATGGACAGAAAAAGAATAAATGAAAAGGATTGAAAGAACTGAATGAACTGAACGAATGAATGAAAGTACTAAAAATTTTAATGTATGAAAGTACGTAACGGCCATATGAATGAAAGGGTTCCAAAGGAATGAGCAGATTGCAATGCTGGGTAAGTAGTATTGATAGTGCACCTAGTGCTGCCCCTTGACTGAAAGGGATTCCCAACCTGTGGCCACAAGCGGAGTCTAGGTCCAGAGGAAAATCGTTAACCCTCACACATAGGGTGTAATAGTGTGTACTGGCCAAAGGAAAGTGAAACATGAAAGCATAGTTATTTCTTATAAATGTTTATTTATGAAAGTATCGTTTATTCCTTAAAATTTTTATGCATGAAAGCATTGTTGAAGTAGCAAATGCTTATATATGCATGTTTTCAAAAGAAAAAGAATAGATGATTATTACGTTAACGACATGGTGTACAACTTACTGAGTATTCGATTCACCTTGTGTTTATGTTTTAAACCTCCAGGTAATGATGAAGAGGCTGGGGAGTAGGGCATTACTGTAGGGGGAGAGACAGACACTTAGTGTCTTCTCTATTGGTTCGACCTTATTTCCTAGGGCAAGGTTGTTATAGGCAGCACCTAAAAATAGAGAAAATTATTTGATTTGGGTCACTATTTACCTACACAAGATGAAGCAACCAAGTTGATTCAAACCCTTCACCATCGCCCACTTCACCCAATCACCAAGGATTAAGTCCAACGTCCCCTCCCCCATAGCTTCCTATAAATACGTCCTTCACCCCCACATTTCCTTCACACTACTTCTTCCTTCAAAAATTCTAGAGTGAATTTGAGAAGTGTGTTCTTGAGTTTTCTTGGGAGTTTTTGAAAATTCTTGTGTTGGAAGCTTTAGGGCTAGTTTGGGGAGTGAATACCACAGCTCATCTGAGATGAGTTTGTACGGGTGAGAATAGTTAAGCATCCAAACACATTAGGGACATCTCATATAAACACTCCAAGTTAGAGACCATGTGATTTTCATCACTCTTTGCGTGAAATCACATTACTGACTCCCGAGTAAAGTAACTTCTCCCAGCAACCCTTCTCTCTCCCTCTCTATTGATGACTCAGCATCCTTCACAGCCCATATTCCCCAAAAATTCATCTCTCTAGTTTCTTCTCCAAAATAACTCCCGCATAGCGAAACCGTAGCCTCTCAGTACCAAGCTCTCTACTTCCTTCGTACCTTGTTTTCTCCCTCCCACTCTCTCTATGGTTGCATTTGTACCCAAACTAGCCCAGTCTGCAATTCCTACACCTTTTCCTCTCAATCCTTTATCCCATTGAGGTGAATCTCTTGCCACTGTTTCCCTGTGAGCCTCCTCAGGGCTGTGTGCTCCATGCTCTGTATGTGGGTCAGCTTTAACCGATTCCTCTAGCACAAGCCTGCAGAAGGGTAGCTATCTGACGGAGATTCAAAATCTCGACCTTCTGCCCCTATGATTTGCCCCCCATATCTCATCCTCAATTAGAAAGCAACTATGCTCAAATCCATAATACACACGAGATCCACTTATTGCACATGCCTTCGCACTAAGTTGGGACACCCAACACTTGTAGTAACCAGATTTGCCATCACGGGGCCAACAATGCACTCTTTTAGGGTAAGCACAAATCAACTCCACTATTGAATAATTTGTTAATGATTCTTGCAAACAATATGCATGTTTTTGTGAAGAAACTTGTGGTAAAAAATAAGTAATTGCATTGTTTGCTATGTGCTAATTTCCTATCTTCTGATTTGAAATGTACTAGGTTAGTTGCATTAATTGATTTGTCTAAATTATTTTTGTGAACATACAACTTTGCAAACTTCAATTGAATATCTCCTTGGTTTCTTGGTTGGTTGTATTGGATGTCCAAATTTTTCAAGACCCAAAATTAGGAGAAATAGCCCAAGCCATGAGATCTTGTATCAGACTCCACGTTCTACACGATGCACTTCCGTTTCTCGTTGCATGCACGCTTCAATCACGTCCATTTTTCAAGGCTTGCTGATGCACATCTCTCTTTCCATCCCTCTCTAGGATTTTGTTTTCAATCCTCTATATATACTTATGCACATCACAACCATCCCTCATGCACGGAGAAACCCCAAGTTGCCGCTGCCCTCTTTTCACGATATCCAAACACCTTCTAGCATCTACCCTCCATTGCAAATGCATGGCAACCACCTACGGGTAGGAAAGAATGCTTGCACCTTTGTTTTGTCGCCCAAAAATAGGGCACGTTTGTGCTCTTAGCCCGTGCATAGCAGAAGTTGAGTGTCGTTGTCGCGCACCGCGATCCACCATTGCACGAAGCATCGTTGATCTTCAGTTCTACTTGGTTGCCTTAACCTTCACGCCGTCTCTGTATGTACATGTATAGCTCTCACCATTTCATCTCTCCGTTACTCTCTCTCTTATCTCTCTCTCTCTCTCGCTTAACCACTCAAATCAGTTGTCTGCTCTGCTCGGTGTCCCTAGCTGTGCCGCCGTGATACTCTCTCGGCAACTTGCCCTTCGCTTGGTCACTTTTGTAGCTTTGGGTAATAGAATCAAATCACAAAAACTAGTATGCACAAAATTTCATATTTGCTCTCTTTTGCACAGTTTATAAACTAAATACTAGAAAAATAGGCTCATGTCTTCACCAGTCATGACAAATATACTTTATTCTTATAAATAATTTCATGAGTAATGCAGTACAAATAACTGAGGTTGTAGCGTGGCACTGTTCATGCTACAGTACCCATGACACTATTCGCTTAGGGTTTTTGGGGATTGTTTATGAAAATTGATGAATTTTATTCATTGTGAGTTGAGTTTATCTCCTCTTGTTGTTCATTGAACGTTTGAACTTATCAAAGGTAAATCACAAGCTTTGTGACATTCCTTCTTTGTAATCNGATCCACTTATTGCACATGCCTTCGCACTAAGTTGGGACACCCAACACTTGTAGTAACCAGATTTGCCATCACGGGGCCAACAATGCACTCTTTTAGGGTAAGCACAAATCAACTCCACTATTGAATAATTTGTTAATGATTCTTGCAAACAATATGCATGTTTTTGTGAAGAAACTTGTGGTAAAAAATAAGTAATTGCATTGTTTGCTATGTGCTAATTTCCTATCTTCTGATTTGAAATGTACTAGGTTAGTTGCATTAATTGATTTGTCTAAATTATTTTTGTGAACATACAACTTTGCAAACTTCAATTGAATATCTCCTTGGTTTCTTGGTTGGCTGTATTGGATGTCTAAATTTTTCGAGACCCAAAATTAGGAGAAAAAGCCCAAGCCATGAGATCTTGTATCAGACTCCACGTTCTACACGATGCACTTCCGTTTGTCGTTGCATGCACGCTTCAATCACATCCGTTTTTCACGGCTTGCTGATACACTTCTCTTTCCCTCCCTCTCTAGGATTTTGTTTTCAATCCTCTTTATATACTTATGCATATCACAACCATCCCTCATGCACAGAGAAACCCCAAGCTGCCGCTGGCCTCTTTTCACAACCTCAGCCATCCAAACACCTTTTAGCATCTACCCTCCATTGCGAATGCACGGAAACCACCTACGAGTAGGAAAAAACGCTTGCACCTTTGTTTTGTCGCCCAAATATAGGGCACGTTTGTGCTCTTAGCTAGTGCATAGCAGAAGCTGAGTGTCATCGTCGCGCACCGCGATCCACCATTGCACGAAGCATCGTTGATCTTCAGTTCTACTTGGTTGCCGTCACCTCACATCGTCTCTGTATGTACACGTAGAGCTCTCACCATTTCATCTCTCTCTCTCTCTCTCTCTCTCTCTCTCTCTCTCTCTCTCTCTCTCTCGTTTAACCATTCAAATTAGTTGCCTGCTCTACTAGTTGTCCCTAGCTGCGCCTCCGTGATACTCTCTCGGCAACCTGCCCGTCGCTTGGTCACTTTTGTAGCTTTGGGTAATATAATCAAATCACAAAAACTAGTATGCCAAAATTTTATATTTGCTCTCTTTTGCACAGTTTATAAACTGAATACTAGAAAAATAGGCTCATGTCTGCACCAGTCATGAAAAAAATACTTTATTCTTATACATAATTTCATAAGTAATGCAGTACAAATAACTGAGGTTGTAGCATGACACTGTTCATGCTATAATACCCACGACACTATTCACTTAGGGTTTTCGGGGATTGTTTATTTAAACCACTTGTAACCTCATTTGAGAAGGTTAGACAATATATGAAAGTTTATGAAAATTGATGAATTTTATTTATTGTAAGTTGAGTTTTTCTCCTCTTGTTGTTCATTGAACGATTGAACTAATCAAAGGTAAATCACAACCTTTGTAACTTTCCTTCTTTGTAATCTGGGTTCTTGAGATGGGTTCTTCAACAAGTCTAGATTTTAATATAATCTAGGTTCTTGAAATGAGTTCTCAAGGGGTCTAGATTCTCTATCCATTGACTTGATTTTGACTTTCTTGTGTGAGTTTTCAAATTGATTGTGGGTTCAAGGGATTCCAATTCTGCGGGTTCATAACAATAAGCCTTTTGGATGACATAACCCCACGCCTGATTGCACACCAATATTCTTGTGCAGCTAGGATTTTGATGGATCCTAATGAACTGGAGGTGTTCTTACTCATGCCACAGGACCATAGAGTTGATTGGATCTGAGGGTTGGAGTGACATAGTGTATGACGATGCTACATTGATTTAGTTTATCTTGCTTATTATTTAATGCGGATGTTGTTTTCCTTATTGACTGAGTTGCATTTGCATAATTTGCTAACGTTTATTTCAATTTCTGATGGATAATTACCACTTACTATATTTGATTTTGTCTCTATATTATTTAGCCAATATTTTAGATAAGTCATATACCATATAATTTATAAGCTTTTTAGATGTTCACTACCATACTATTCATGCTTATTATAAATTAATCGTTTCCACGACATTATTTTCTTGGGAAAATTCTTTTTTAAATTGTAAAATGGAGGGAGGAAATGGTTCGGATGATGAGCCCCAAGTGGAGGCCAACAACTCAAGTGAAGGTGCGTCGAGTAGTAACCAGTATCCAACATGGGACAAATACCAAGATTGGAGGAGGCGTGATCCGTCACTATGGGATCACATAGCCATTCTAATGGTTGCCATAGAAGAGAAGGAATCTATGATGCCAGTGGTTGAGCGAATGCTGCAGCATAACATTGGCTTATGCTAACGAGACTATACAGTTGCAATCCTCAATGGATATCCAAATAATTGTTATAACATGTTCTGGATGGAAGTATATGCATTCCAAGCGTTATGTAATATGTTACGCATGGATGCCATTCTGGAATCGACAAGAGATGTTTCCATGGAGGAAGCCGTTGCAATGTTTGCATCCACTGATGGGCATGGGCAAATTCAATGAATCACAGGGGACCAATTTCAACATTTGAGTGGAAGCATTAATTGGCATATCTACGTAGTGATGAGGGCACTATTTCACCTTGCACCTACACATATCGTTGGGGTGACACTTTATATTGAAAGCAATCCCAGACATTATCCATGGTTTAAGATAACAATTTCTTACCCTAGGTTAGGGAAAGCGATATGTGGTTGACACTTTCATTGTGTGGTTGGTCCCATTTATTAAGAGTTAGAGAACTCACAATTTCATTATATGATCACAATTAATTGCAAATGTTGAGTGGAGACAGCAAGTAGATGAGCACATGGCCTACATTATGTAAACACATTTCTTTTATTTAAAGTTCTTGGGAAATGAAGCACATATGGACAAAAAAAAAGGTATTAAATAATTTATGTGGAAAGCATGAAAGGAACCATACGGAGGGGCTTTTTTGCTTGGCTGTTCGGCAAGACCCATACAAATAAAGCAAATATTCATAAGTTAAAAACCTATAGCAGGCTTTTGGAGCAGGACACCTTTAGAGAAAAGTAAGTAGCGAGAGGAGCAGGGGGCAGCTGCTTTGCAGATGCTTAAGCCTCCTTTGCCATTTCTATGTTTAACATGCAGTGAATTAATAAAGGCAACACAACTGGCTTGTTTTTATGGAGGGACACAGACACTGCAAGAACGAGAAGAGGACTTATCAAAAGTTATTCCATTTTTTCTTTGACTGTTGGATGCTTGGGTGCATCACTTTCATTGGGATGTACGTCTATAAAAAAAGAATTGAAGGGGAGGAGCACAATTAGAATTAGAATAGGAGCAGTGTAATTTAGATTTCTCTCAGTGAGAGGGAGACAGCATAGTTGAGTGAAACCACTGTTGCGGTCCACCATTCATCCTCTGCCTGTGGCCTCCTCTCCGGCTCTTGTTAATTTCGGTTTGTTTATTTTTGTCATTTAATTTTCTTGCATTGTATTAAGTTTAGAGATGAACTCTAATGATTAAGATATTATTTCCAATCAACAATAGTATTTTTATTGTGAGTTTGATCGATTGAATGGTTTTATTATTAGAAACTTTGACTATCTATATATTTATCTTAATCCATTGTGATTTTTGGATACATTGGATGCTTGAAAAATCCCTTTGATATTCAAATGGATTTGTGAATCTTTTAATCATCAATTGTTTATGCTTAGTCTTTAGTGATTAATTTTATTGGCCTTAAATGCTAAATCTTCCAATTAAATGGAATCATTATTCTAGTTTAATTGAAGTAAATCGATTGGAAATAATATTCTAAATTATTATATGGATCCTTGAAACCGAAGTCATTTTTCATATCTCTTTATTTTATCATTTTAGTTGTATATGCTACTTTCAAAATCTTCACTTAAGTAATTTTATCTTCCATTCATTGTACATACCACCACTTTTATTTTCTCTTTGTAAATATCTTCCACCATTGTATGAATTTGATTTTAAGCACACTTTCCTTGAGGAGACGATATAGAAATTTATTCCTAATCATTACACGACACTCTACTGCACTTGCAATAGCCTTTGTGCTACTCATTTTTGAGTGAGTAAAGTTTTTGGCGTGTTAAAAAAATGATTTTAAATTTTGTGATCAATGAACCCATACAGGCCAACAAGGCAATGATATATTGTTGTAGCATGCTGTGTCATACATAACATTATTTGCATGATTACACCCGTTGATGAGATGCAATGTTGTTTTATCAATCCGGATTGTTATGATGGCTAGACAATTGAAGATAACCCGGCTCATTTGTTGTGTGTTCCTGACATATGGTTTGTATTGGCATAAGCCATAGTTTCAACCAGAGAATCTATCGCACTAACTATGTGGGTACAAAGGATTCTGAATTGATAGTTGTAATATTTTTCATGGTATTGAATGACCATTTTTGTACGTGTCGAACAAGGTTTGGAAATTGGAGGCTTTATGTCGTTAAATATAAGTATTTTTTATTAGCGAATCTGTTAAATGATAAATGCAATTGATGTTGAAGTTGGGTGGAAATAGATGTAGAAGATAGAATATTGGCTTTTATCACTTTTATAAGCATACTGGCATTAAAAAAATTGATAATTTAGAGGGGGGGGGGGCATGAGAATGTCGTCTTTATAATTGATAAAAAAAATATTTTTTTACAAGTTTTGAATTAAATAATTTCTGATCTTGAAGAATTTTAAATGAGCAACCTATTTTTATAATTTAAAATAATTATTATAATTTATGAATTTTTAATTAAATAATTTTTGGAGTGAAAAAGAAAGTGAAATAACTCACACGCGGGTTGTCATCATAATATATAGCCAAAGTTTGGAAGAAAATGGGGGCATGAGAATATTATAGGAATAATTGCTAACAATTTAATATTTTTATTTAAATAAATTTCTATAAAATTTTTGTGCTAAATTCATTTTTAAAGGTGTTGGGAATCATTTCTCATAATAATCGTGCTTATCACTACAATATATAAATAAAATCATTATTTCACCATCACTACTAATAAAATCAATCATTGATGGGACTTTCACCTTTTTCAATTTCCTATTCAAAATTTCACAACTCAACATACTTCATACATCCAAACATCTCAAACCCATCTCAATGAGACCCACAAATCCACTCAATCTCTACTCACAACTATTCTCAACTGTCCTCACTACCCAAATGTAATCATAGAGGGCCACTAAAAATGTAAGTCTTCTTGTCCTAGATCTTAGTTGGCATATTTTTTGTTGCTTTTAAGTATTTAAGTGATTTTTGGATGAGTTTAGAAATGATTACCATGCTTAATTCAAAACCGAGTTCATTAAGCATGGATTAAGTGTTTAAATTGTTTTAAGTGGGAATTTTAGCTATGACATGTCTTAACATATTTTGATTTGACTCATTAATGTCTTAGAATGATTTTAAAAGGTTTAAATTTGAGGTTGAAAGCATGCCATGATTGGTTTTGATTCTATCTTGTGTTGAACATCCAAGTATGCATGGTTTTGATTAAATCATGCTTAACTTGTGGGGTTTTGATTTATTCCACCTAGGCTTGATAATTGAGCACTTAAGAAACCTTTTGATTGGGGTAAGAAGGAAAATGTATGATTAAATCCAGTTTTTGAAACTTTTCTTACGGAAAAGGACTAAGAGACATAATGCATGCTGAAGGACTAGTTTATTAGAGAATTAGGTTTTTAGCCATGATTAAGTGTTGGGATGAACTTGTTCACCTAAGATTTAGCCTTTATCATGTCATTAAGGACTATAGTGATTATTTGTGATTAAAGAAAATTGCATATGCATGCATTCAGAGGGATCAATAGTTGAAATTATACTTAGGGTTCAGCAAGAGTGCATGCCGCGAGTTAGTTGCATTTGAGCTAGTTTCATTTTGAAATTTAAAATTCTAAGGAATATATTATTTTAGAATATGAAAAATATGAAGTCCATGAAGTTTGGTTAAATTTGAGGTTTGTTTGCAAATAGTGAAAAATTAAAGCCTTAGTGGTAATTTTTGAGAGTTTAGGGGCATTTTTGTAAATATATATTTTTGAACCCTTTTGATTTTGAACATCTTCCATAATAGTATAAATCTTAATTTAATATGAATTTGATCTCAGCCGTTACAATTTTTCAAACTTAGGCAGTTTGTAAGTTAGCCTCTAACTTACACCTTAATAAATTATTTATAATTTATTGATAAATGCCACTTTTATATTATGATTATCATTTTGAGAATTAAATATCATGATACATTGAGTACATGACTATTTGCCTGCATGACGTGTGACATTTTCACAATTTTCAGCATATTGCATATAAATGTCATTTTCACATGAAAGCTTGTTACATATGTATATGTCATGAACTATAATTTTCAAGCATAACATAAAAATAATTTTTTTGTCATGACTCCAGAGGCTAGGATGGGAAATTATCTTAATGGAACTCTTCTATCTACTTTGGAGTGAGTAAAAATGGAGTGGTAACCTATGGGTTGATAAAGAACAGTCAACGGGATTTGAATGAGTTCTTTTTAAAGAACACAGGAGTGAAGTCAAATATTATGTCACCTAAGACTGGTGAGTGTACATGTTATGATGTTATGGTGATGTTATGTTATGTTTCCAATGTATTGAGAATGATTTTCCAGACAACGTAGTTTCAACGTGACTTGTACTATAGTCACCAGCAAGTAATCATAGTGCATATGGGGAACTGTGACAATGCCATACGTTATGTTGTTATGATTAAGTATGAAATGCTAATAATGATGAAACGTTATGAGGAAACTATGTTGTTGATAATTGAAATGAACAAAATGTTCTTCGTAAGACAATATGTGTCTCAGTTTATTTTTCTGAAAATGTTGAGGAATCTGGATGGGAGACATATATTGATTTTTTTGCACCGCATTCATTTCATATTTATCATTTATCATACATGATTTATCTTTGTGCATGTTGGTTGTCTAACTTATTGAGATTTCAAGTAAATTTCACCCCTTGTGGATCCACTATCATTCCACTCGAATGATAGAAGTTGTGTCAAGACTTAGCAAGGATGGACTAGATGGACTAGTGGATCCAAGCAATTGATGAGGAGCTGAACCTTGACAAAAAACTGGACCTCATCTTGGTGTTTATAGCCCTAACCCTTCGTACATTACAATGCAGGAAGCAATTGATTTACTTATGGAGACTTCTTATCATGAATAATTGTACTCAAATTATGCTACCATATGATTTGAAATTATAATGATTATGAATAACATTGTGATGTTTTAGTTATTTTGATATATTTATTTAGTCACTTTTTGTCAGCTACGAATATTGCATTCTGCTAGATGTACTTATAGAATGCATTGCATGTTAACTATCATATAAGGGGGTATGTAATCTTGTGTTACATGTCCTAAAGCTTTAAGTCTCCGTTTCATCCCAAGCAGAGGTTAGGAGCGTCACACTAACCATTACAACTTTCCCAACCTTTCAAACAAAATATAAAAAAAAAAATTCAAATTTTTCTAATCACCAAACAAAAATAATATTATAAAACTATATTCTAACAATATTTTAACTTTATAATATTTTTTATTCAACTTTTTCTCTGATTTCTCAAAACCCAAAAAATACTCAATTCAAACTATCTCACTACTATTTACAAACTATCTTACTACTATTAACAAAATTCTTCTCATCTTATCTCACTTCCCTAGCGAATATGCTATCTTATTTTCCTACATTGTGTCTATTCTCATGGGAAAAACTCGTGTAATATGGAAATTGCAAAATGATATGAATCGTGCTAGCACGAGAGAGGTCATCAATAAGGCTAAATGGTCTTTTTTTTAATCATTTTTTCCATCCATTTTTTTTATACTCTCAAACATTTAAAAAAAAAATTTACAACCTCATTTAAAAGCTATTCTTTAACAATTAAGTAAAAAAATAATAAAAAATAAATAAAATATCAATCGGTGACTTTTTTTAAGCTACATCCTCGGTGGATGCATCATTTTCCAAATGATATACATCACATTGTGGAGTAGTAAAATATTAACTCCATCTTAGGTTTATGAGAAAAATTGTTACACCCCTTCCCTCAGTACAACAGATTTAATTTATTGTGACGGAAGAAACTGTGACGCCCCCAACTCCCACGTACGGCCACGTGGAAATCGAGACGTCGGGATGATGACAACACGGGTCACACATCCCATCGTCAAGTGCCAAGTGTGTGTGTACATGCAATATGTGTACAAAGAAAATAATACAGTGGATAATAGAGTCATATAACTAAGTACCAGAATTTTTGTTTAATTACAAACCAATTTAAAACACGCATAAATAAAATATTACATGTTCAACACTATCTCAAACCCAAATACATATTATAAAAACAACTACAAATATTATCCATAGATAAGCACTCCAAATCAATACTCCGGCGGAGCCGCCTCCTCGGGCTCAGCCTCCTCTCCTCAACCTCTGCATCAAAATCTACGGTACCAAAAATGGTGCCGCAGGTAAGTAATTTCCAAACGCCACAAGATAAAAATATATTAAAGTCACAACAATATGCATGAAAGGATGTCAGATGCACATGTCCCAAAAATCCACATTTTATCACACACGCCAAAACCCAATTTTGGCCCAAAATATTTCCTTTAAATCATTCTTGCCATTATCCCAGATAATGGCCCAAAAACCAATCTCGCCATTTTCTGGGAAAATGGCCTATTAACCAAACCATCAGAGCACTGTAGGCGGGAATCGCAGGCGGGACTCTACCACCATCCCTGCTTACCACCATCCCTACACGTGCCTCTGACTCAAACCAATCAATCCAATCTTCACATATACCAATAAAACATTTCTCGCTTGAAAACCCAGTTTTCAATATTTAACACATGCATATGCGTGCACAATGCAATGCAAATATACGACACCAATTAACCAACAATTCTCAAACATCCATAACAAATAAACAAGCAACTCCGTCCTCAATCCACCGACCCCCACTCTCGGACTCAGTCCGGAATAACCAACCAGTCACAAATAATTATTGTAAAAGAATAATATATTTAAATCTAAAATGAAGTTTGGAAAATACTTACAGCGCTATATAATAATTTTGAAGGATCGGGAGCAGCAAATGAAGAGAAAGCAACGTAACAGTGTAAACACTGGGTGGGTTGTAAAATACCACTTTTGAACGGGGACAAACCAAGACTTGGATTGATAGGGAATGCTTAGAGGTGTTTATGAAGCTAGTGGAAGTGAAGTTTGGCCGTGGGTGGCGGCGAAAAGGCGGTAGAAGAGCTGAAATACCCAAATCGGAAACTAGCTCGTGGGGGCTGCTCCGGCGACGGATCGAGGCCGGAAATTGGTGGTTTAGGACGGCAAGGAGTCGGTGATGAAGTGGTGAAGAGGTGGTGGCCGGAGGTGGAGCGACGGCGGCAAATCGGAGCAAAAGCGTTCGGCTTGGAGTGACTATTCCGGCTAAACGGCGGCTCGGATGGCGGTGAAACTTGGTGGGGATGATCACCGGCCGGAGGGGAAGAAAACTGGGTGTGGTGTGCCGCACGGTGGCCGGCGGCGGGGTTCTGGGGGAGAGAGAAAAATGAACGGAAATGGGTAGAGAGAGAGAGAGTCGCGCGGGAGGAGAAGAACAGCGGAAAAAGAAAGGAAAAAAGAAAGAAAAGAAGAAGAAAAAAAGAAGAGAAAAGAAAAGAGAAAAGAAAAGATGAGGAAAAGAAATGAGGTCCAATCCTCACCTCTGGAGTCCAACAACTGATCCAACGAAAACAACTTTAAAAGCAATAAAACCAAGAAAATATTTAAACAACGTAAAGCTCAAATATAATAAATAACTAGTAAAAACTAACAACTTAATTTTAAATTCAAAAGCTAAAATAAATTAAACAGCAATTTAAACTCAAACAAAAATAAAATCCAATTAAAATTAATTTAAAATAAAAGAACTATTATTTTAATTAAATTAAAATATTCCTTCAGTGAAAATACATGTAAAAACGGGATATCACAGAAACAATAATAAAAGATTAGAAAACTGTTGGCCAACCGTGACCCAAAAGGTGTCATAGAAAGTATTTTGTGATGGTTTACTGTACAAACGTTACTAAAAGTTATTATTTTTTTTAATGGCAGTTGGAAGTCTACCGTGAGTTGCAACGTTCGAATGTGAAGAGATATTGTGATAGTCGAATTCCATCAATAGAAAGTATGTTCAAACATTCACCTGACTGATTAACATTCGAACGATAAATATCTAATGTTTGATCATTTTCATTCACACGGTCAAATTTAACGTTCGAACGTTTGTTATATGATGTTTACCTTTTGCATTCGAACATTAATGAGCAATTGTTTAAAGGTCAAAGATAAAAACGTTTGGATGGTTGGTAAATACGTTTGAATGCATCTTCTTTAATGATTCGAATATTAAGAAATATTCATTCAAACGTAACAGAATAAGTTCAAAGGTTGGTGGAACATATATGTTCGAATGTAATACTTTACGTTCAAACGTATGTATTGCATGTCAGTGTAGTTATATTGGAACATTGTTTCGAATGTAAAGACTGGTTTGAACATTTTTTGTTTACATTCAAACATACTAATCAGAACTAATAATTTCATAAAATTAAATATCATTCAAATTGTATTATATTGCACCACAAATAGTATCATCTTATAAAATATTTTAAAGAGTTTCAAAATTAAATGATAAATGTTTTGAACAATGATAGAATTTATTTCTTCTTCTTTTCTCACCCACTGCGATCCTATTGCAATGACATAACAATTCCATCTGGACCAACATCTCCCCCTCTGTACTTATTTTTGAACTTCAATACATATTCTTTCCTCTTGGTCTCTCCGCCGCTCCTACAAACGTGTTTCAAAATTAGATTGTCATGATAAGAGAGCATCCAACTCCCGCTGTCTCGACTTCATTTGCTCAATTTCTTAGAGTGTGGCATCCAAATTCTTGGTAAGATTATTAACTTCTATAGTTGAGATCGTGGAGAATGAACCGACATGGTTGAAAGAATGTCTCGATCCTCTAAACAAACCAGACTTCGTCTCGAGGACCTATGTAAATATGTTGATGTCACTTGGAGAAGATTCCTCAGAGGGAGATTGTATCTCAATCAATTTTTCCTATAAGAATTAGGAAAAAAATCACACAATAAGTAATATTAAAAAAATAGTAAGAAAACATAATATCCATTCTTATGTTGGCATAATTTATTCACATAAAATGAATGTTACTTTCATAATTATCTTTGGCGACATGATCAATCCAGTCATTGTGCTCATCGATGTAAGTAGCATGATAGACATGAATAAGGAAGAACTTTTGAGGATCATTGTGTTTCTAACAAAGACACAATAGTGAATTTAAAAAATCATGTTAGTACTTAGATAAATTATATGATAAAAGTGACTTAATTTTAATTACTAATTACCATTTTATCAGCAATGCATTGAAATGACCTTGAACAGACGCGATGGTGGATTGTCAAAGACGTTCTATTATGCACATTGATATAATTTAAGTGTTGCAAGAGAAATTAACAATGTTAAATATAACATATGAAACCAATATAGATGTAAATAAGTTACAGGGAAAAAATCTAGAATACCTGATAATTTGGGCTTGCGAAAAGATTACAACACTTCCTCCATTGTCTAACTTCATTTTAGGAAAAGGGGACTGAGCAGACTCTTCCAATGCCTCAAATTTCTTGAGACTTATATACATCAAACGTTCAATTGTAACATCCATCAGAATGTTTGACTCCTACTTTTCAAACATAAAATTGCAATAGTTTGAACGTGATTACCTATTCGTTCAAATGTTTTCCTTTTATGTTCGAACGTTAAGTTTCAAACATTCAAATGTACATTAGAAAATTTTTAATTTGTTTACCCTTATATATAAATATATTTTTATGTCTACTCATGTTTTTTCTTTCTGCAAGATATGTCTCATCATTTGACAACTAGGAAACGGGGTAGGGAAGGAACCCCAGACACCTCTCGTATAGGCATTCAAACTGTTATGGCTGAACGCGAAGTGTTGATCAACGAGTTCAATGAGCTCACATGAGAGGGCAAGAGTCTAAGGTCCATCTTTATCTCTATAGGTTGGACCAGCATCTGTGCACTGAGGGGAGGATACACCCTCCATGGATCTCAAGTTCTACATGAAAACGTCATCCATGCCTCAAGATATAGCTACTCATATTGGAACTATATGAGTTATTTAGTTCGAGGTATCGGCGGATGTCATCACCGACCTACTTGGGATCCGTCATGTATCTAAGGCATCGACTGCAGTGGATCATCAGCCTAAGGACACACTAGATGTAGGCACATCTGCATTATCTACTGGCCACATCGAGTCTATAGCCAGAGATGTAGACCAGTCAGAGGGCGAGTGGAGTGATTAGCCTCAAGATAACGATTGCGATGAAGATTTCTTCATTCTCACTGGGAGATAATGCACACCGTTCGATAAGAAGAGCACATTCTCCCAAACGTTACTACTACCATTTTTCGCATGTTACTTCTCATAGTTACAACAAACGTGGATCCTATAACACAGAAGGCCACTTTCAGTCGGACTCGCTCACATTTCTTCCTACTAGTGGCACATGGAAAGCCCATCAACTTGCCATTACGAATATTTGAGAGGATCCGTTACGAGGCAAGTATAATCTCCACTAACAACCTTCCATATGGTGGTATTATTACTCGACTATTACTGGAGTGAAGAGGCACCCAAGTGGAGGAGTGCTTGATTGAGTAGATTAAACCCACTAGACATGACCTTACATTATCGGAGCATTGGATAAGGAAAGAGGCATGCTTGACGTGAGCCTGGGTCTACACCAGATCTTGTTCACCAACCCAGCCTGGTATCGGTGCTGCTCCCCATAGTGGGAGTACTAGTTAGTAGCCAATGGGTACATCTATAAGGGATGTGCGTCCTGCTTGGCTCGATGCGATGATCTAAGATATTATTGCACACATCGACCAACAGATTGCATCCGTATAGTTGAGTGTCTCCGAGTTGGCCACCGTTTAGATATCCTAAACGAAAGGTCAACACATTGACTGAAGAATTTCGTACATTTATAAACAAATCGTACTGAGCTTTGCTGCACTTTTCTCGTATTTTGTATTTATATTTTAATATATTTCTTTTTCTAGTGTTTATTTAATGAACAATATTATTTAATATATCTAGTATTTTTGTATTTCAATTCTCAATTTTTTCTAATTTGAAATTCCATGTTTAATTTTAAAACAATTCACATTTAGATGTTAATGACAATCGTTTGAACAAAAACTAAATCTTTAGAACTGTAAGCAACATTTGAACGAATAGTTTGCACATTCTAACATTTGAACGAATAATTTACACATTCGCATGTAAGTGGGCTTAATGGTCGAATGTACATGATCCGTTTGAACGTAATATTTTATACGTACGTATGTACTCATTATAAAACAACATCATCTGAGTTACGTTCAAATGAAACACTATTATAGTTCGAAAATATAACCATTTCTCATCCACATTTAGTGACGGTTTCCTTAATTGTCACAGAAAATAATTTTTGGTGACGGTTTCAAGACTATCACAAATTCAAAACTGTCACAAAACTCTAATTGTGTTGTAGTGCTTGTCACGTACTTTTGTAAATGAAGCTAGGCAAAAAATTTACACAATTAATAAAACAACTATTGATTTCATAAAACAACTGATTTTATAATTTCATTGGAAAAGAATTGTCGCATGATGGTTACAAACCAACTGGGCCAGAGATTCAATGCCTTCCACTATTTGCTACATAAAATCTTCCTTGGCTTTGGAAGTCATAGAGAGGCTTTGGCTAGAGGGACGTCGTTGGTGAATACATAAGTATGGCGAAAGTTATGCATGAGATGGGAAAGTGAGGAATTCAAGGAAACGGTGTCTTCACTTTGCATCCTTTGGACGGAAAATGTATGATATCAATTTGCACCATGTCTGGTTTTGTTGTGGGGTTTTGCTATGGTTTTTTTAAAAAAATTGCATGACTTTGTGCAGGGCCTTGTATTATCTTACATAGAGATGACTCACTCAAAAATGAGTAGCACAAATGCTATCCCAAATGCAGGAGGATGTTGTGTAATAATTAGGAATAAAATTCCTAGATAGTCTCCTTGGGGACAGTTGTTTAAATTCAAACTCGTATAAAATGGTGAAAAGTTTTACAAACAAAAGTGGTGGTATGTACAATGAATGGAAGAGTGCAACAGAAATAAAAGGGGCACTAGTCATAGACTAGATTCATATTTTTGGATTTTTGAGTGTCGAAATAAAATGTAAAAGACTAACAAATTGAAATTAACAATTAAGGACTCAACTAAGCTAAACAATCTTAATTAATTAACCTGAAAACTAAATAATAAAACTGAATTTATTTAAGTCCTAATTAATCTTTAATCAATCTAAAATGCAATTGTAATGCATATTTAATGGAAACTTAAAGAAACAAGAAAAATAACTAACATAAAATAAAATAAACAGCAAATAAAATGCCTAAACTTTTAAGCCAAAAATATCAAAAATACACCATAAACTTCAAATTGAAATTAAATAAAAAGTAGGGAATGAAAAGAGCAAGCCAAATGGATGGAGATGGAGATTGAAAGCAGTGGAGGAGGCTGGACTGTAGCAGTAATTTGACCCCTCAAGGAGCTCTTCAACGGTGATGCAGTTCCTCTGTGAAAAGAGAAAAATGAATAATCCCCCAGGTCCTATGCGGCGCTGAATTAATGCCCAAGAGAAAATATGTGTTCCGTCCAACTCAAAAATATCCCTTTTATTTTGTGTTGCCGTCTGCTGTTCAAAGTCCCAATCAATAATTCTGTGCGGCTTGCATGAGAACTTGACTAAACGAAAAGAGAAACTCTTGTCCCTTGTGGCGTGTGTGAGTTGGCTTAAACCCAAAAAGCCAGAAAAAAAAGAATTCAAGTCCCGCATGCGTGTGCCTTCTAAACCGAAAAGAAAGGAATTGGGCCCAAGCATGTAACTTTTAATAGCTCAAAACTTCTATTTCTTTTGACCCATGATTGCATATAAAGATAAATAAAATAAAATAAAAATAAAATAAGAAGAATAAAATATGTAAAAAAATTTGTGTTGTGCATATAAAGAAAAATTTCTCAATTAAATCATAAGTTCTAAAATTAAGCATAAACATGCTATTAACCAATTTAAATCACAACTTGGATTTACTACGAATATTGCATTCTGCTAGATGTACTTATAGAATGCATTGCATGTTAACTATCATATAAGGGGGTATGTAATCTTGTGTTACATGTCCTAAAGCTTTAAGTCTCCGTTTCATCCCAAGCAGAGGTTAGGAGCGTCACACTAACCATTACAACTTTCCCAACCTTTCAAACAAAATATAAAAAAAAAAATTCAAATTTTTCTAATCACCAAACAAAAATAATATTATAAAACTATATTCTAACAATATTTTAACTTTATAATATTTTTTATTCAACTTTTTCTCTGATTTCTCAAAACCCAAAAAATACTCAATTCAAACTATCTCACTACTATTTACAAACTATCTTACTACTATTAACAAAATTCTTCTCATCTTATCTCACTTCCCTAGCGAATATGCTATCTTATTTTCCTACATTGTGTCTATTCTCATGGGAAAAACTCGTGTAATATGGAAATTGCAAAATGATATGAATCGTGCTAGCACGAGAGAGGTCATCAATAAGGCTAAATGGTCTTTTTTTTAATCATTTTTTCCATCCATTTTTTTTATACTCTCAAACATTTAAAAAAAAAATTTACAACCTCATTTAAAAGCTATTCTTTAACAATTAAGTAAAAAAATAATAAAAAATAAATAAAATATCAATCGGTGACTTTTTTTAAGCTACATCCTCGGTGGATGCATCATTTTCCAAATGATATACATCACATTGTGGAGTAGTAAAATATTAACTCCATCTTGGGTTTATGAGAAAAATTGTTACACCCCTTCCCTCAGTACAATAGATTTAATTTATTGTGATGGAAGAAACAATAATAAAAAATTAGAAAATTGTTGGCCAACCGTGACCCAAAAGGTGTCATAGAAAGTATTTTGTGATGGTTTACTGTACAAACGTTACTAAAAGTTATTATTTTTTTAATGGCAGTTGGAAGTCTACCGTGAGTTGCAACGTTCGAATGTGAAGAGATATTGTGACAATCGAATTCCATCAACAGAAAGTATGTTCAAACATTCACCTAACCGATTAACATTCGAACGATAAATATCTAACGTTCGAATGTTTGTTATATGACGTTTACCTTTTGCATTCGACTATTAATGAGCAATTGTTTAAAGGTCGAAGATAAAAACGTTTGGATGGCTGGTAAATACGTTTGAATGCATCTTCTTTAATGATTCGAATATTAAGAAATATTCATTCAAACGTAACAGAATAAGTTCAAAGGTTGGTGGAACATATATGTTCGAATGTAATACTTTACGTTCAAACGTATGTATTGCATGTCAGTGTAGTTATATTGGAACATTGTTTCGAATGTAAAGACTGGTTTGAACATTTTTTGTTTACATTCAAACATACTAATCAGAACTAATAATTTCATAAAATTAAATATCATTCAAATTGTATTATATTGCACCACAAATAGTATCATCTTATAAAAATATTTTAAAGAGTTTCAAAATTAAATGATAAATGTTTTAAACAATGATAGAATTTATTTCTTCTTCTTTTCTCACCCACTGCGATCCTATTGCAATGACATAACAATTCCATCTGGACCAACATCTCCCCCTCTGTACTTATTTTTGAACTTCAATACATATTCTTTCCTCTTGGTCTCTCCGCCGCTCCTACAAACGTGTTTCAAAATTAGATTGTCATGATAAGAGAGCATCCAACTCCCGCTGTCTCGACTTCATTTGCTCAATTTCTTAGAGTGTGGCATCCAAATTCTTGGTAAGATTATTAACTTCTATAGTTGAGATCGTGGAGAATGAACCGACATGGTTGAAAGAATGTCTCGATCCTCTAAACAAACCAGACTTCGTCTCGAGGACCTATGTAAATATGTTGATGTCACTTGGAGAAGATTCCTCAGAGGGAGATTGTATCTCAATCAATTTTTCCTATAAGAATTAGGAAAAAAATCACACAATAAGTAATATTAAAAAAATAGTAAGAAAACATAATATCCATTCTTATGTTGGCATAATTTATTCACATAAAATGAATGTTACTTTCATAATTATCTTTGGCGACATGATCAATCCAGTCATTGTGCTCATCGATGTAAGTAGCATGATAGACATGAATAAGGAAGAACTTTTGAGGATCATTGTGTTTCTAACAAAGACACAATAGTGAATTTAAAAAATCATGTTAGTACTTAGATAAATTATATGATAAAAGTGACTTAATTTTAATTACTAATTACCATTTTATCAGCAATGCATTGAAATGACCTTGAACAGACGCGATGGTGGATTGTCAAAGACGTTCTATTATGCACATTGATATAATTTAAGTGTTGCAAGAGAAATTAACAATGTTAAATATAACATATGAAACCAATATAGATGTAAATAAGTTACAGGGAAAAAATCTAGAATACCTGATAATTTGGGCTTGCGAAAAGATTACAACACTTCCTCCATTGTCTAACTTCATTTTAGGAAAAGGGGACTGAGCAGACTCTTCCAATGCCTCAAATTTCTTGAGACTTATATACATCAAACGTTCAATTGTAACATCCATCAGAATGTTTGACTCCTACTTTTCAAACATAAAATTGCAATAGTTTGAACGTGATTACCTATTCGTTCAAATGTTTTCCTTTTATGTTCGAACGTTAAGTTTCAAACATTCAAATGTACATTAGAAAATTTTTAATTTGTTTACCCTTATATATAAATATATTTTTATGTCTACTCATGTTTTTTCTTTCTGCAAGATATGTCTCATCATTTGACAACTAGGAAACGGGGTAGGGAAGGAACCCCAGACACCTCTCGTATAGGCATTCAAACTGTTATGGCTGAACGCGAAGTGTTGATCAACGAGTTCAATGAGCTCACATGAGAGGGCAAGAGTCTAAGGTCCATCTTTATCTCTATAGGTTGGACCAGCATCTGTGCACTGAGGGGAGGATACACCCTCCATGGATCTCAAGTTCTACATGAAAACGTCATCCATGCCTCAAGATATAGCTACTCATATTGGAACTATATGAGTTATTTAGTTCGAGGTATCGGCGGATGTCATCACCGACCTACTTGGGATCCGTCATGTATCTAAGGCATCGACTGCAGTGGATCATCAGCCTAAGGACACACTAGATGTAGGCACATCTGCATTATCTACTGGCCACATCGAGTCTATAGCCAGAGATGTAGACCAGTCAGAGGGCGAGTGGAGTGATTAGCCTCAAGATAACGATTGCGATGAAGATTTCTTCATTCTCACTGGGAGATAATGCACACCGTTCGATAAGAAGAGCACATTCTCCCAAACGTTACTACTACCATTTTTCGCATGTTACTTCTCATAGTTACAACAAACGTGGATCCTATAACACAGAAGGCCACTTTCAGTCGGACTCGCTCACATTTCTTCCTACTAGTGGCACATGGAAAGCCCATCGACTTGCCATTACGAATATTTGAGAGGATCCGTTACGAGGCAAGTATAATCTCCACTAACAACCTTCCATATGGTGGTATTATTACTCGACTATTACTGGAGTGAAGAGGCACCCAAGTGGAGGAGTGCTTGATTGAGTAGATTAAACCCACTAGACATGACCTTACATTATCGGAGCATTGGATAAGGAAAGAGGCATGCTTGACGTGAGCCTGGGTCTACACCAGATCTTGTTCACCAACCCAGCCTGGTATCGGTGCTGCTCCCCATAGTGGGAGTACTAGTTAGTAGCCAATGGGTACATCTATAAGGGATGTGCGTCCTGCTTGGCTCGATGCGATGATCTAAGATATTATTGCACACATCGACCAACAGATTGCATCCGTATAGTTGAGTGTCTCCGAGTTGGCCACCGTTTAGATATCCTAAACGAAAGGTCAACACATTGACTGAAGAATTTCGTACATTTATAAACAAATCGTACTGAGCTTTGCTGCACTTTTCTCGTATTTTGTATTTATATTTTAATATATTTCTTTTTCTAGTGTTTATTTAATGAACAATATTATTTAATATATCTAGTATTTTTGTATTTCAATTCTCAATTTTTTCTAATTTGAAATTCCATGTTTAATTTTAAAACAATTCACATTTAGACGTTAATGACAATCGTTTGAACAAAAACTAAATCTTTAGAACTGTAAGCAACATTTGAACGAATAGTTTGCACATTCTAACATTTGAACGAATAATTTACACATTCGCATGTAAGTGGGCTTAATGGTCGAATGTACATGATCCGTTTGAACGTAATATTTTATACGTACGTATGTACTCATTATAAAACAACATCATCTGAGTTACGTTCAAATGAAACACTATTATAGTTCGAAAATATAACCATTTCTCATCCACATTTAGTGACGGTTTCCTTAATTGTCACAGAAAATAATTTTTGGTGACGGTTTCAAGACTATCACAAATTCAAAACTGTCACAAAACTCTAATTGTGTTGTAGTGCTTGTCACGTACTTTTGTAAATGAAGCTAGGCAAAAAATTTACACAATTAATAAAACAACTATTGATTTCATAAAACAACTGATTTTATAATTTCATTGGAAAAGAATTGTCGCATGATGGTTACAAACCAACTGGGCCAGAGATTCAATGCCTTCCACTATTTGCTACATAAAATCTTCCTTGGCTTTGGAAGTCATAGAGAGGCTTTGGCTAGAGGGACGTCGTTGGTGAATACATAAGTATGGCGAAAGTTATGCATGAGATGGGAAAGTGAGGAATTCAAGGAAACGGTGTCTTCACTTTGCATCCTTTGGACGGAAAATGTATGATATCAATTTGCACCATGTCTGGTTTTGTTGTGGGGTTTTGCTATGGTTTTTTTAAAAAAATTGCATGACTTTGTGCAGGGCCTTGTATTATCTTACATAGAGATGACTCACTCAAAAATGAGTAGCACAAATGCTATCCCAAATGCAGGAGGATGTTGTGTAATAATTAGGAATAAAATTCCTAGATAGTCTCCTTGGGGACAGTTGTTTAAATTCAAACTCGTATAAAATGGTGAAAAGTTTTACAAACAAAAGTGGTGGTATGTACAATGAATGGAAGAGTGCAACAGAAATAAAAGGGGCACTAGTCATAGACTAGATTCATATTTTTGGATTTTTGAGTGTCGAAATAAAATGTAAAAGACTAACAAATTGAAATTAACAATTAAGGACTCAACTAAACTAAACAATCTTAATTAATTAACCTGAAAACTAAATAATAAAACTGAATTTATTTAAGTCCTAATTAATCTTTAATCAATCTAAAATGCAATTGTAATGCATATTTAATGGAAACTTAAAGAAACAAGAAAAATAACTAACATTAAATAAAATAAACAGCAAATAAAATGCCTAAACTTTTAAGCCAAAAATATCAAAAATACACCATAAACTTCAAATTGAAATTAAATAAAAAGTAGGGAATGAAAAGAGCAAGCCAAATGGATGGAGATGGAGATTGAAAGCAGTGGAGGAGGCCGGACTGTAGCAGCAATTGGACCCCTCAAGGAGCTCTTCAACGGCACTTTAGTTCTTCTGTGAAAAGTGAAGAATGAATAATCCCCCAAGTCCTATGCGGCGTTGAATTAATGCCCAAGAGAAAATATGTGTTTCGTCCAACTCAAAAATATCCCTTTTATTTTGTGTTGCCGTCTGCTTTTCGAAGTCCCAATCAATAATTCCGTGCGGCTTGCATGAGAAATTGACTAAACTAAAAGAGAAACTCTTGTCCCTTGCGGCGTGCGTGAGTTTTCTTAAACCCAAAAAGCCAGAGAAAAAAAAAAGAATTCAAGTCCCGCATGCGTGTGCCTTCTAAACCGAACAGAAAGGAATTGGGCCCAAGTGTGTAACTTTTAATAGCTCAAAACTTCTATTTCTTTTGACCCATGATTGCGTATAAAGATAATAAAAATAAAATAAGAAGAATAAAATATGTAAAAAAATTTGTGTTGTGCATATAAAGAAAAATTTCTCAATTAAATCATAAGTTCTAAAATTAAGCATAAACTATGCTATTAACCAATTTAAATCACAACTCGGATTTATTGATCTTAATAATTTTTTTATTTAAAACCAATAAGAATGTAATAAAATAAATAAAATATATTGGTTCTAAATGTATAAAATATGCAATATTTTAGCTCAATCAAGAGATTACACATAAGGTTTACAAATTTTAACATTAGAAATTTATAGCTAGCATGTAACTGACCGCTCCTTTTTCTATCAATTGGTCACGAGTCTCATCTTTGCGTTGTAAATATCGTAGTTGTGTTTTTAAAGTTAGCAGGTGATTTTTAAATAGAGCCCATTGTTTTAAAGTTTTCAAAATATTTAAAGGTCCAAAATTATTTTAAAGAGGGGTATTTTTGGTATTATTGAACTAAACCCATATTTTTAAGCCAGTCTTTTTATATTGTGAAGCCCCGAAAATAATATAGTTTTAGCAAATCATTTTATTCAAATGATTTTATTTCTTTAAAAATATTATTTAATATTTTAATTTATGTTAAAAACTCTATTTATCTAAATGGATTTATTTCTCTTAAAAATATTTAGTGAACTCCATTATTTTATTTTATGATGAAAAATAGTATTTTGGGGTTTAAATTTTATTTCATCTACCTATTATTTAGTTAATTTATTTTAGTGTTTAAATCTCTACCTTTAGATCAAATTAGGAACACTAAGATGAAGGGCCTATATTAAAACCCTAGATCCCTTAAACTATCCTACCTTCCCTCTCACTCCTCTCATGCCTAGTCGTTCCCCTTTCTCTCCCTGATCCCCCCTTCCCTTGCACACCACCGCCGCGACCCAGCCCAGGCACTAACGCATGTCGATAGTGTCACCCTTCCATTGCCACCCCATGCTGGACCCTCTCTCTCTCTCTCTCTCTCTCTCTCTTTGTGTAGCCATGCCGAAGCCTACGTCGTTTTTCTTTCCCCGATCTCTACGCCTCTCACCATCGTGAGCCACCTACAATGCTACCGTCGAGTCTCCTTCGTCGCATGGTCTCTAGCTAACCACCCTTCCCTTGTAGCCTCACCCTCACCGTGGATTTCCCTCATAGCTCACACATAGCCTCTTTCTCTCCCTTGGGTTTTCATCACTATCGTGCCTTCCCAGCACCACCACAGGCCCCTTCTCCATGCCATGGACCACCACTACTCCACCACAGCCCCCTTGTCTCTCTTTCTCCCTAAAGCCCACGGATCTCTCCTCCCCTGTTTCACTTGACCCATGGCCTTAGCTTTCCCTCACTACCATCAACCATCAACCATCATGCCTTACCACCCGGGGTTAGCCTTGTGACTCGCCCTAGCACCAATGTGCCCAGCTAGCTGAGGCCTTGTGCCCCTCTCTTTTCTCATTCGGCCTCTAGCACCCACACACACCCCACCACTATACATGACCAAGCCTAGCCATAGACCACCCCTCTTCACCTCCTGTTGCCATTATAGAGTCCACACCAAACCTTAGCTCCTCCCTAATAGCCTTGTTTTAGGGTCACGACAGTGAGCACAGTGCCTCATCAGCCCTTTCTAGTGTGTGCATAGCTGCTACCGTGGAACCATTCTGGACAGCAAGCGACACAACAAGTGTTCAACCTCTCGCTATGGTATAATTCCTAACCTCTTTTGACTACGAATTATACTGTTGTGAAGTTGGTATTGAATAATGTTGTGATTATGTTGCATTGTAAACTATGGATTTTGGGTCGAAATTGTTTGTGATGCGAAATTGTGTTGTGGAGCGTGTTCGGGAATATGTAGTTTGAAGTGTTGGGATGGTTGCGTAGTTGTGAAGTGCATTATGTGGCGACGTAGTTGAAGTGTTGGGCACTATTTTTTTCTTGTATTTGACTGTGGAGCATGAGGTTTATGGCATGATTGTGTAGTTCGAAGTGATGGGTATTATTGCTTAGATTGTGTTGTGGTTGTGCGTTGTGTGAAGTGATAGCATTGTTGTGCAACTGTGATATAGTGGGTGATGTGGTAGTGTGTTGTGAATTGACAATAGTGTGATGCAAAGTCGTGTAGTGTGAAGGATGGGGTGATTGCATAGTTAGTATAATGCCCAGATTCCATGTGACCGTGATGGGGTCACTATGCAGTTTAGACGTGGTTGTGAACTGTGTAAAGTGATTTAGAGGTAGTGTAGTCATGGTGTGGCTGCATGTCATGTGGGTCATGTGAAGTGTTGGGACATGTTATGTAGTTGGATGGGTTGCATTAAGTGCAATGTTGGCTAGATTTGTAAGAATAACAATGGAAGCAAAAGGAAACGAGTGAAAACAGAGGGAAAATGCTCATTGCCTTACTGCATTTCATAAAAGTTCATCGTATTTTCTTTACACTGTACTACTACCACTTTATACTAAAAATGGACAGACAAAATGCTAACTGACTAGAGAATATTCGTGCCACCTACACAATCTGTACACCCGTAGACTAATTAATTCTAAATTTACATAAATGTAGATTACAGCTCATCTAGAAGAAGGATTGCTTACTAAATTATTTATAGA
The DNA here is from genome assembly GCA_011037825.1 of Carya cathayensis. Lineage (NCBI taxonomy): Eukaryota > Viridiplantae > Streptophyta > Magnoliopsida > Fagales > Juglandaceae > Carya > Carya cathayensis. Next base: position 314,565 of record QGSO01000209.1, read on the forward strand.
CTTATTACAAGAGACAAGTTTATTCGATAAAGGGTGTAACTGCATATCAGGATCACTGATCTTGCCATGAGCAGTTGTATCCATGTGATCTGAATTCTTAGGAGAGTTGATGCCATGTTTCTCAAATACCCCCCCACAAGATGGAGAATAGAGGTTTACTATTCACATATTGGAGAGATGTGAGAAAAGAGTACAAAAAGGTAAAGACTTACTAAAAATGTTAGCAAGCTGTGAGTTGGTGTGAACATGAGCAGCCTTGATGCTACCTTCTTGTATTTTATCTTAGATAAGATGACAATCCACTTCAATATGTTTTGTCCTCTGATGAAAAACTGGATTGGCTGCTATATGTAGAGCAGCTTGGTTGTCACAAAAAAGTTCAGCAGCTTGTGGATGAGGGATGGAGAGATCAGTGAACAGCTGCTGCAGCGAAGTGATTTTAGTAGAAATGGATGCCATTGCATGATATTCTGCCTCAGCTGAAGACCTTGAGACAACTGTTTGTTTCTTGGATCTCCATGAAATGAGAGAATGGCCCAAGAAGATACAAAAAGCAGAGATAGATTTGCGTGTGTCTGGGCAGGAAGCCCAATCTAAATCAAAGTAGCCTCTAAGCTGAAGTGGAGAGCTTGAAGAAAGAAGGATGCCTTGACCAGGTGCATTTTTTAGGTATCTCAGTACCTTGTTGGCTATAGCAAGGTGGGAGGTGGAAGGGTGGTCCATAAATTGACTTAGAACTTGGATGGGGTAAATTATGTCAATCCTGGTTAAAGTGAGCTAAAGCAATCTACTAATGAGTTGTCTGTAGGAGGTAGGATCAGCTAGGGATGTCCCTGATGACTTGCTCAATTTGTGGTTTTGGTCCATTGGAAGCTTTAAAGGTTTACAAGCTAGATTGCCTGAGTCAGCAAGAATATTTAGAGTGTATTTCTTTTGATAGAGGTGGATTCCATTGGGTGATCGAGCAACCTCAATGCCAAGGAAGTATCTCAAGGTTCCAAGGTCTTTTATTCTGAAATGTGTGTTCAAAAATGTCTTGAGAACTGAAATGGATTCAAGGGAATTGCTTGCAACTACAATGTCATCGACATAAACAAGTAGTGCTGTAAAAGTAGTAGCAGTTATGTAAGTAAATAGGCTGTAATCAGCCTTGGATTGAGTGAAACCAAAGGCAACCAAGTAAGTGGAAAATTTATCATTACCATTGGTGTGAGGTCTATTTAAGGCCATAGAGACTTTTGTTGAGCTTGTAGACTTGGTCAGGTTGTCCTTTGGTTTAGCCAGGTGGCTTCTTCATGTAGATTTCTACATTGAGTTCTCCATTAAGGAAAGCATTGTTAACATCACATTGGTGGAGAAGCCATCCTTTAATTGCGGCTAAGGCAATAATGGTTTTGACAGTGACAATCTTCACTACTAGGAGAATGTTTCGTGATAATCCACCCCTTCTCGTTGGGTGAAACCCTTAGATACTAGTCTTGCTTTCTTCCTCTCAATAGTACCATTGGAATGGTACTTGGTTTTACAGACAAATTTGCATGCAATGGAGGTTTTGTCAGGGGGTAAATTTGTGAGAGTCCATGTATTGTTGAGCTCTAAAGCTTCAATTTCAGTATCCATTGCCTTACACCAATCGAGGTCTTTGGAAACTTGTGTGTAAGTGTGTGGATCATTAGTGTAAGAGATGGTAGCAGAAAATAAAGAGAATTCAGGAGATAAGTTATGATAAGAAATGGATGAAGCTAAAGGAAAAGAGATACATGATGGAGCTGATGCCAGGTTCACTGATTGAGGGGATGAGATTAAAGTTGCTTGCTGGCAATGGAAGTCCTGCACATATTGAGGAGCTTTTCTGGTTTGAGTGGATCTTCTAAGAGGAGGAGGGGTTGAAGGTTCTGTTGTTGATGGAATGGAAGGATTGGAGGAAGGTGGTATGGAAAGGTTTGGGGGTGTGGATGAGGAGGAGGCTGTGTCTGATGTGAGTGGCAACGAGGTGCTATGTGGTGGGGGAGAAGTGACATAAAAGGAAAAGGAGTGTGAGGAAGGGTGGCAGAAGATGGTAATTTATAAGATGGAGTGGAATGATGTTGATGGAAAGGAAATACATGCTCATGAAAAGTAACATCTTGAGAGATGAAAACTAAGTTTGTGTTTAAACAAGTAGCTTATACCTTTTTACCCCAAAGAGGTAACCAAGAAAGACACAATGTCTACCTCTAGGATCAAATTTTTGTCTATTTTGAGAAATGGAAGAGGCAAAATAGAGGCAGTCTTAGATTCTCACATGAGAATATGTAGGGGTTTCGTTGAAAAGGATCTCAAATGGTGTCTTATTAGAAAGTAAAGGAGTGGGAATCCGATTAATTATGTAAGTTGATGTGAGAATACAATCATTCTAGTACAAGTGGGGAAGATTAGATTGAATTTTAAGGGCTCAAGTTATGTTCAAAAGGTGTTGGTGCTTCCTTTCTGCAATCCCATTTTGTTGGGGGTTTCTACACAAGTTCTATGTTGAATTATTTCTTTCTTATTGAAAATATCTGTCATGAAACTCAAGGTCATTGTCACTTCAAAGTGTTTGAACTTTGGTGTGGAATCGGGTTTCAACATGATTACAAAAAGTTTCAATGCATGGTCTGGTATTTGATTTAGCCTTGAGTAAATATATCCAAGTACTCCTAGAGGAATCATCTACAATGGTAAAAAAATATCTTGTTCCATCATAAGCTGTGACTGAGTTAGGTCCCCATATATCACAATGGATTAGTTCAAATATGGCCTTGCTTTTATAGGAAATAACAGAAAATGGAAGTTTATGATGCTTGGCAAGTGGACACACAAAACATGGATTGGTATTGGAAATGTCAGAAACATGATTTTTAATGAGTGAGTTTGAGTTTACATGTATTCTGGAAAGAGGGGTATGACCCATTCGATAATGCCAAAGATCTGAAACAAGATCAACATTTTTAAAAGTAGCTGAAACAGAGATAGTTTTATGTAAACAAGTGGAAAAATGATATAGGAGAGCTGTTGGTTTCACTGGTTCTGCAAGCAAGTGGTAGAGACCATTCTTTATCTCACCCATACCAATCGTGGTCCATGACAAAAGGTCCTGGATAAAACAAAATGGTGAAAGAAAAATAAAACAACAAGAGAATGAGTTGGTTAGCTGTTTTACATAAATCAAATTGAAATGAAAGGAAGGAACACAGAACACATTATTTAGTGTTAATGTGTTGTGACTGTGGACAGTACCAATCTGAGTGACAGGTTCAATGTGACCATTGGGAAGTTTAACTACAAATGATATTGGAGAGGTAATGGATGAGAANGCTGCTACAGCGAAGTGATTTTAGTAGCAATGGATGCCATTGCATGATATTCTGCCTCAGCGGTAGACCTTGAGACAACTGTTTGTTTCTTGGATCTCCATGAAATGAGAGAAGGGCCCAAGAAGATACAAAAAGCAGTGATTGATTTGCGTGTGTTTGGGCAGGAAGCCCAATTTGAATCACAGTAGCCTCTAAGCTGAAGTGGAGAGTTGAAGAAAGAATGATGCCTTGACCAGGTGCATTTTTGAGGTATCTCAGTACCTTGTGGGCTATAGCAAGGTGGGAGGTGGAAGGGTGGTCCATAAATTGACTTAGAACTTGGATGGGGTAAATTATGTCAAGCCTAGTTAAAGTGAGCTAAAGCAATCTACCAATTAGTTGTCTGTAGGAGGTAGGATTAGCTAGGGGTGTCCCTGATGACTTGCTCAATTTGTGGTTTTGGTCCATTGGAAGCTTTAAAGGTTTACAAACTAGATTGCCTGAGTCAGCAAGAATATCTAGAGTGTATTTCCTTTGACAGAGGTGGATTCCATTGGGTGATTGAGCAACCTCAATGCCAAGGAAGTATCTCAAGGTTCCAAGGTCTTTTATTCGGAAATATGTGTTCAAAAATGTCTTGAGAACTGAAATGGATTCAAGGGAATTGCTTGCAACTACAATGTCATCGACATAAACAAGTAGTGCTGTAAAAGTAGTAGCAGTTATGCAAGTAAATAGGCTGTAATCAGCCTTAGATTGAGTGAAACCAAAGGCAACCAAGGAAGTGGAAAATTTATCATACCACTTGCGTGAGGCCTATTTAAGGCCATAGAGACTTTTGTTGAGCTTGCAGACCTGGTCAGGTTGTCCTTTGGTGTAGCCAGGTGGCTTTTCCATTTAGATTTCTACATTGAGTTCTCCATTGAGGAAAGCATTGTTAACATCACATTGGTAGAGAAGCCATCCTTTAATTGCAGCTAAGGCACTAATGGTTTTGACAGCGACAATCTTCACTACTAGGAAAAATGTTTCTTGATAATCCACCCCTTCTCGTTGGGTGAAACTCTTAGATGCTAGTCTTGCTTTCTTCCTCTCAATAGTACCATTGGAATGGTACTTGGTTTTATAGACAAATTTGCATGCAATGGGGGTTTTGTCAGGGGGTAAATTTGTGAGAGTCCATGTATTGTTGAGCTCTAAAGCTTCAATTTCAGTATCCATTGCCTTACACCAATCGAGGTCTTTGGCAACTTGTGTGTAAGTGTGTGGATCATTAGTGGAAGAGATGGTAGCAGAAAATAAAGAGAATTCAGGAGATAAGTTATGATAAGAAATGGATGAAGCTAAAGGAAAAGAGATACCTGATGGAGCTGATGCCAGGTTCATTGATTGAGGGGATGAGATTAAAGTTGCTTGCTGGCAATGGAAGTCCTGCACGTATTGAGGAGCTTTTCTGGTTTGAGTGGATCTTCTAAGAGGAGGAGGGGTTGAAGGTTCTGTTGTTGATGGAATGGAAGGATTGGAGGAAGGTGGTATGGAAAGGTTTGGGGGTGTGGATGAGGAGGAGGCTGTGTCTGATGTGAGTGGCAACGAGGTGCTATGTGGTGGGGGAGAAGTGACATAAAAGGAAAAGGAGTGTGAGGAAGGGTGGCAGAAGATGGTAATTTATAAGATGGAGTGGAATGATGTTGATGGAAAGGAAATACATGCTCATGAAAAGTAACATCTTGAGAGATGAAAACTAAGTTTGTGTTTAAACAAGTAGCTTATACCTTTTTACCCCAAAGAGGTAACCAAGAAAGACACAATGTCTACCTCTAGGATCAAATTTTTGTCTATTTTGAGAAATGGAAGAGGCAAAATAGAGGCAGTCTTAGATTCTCACATGAGAATATGTAGGGGTTTCGTTGAAAAGGATCTCAAATGGTGTCTTATTAGAAAGTAAAGGAGTGGGAATCCGATTAATTATGTAAGTTGATGTGAGAATACAATCATTCTAGTACAAGTGGGGAAGATTAGATTGAATTTTAAGGGCTCAAGTTATGTTCAAAAGGTGTTGGTGCTTCCTTTCTGCAATCCCATTTTGTTGGGGGTTTCTACACAAGTTCTATGTTGAATTATTTCTTTCTTATTGAAAATATCTGTCATGAAACTCAAGGTCATTGTCACTTCAAAGTGTTTGAACTTTGGTGTGGAATCGGGTTTCAACATGATTACAAAAAGTTTCAATGCATGGTCTGGTATTTGATTTAGCCTTGAGTAAATATATCCAAGTACTCCTAGAGGAATCATCTACAATGGTAAAAAAATATCTTGTTCCATCATAAGCTGTGACTGAGTTAGGTCCCCATATATCACAATGGATTAGTTCAAATATGGCCTTGCTTTTATAGGAAATAACAGAAAATGGAAGTTTATGATGCTTGGCAAGTGGACACACAAAACATGGATTGGTATTGGAAATGTCAGAAACATGATTTTTAATGAGTGAGTTTGAGTTTACATGTATTCTGGAAAGAGGGGTATGACCCATTCGATAATGCCAAAGATCTGAAACAAGATCAACATTTTTAAAAGTAGCTGAAACAGAGATAGTTTTATGTAAACAAGTGGAAAAATGATATAGGAGAGCTGTTGGTTTCACTGGTTCTGCAAGCAAGTGGTAGAGACCATTCTTTATCTCACCCATACCAATCGTGGTCCATGACAAAAGGTCCTGGATAAAACAAAATGGTGAAAGAAAAATAAAACAACAAGAGAATGAGTTGGTTAGCTGTTTTACATAAATCAAATTGAAATGAAAGGAAGGAACACAGAACACATTATTTAGTGTTAATGTGTTGTGACTGTGGACAGTACCAATCTGAGTGACAGGTTCAATGTGACCATTGGGAAGTTTAACTACAAATGATATTGGAGAGGTAATGGATGAGAAGGAAGTGGTGTTGCAGATCATATGATCTGTAGCACCAGTGTCAATGATCCAAGGTGTGTGTGTGTGGGTATGTGTGGGAGTGAAAGAAGTGAAGCAAGAAATAATACCATTCATGGTGGAAGAGTGGTGCAGTCTGCCTTGACAGTGTTGACTGAATGATTGGCAATGGACACATCCTTTGGCTGTAGTAGAGACAACAATTGGTGATATTGCTATTTGGTGAAGGTCAATTTCTCATCTGAGGAAGCCTCTAGCTTGAGTGAAGTCATGTTGGCAGAGGGAAAACCATGTGGCTTGGTCTTACCGTGAAGTTTGTGCCCAGGTGGATAGCCATGTAATTTATAGCACTTTTCTACTATATGGTCTGTCATATGGCAGTGAGTACAGGTGGGGGCTGAGGCACTGCCTGCCTTAAAAATGGTTGTTTGACAACAAGGGCCATTGTGCTTGCTGAAGGAAGAGCAGACAGCATGAGATGTTACATCTCTTGCTACTGGATCATAGAAAAAATTTTGTTTAAAGGAGGCAAGGGATCCAGGAGCATAATTTGGTCACAGGTTGCTTGGAACGAGCCATTTAACCCCATAAGAAATTGTATCACACAATCCCCTTTGGTATCTATCAAGCAAGATAGTCAACTTGCCACAAATGCAGCCAGGCATAGGGTCATATATACTAAGTTCATCCCACGAAGTTTTAAGCTTGCCAAAATACATGCTAACAGAATCAGTATCTTGTTGCAAACTTGTTAATGCCTTTTTGAGCTAACAAATTCGATGGCCATTTTGTTGAGTAAATCTATCTTTGAGTTCACCCTAGATTTGTGCAACATCATCCACCAAAGCAATGCTGGATTTGAGGGATGGATGGATAGAGTTGTGAGGCCAAGACACAACCAGATCATTGCATCTTTCCCATGCATCATATAGAGGGTCAGTGATAGTTTTTGGTTTTGTCCAGGTTCCATTGATAAATCCTAGCTTATTTTTGGCACAAAGAGCTCGAAACATAGCTCTCGACCAGGTTGTGTAGTTTTCAATGGTAAGAAGGTCAGGGACCAAGGGAAGTGAAGGGTTATCACCATGGTTAAGTCTATATAGGTTGGCGAGGTTATTGAGGTCAAGAAAAAGAGAAGGAGTTGGTTCAGTAGTCATTTGAAAAAAAAATTCTCACTCTGAGGCTCTTTATACCATGTAAGAATAACAATGGAAGCAAAAGGGAACGAGTGAAAACAGGGGGAAAATGCTCACTACCTTACTAAATTTCATAAAATTCATCGTGTTTTCTTTACACTATACTACTATTGCTTTATACTAAAAATGGATAGACAAAATGCTAACTGTCTAGAGAATATTCATGCCACCTACAGTCTGTACACCTGCAGCTGACTAATTCTAAATTTACATAAATGTACATTACAGCTCATCTAGAAGAAGGACTACTTAGTAAATTATTTACAGACTTATTAAAAGAGACAAGTTTATTCAATGAAGGGTGTGACTGCATATCAGGATCACTGATCTTGCCATGAGCAGCTGCATCCATGTGATCTGAATTCTTGGGAGAGTTGATGCCATGTTGCTCTAATAGGATTTGAGTTGGATGTTAGCGTTGGAGTGTATGAAGCTTGTGTAAACAAGCGGGCGTTTTAGTGACTTATAAGTTTATCTTAAGTGATAAAATGGGTGAGGTACATGTGTAAATTGGTTGAATGCATGTGCTGGACAGATTTACCATATGTAATGGATAATCTATCCTAAGCATGAGTACACGATGTTTAAGCCTCAAGGTTGGCTTAAAGTTGTGTATGCATGGTTAAGATTATGGGGAAGTGTTGGTTAGGTTGTACATGAATGGAGGAAGGGATATATGTACTAGCTAAGGTTGAGATGTGTAACTTGGTTGGTCCACGTTATGCATTCAAGTGGATGGTCCGGCAGGTAGAGAGAATGATGGAGGTGACTGTGTCTTAGCCTTTAAAGTGAATCAAGAATGTTCACTTTGAAGGATAAGAATGTGAAGTAGAAAGGCTATGTGTTTGAAAGGTGACCTCAAGTGGGTCACAAGTTATAATCCTGAGAATTAGGAAACGCGATAAAGGAAAGCATAGAAGATGAAAATTGGATGGAAGAGTGTGTTTGGATGAAGGAAGTTCAGAGTCAGGAGTAGTTATGTATTTTCTAGGTTTAAGTTACATATGCACTTGAGAAAAGGAATGGCACTAAGTTATGTATGCATGTACGTTGTTATTTGACACGCACATGAATGAACTGCATGAAATGAGTATTGCATGGAGTCCAAGTAAGTATTATGTTCACACTTTTATAGAGTTTTCTTTATGATGCTTTATGAAATGAAATAAGATGATGTTTTATGAAAATATGCTATGTATGAATGTTTAAAGGTATATGAATGTATGGCCTTCCTTGCCAGCCCCTATTTATGCACCCAAAGTAATAAGTTTTATGCATGTGAATGGATGTTATAAGTAGTAGCTATTGTCTTTATTTTAAATGATGAAGTGAAGTGTTAAGGTTTATGCTTGATGTTTATAAAATGATATTTAAAATGATGCGATGAAAGTATATTTTTAAAGGACTCTATGAAAGGGATTTTAGATGAGGCTATGAAACGATTTTAAATAATGCCATGACCTAATGTTTTAAATGATAACATTTAATCTTATGCTTTTAAATGATGTTTATGAAATGAATGGACTGTTAACTGAAGGGAATGAAAAGGAAATGACTGAAAGGACTAAATGAATGAACGAAAAGAAAGGGAATGACTGATTCTTTTAATGTATAAAAATATGTAATGAACATGATTGAATGAACGATGGTACCAAAAGACTAGACAGATTGTAATGTCGAGTAAGTATTATTGGTAATGCAACCCCTCTAACTAAAAGGGATTCTCAACCTGTGGTCATAGGCAGAATTAAGGTCCAAAAGACCACTAACCCCAACATACGAGACGTAATAATGTGTACCAGCCAAAGGAAAGTAATAACAGTAAAGTGAATGTTGTGTGATCATTTAGCTCTTTACGAGTGAATGAAAAAGGTGTGGGAACATTTTATAGAAAGGAAAATCATTTTAAAGAAAAACCCAACCTTGTAATGTTTTCAAGGAAATGTATGTTTTATGTAAAGTACGTAGATGAATGTCAATGTATGATTGAAAATCTATGTTAGTATATTCTGATTGTATGAAGTAATACTTACTGAGTATTCGACTCACTTTAGTTTTATGTATGTCTTCCCCCCCCCCCCCCCCCCTAAGTACAAAGTGTGGAAGAAGCAACATGATAGACATGGCCCAAGAAAAGAGTGATTGCAGCCTAGGAGAGTTTTATGTAACGTAGAAAAGAGTATTTTTGTAAAAAGCCTTTTTATTTAATTTTATGATTTCTGTTGCAACTCTCTTTTAATCCATCTAATAGGTTTTAAGCTTTAAATATAGTACCCTTCATATCCTGGGAAGGAAAGAGAAATTTTTTTAAAAGGGTCAGTAATTCACGTCTCTTTTTCTAAAAACTATACAAGGATGAGGGTTACATAACATACCAACTGTCAATGAAATATAGAGGCATGAAAGGAAAAAAAATATTCACAATGAGTTACAATCACGTAAGGCCATATATGGTATGTTGATAGTGCATGGATTCGTGGCAATGATAGCTGCGTATCTCTTCGTTCTCCCTCAAGCTTAAGGCGGAGATAGTTCTAACACAAAGCTTGTTTCAAAGAGGCATAAATTGAGGACTGCACAATGGTTTTGTAAATATGTCTACAACTTACTCATGTTTGGAAATGTGCTGAAGAAGAATGTCACGATGTGCAACCTGTTCCCTATCAAAATGGACATCTATTTCAATGTGTTTCATTCGGTGATGAAAAATCAAATTCTTGGTAATGTAAACTGCACTCTTTTTGTTGCAATATAAGGTTGGGGGGGGGGGGTTGTAAGTTGTAGTTGAGACTTTTAAGAAGATGATTGAACCACATGAGTTCAGCACTGATTGCTGCTAATGCTCGATATTTAGCCTCGATTGTGGAGAGAGACACCGTGCTTTGCTTCTTTGCTCCCCATGATAGTAAATTAGTGCCCATAAAAATAGCGAATCTAGTGGTGGAGTGGTGGTCATCTTGGGAGCTTGCCCAATCGGCGTCACAAAAGCTAGTGGATAGGTGATTGGAGCTTTGATAAATTGAAGACCAAGAGCAATGGTTCCCTTTAAGTATCGAAAAACACGTTTAACAACTTAAAGATGAACACCAATTGGTTTGTGCATGAATTGACAAACAAAGTGAACAGCATAAGTGACATTTGATTGTGTGAGTGTGAGATATTCAAGGGATCACACATTGGCTTATATATAGTGGGTTCAGTTAAAGGAGTGCCATCATGAATAGAGAGCTTTGCACTAGAAACCAAAGGTGTCGTGATTGGTTTTGCACCAGCAAACCAAACTTGTGAACGATAGTCAGTAAATACCTTGTTTGAGTGAGTGTGAGAGTGGTCTTATCATGAGATACTTGTAAACCCAAAAAATAGTGTAGTCATGTGCAAAATATAGGACAAATGATTGGGAAAGCGAGTGATCTGTTTAGGTGACTTACTGGTAAGTATGATGTCATCTATGTAGATTAGGAGTAAGAGAATCTGAGTATCTTGATGACAATAAAACAAAGAGTTGTCATACAGACAATGTTGGAAGCCCGTGTTTTGGATGTAGTTGCTAAATTTCATGTACCATGCTCAAGGGGCTTGTTTGAGGCCATACAAAGCCTTATGCAGTAAACAAACATGGTGTGGATTGGCAGCATCTTCAAAACCTGGTGGTTGAGAGAGATAAACATGTTCTTGAAGTTCACGATGCAAGAACACATTGCTGACATCCAATTGCTTGAAAATCCAGCCTTGTGATAGAGCCATGGAGAGAATCAAATGAATTGTGGCTGGTTCAGCTACCGGACTGAAAGTTTCATCATAATCACAACCATGAATTTGAGTGAAACCATGGGCAACCAAGAGTGCTTTATGACGTTCAATGAAGCCGTCAGAACGAGTTTTGATTTTAAAAATCCATTTGGTACTTACAACATTCATGTCTTGTAGTTGACGCTCCAAAGCCCATGTATTATTTGCATGGAGAGCATCCACCTCCTCTTGAATAGCTTGCTTCCATTTTGGGTCTTTTAGAGCTTGTCTATAGGTTTTGGGTTCTGGTGGCAGAGACACAAATTCTACATGAAAACAGGTTGGAATGGAGTGCCTTGTAGAGAGAAGAACCTTAGGCCTTCGAGTTCCATTTTGGGTCCTTGTGACAATTGGATGAGTGCGACTCAGAGTAGCTATTGAAGGTACTAGCTAAAGCATTTGTTGAATTTTTGGTTGTGAATTTGGAGGTGTACTGTGGCGCCCCCAACCCCCACCTGGGATTTGGCAGTGACTGAGATGTTGAGACATGTAACACAAGGCTACACACCTCTCATACATGACAGATAATATGCAATGCTCCTAGATATTCTAGAAGTATGCAATAAATGTTAAGCGGAAACAGTAAAAAGGTAAAGAGATCTAAACAATGTCGTAGGCAATTGCATAGTACATGGTACAAAATAAAACTTTTTTCCAACTTTGTCCCATCATTGTAATCTATAAACAAATAGAGTTTTCAAAACATAATATGAGTATGTGTCTCCCAAAACACGGGACCAAAAATTCTTTAGAATATACTTATGAGAAGGCTTCTGGACAATGCTTGAATAGAGAGAAAGCTGCTATTTTTTTTTTCAGTTCAAATATTTGTACTGACAAGAAGAATGAATTAGTTAATGCAGATGGTGTCTCTGCAAGCAACAATTATGACAAGTACTTGGGCCTTCCAACCATAGTTGGTAGGTCAAAGTATCATTCTTTTAGAGCTATCAAAGAGAAGATTTGGGCCAAGATATCAAACTGGAAGAATAATTTTTTATCACATGCAGGAAAAGAAGTAATGCAAAAAGTTGTGATTCAAGCTGTCCCAACATATACTATGAGTGTGTTCAAGTTACCAAAGAGGTTGCTAAAGGAGAATAATTCAATGATGGGAAATTTCTGGTGAGGAACAGTAATAACTAGAATAAGATCCATTGGAAGAATTGGAGGAGTATGGAGGAAGCTAAGAGGGATGGTGGATTAGGCTTTAGGGACTTAGAATTATTCAACCGTGCTATGTTGGCAAAGCAAGTGTGGAGGGTGCTGAATAACCCCAGCTCTCTTGTTGCAACAATTATGAGGTAAAAGCATTTTAGGAATGGTAATGTCCTAAATGCAAAAAATTTTAATTCTTCTATGATATGGCATAGTTTATGGTCCTCAATAACTTTAAACAAAGCTGGATGCACTTGGAGAGTTGGTGATGGGATTAACATTACCATATGGCATGATAAGTGGGTTCCAAGAAAAATTCCTATTAAGATACAATCTCCTATACAAATACCGAGTAGTGATGCCACTATTTCAGAATTGATTATTAAAGGGAAGGGTTGCTGGAAGACAGATGTGCTATCTCAAATTTTTTGAAAGGATGAGATGGAACTTATTAGTAAGATTCCACTAAGCAAAAGAAATGCTCAAGATAAATTGATATGGGGATACACTGCAAATGGATTTTTTAGTGTGAGAAGTGCTTATTATTTGCAACAAACCCTTACAAGACAAATGGAAGGAGAATGTTCTAGTGCAGTAGTAAGGTTGATAAACTAGAAACAGATGGATAATTTAAATGTGCCAATGAAGATTAAACTATTTGTGTGGAAAGCTGTACATGACATCTTACCTACTTCACAAATTTTGGTTACAAGAAGAGTGGTCGAATCTGATATATGTGGTATTTGTAAAAGGGAGGTTGAGTCAGTGTTACATTTTTTGTGGACTTGTCCTGCTGCAAGTGATGTATGGGCTGTTTCTCAATGTCCAATACATAAATGGCCTACTTCATTTCTAGATTTTTCTGTGTTAAGTTCAGATATGTCCACTAAGCTATCTGTGGATGATTTTCAACTGGCTTGTTTCATTTTGAGAAGGACATGGATTAGAAGAAACTATGTAGTCCATGGGAAAGCTCTTGAGAGTCCTCACAGGTGATAATGGCAGCTACATCAAATAGGGATTCATTTTTTATATCACTAATCCGAGAAGACATAGGTGTTGTTCATAGTGTAGTTGATAGAGGTGAGGTAAGATGGAAGAAACCAAGTCACCTGTGGCTAAAAGTTAACTGGGATGCCTCAGTTTGTACAAACAGAATAAAGTAGGCCTTGGCATTATTTTTAGGGATGAACAAAGGGAGGTCATGGCATGTAAACGTGCACAGATAAAACCTTGTGTCAAGGCTGTGATTGCAGAAGGGATGGCTCTAAGAAGGGCAATGGAAGTTTATGCAGACTTGGGGTTTGTAAGGGTAGTGTTTGAAGGTGATTCATAGATTATTGTTAAGGTTGCTACTAGTGAAGAAGATCAAAGTACTGACTGTGGGACAGTAACTCATGATGTTAGAGTTATGCTATCGAAAAGACCAAGTTGGCATATTGTTTTTGTTCATCGTGAAGCAAATTGTGCTGCTCATCATCTAGCAAAACTTGCTCTAGTGTTTGAAAGTGAGCAAATTTGAATTGAGGATGGCCCAATGCAGATTATGTCTACTGTTTTGATTGAACAATTTATGTAATGTTGACAAAATTTTCTGTCTTTACATTTTTACATCAATAGAAATCCTATTATCTCAAAAAAGAAAATATATCACAAACACAAACATTTTTCAATTTTAAATTTTCAACTTTTTCAGCTAATCATTACAAGTTTCCTAAACTTCAAAACAAAATACAAAAAACGATTCAACTTTTTCAAATACCAAAAAAACAATTATATTAAAAAATTATATTCTAACAATATTTTAACGTTATAATATTTTTGGTTATAATATTTGTTAGATTCTACCCCGAGTTCCTCTCAGTAAACAGAACACAAGAACTAGAAGTTCGATAACAAAAATAGTCACGGATCCAATGAGTTAAAGAAAATATACCATATCACAAAATAGCAAGAAATTAACAAGAATATACAGAAATAAATGAAAAAACAAGAAATAAAGAAAGTATAGAAGAGAACACAACCGATTTACGTGGTTCGATCCCAATGGTCTACGTCCACGGCAGGAATGGCCCCAGATCTTATTGATGATGAATTGTTCATCACAGAGAAACCTCAGCCTACAATCTAGCTTGCAAAACGACCAAAAAATCGAAAGGATTTTCTCTCTCTGAAACCCTAGTTAGAAACCCTAGATCGCCTTTTTCTCTGCCTCTCGAAGCCTCTCTCAATATTAAAGACCAAAATGAAAAAGTGAATCGCATCATCTTCCTTCACACGGATAAGTACATATATATATATATATATCAATACAGAGATGACAACACGTGTCTTAATCCTGCGGTTTAGTAAATGATAAGCATTAGATGCATCTCACGGTTCACACAAGTCTCACGTGATTATCAGTTGCATTTAAATAGCCCTTCATAGATCCAGATTCTGACACTTGTCCATCATCCACTTAGCCACTTGTAAAACAAAAACATTAGAGCAGCAACAAGATTATAAATGTATTGTCACACCATTTACAAATCTCCACCTTGGCAAAACATTTATTGCCAAGATTACATCAACTATCATCATTGACCATCCCTGCATTGTCCCCTAATGGGAACAGTCTCTAGACTCCATATCTATTAAGTTCATACAGTGTCTGAACTTAGACCTCGGGAGTGACTTGGTCATCATATATGAGGGATTATCCTCAGTTGAGACCTTCTCCACACCCACAACCTTAGACTCTATAACATCCCTGACAAAATGAAGCCTTATATCAATATGCTTAGACATTTCATGGTAAACTTGATTTTTAGCTAAGTGAAGTGCACTTTGATTATCATAGTGCACAAAAATATCACCATTAAAAATACTTAACTCATTTGCAATGCCCTTTAACCAAATGGCCTCTTTTATCGCTTCAGTCAATGCTATATATTCAGCCTCTGTTGTTGACAAAGCCACAACAGATTGTAAGTGTGACTTCCAGCTAACAGCCCCCCCAAAAGCAATAAACACTTACCCAGTTAAGGATTTCCTAGTGTCTATATTTCTTGCAAAATCAGAGTCTACAAAACCAATTAACTCACATCCTTTTTCAACATCTTTTCCAAAACTGAATCCTATGTTTGTAGTGCCAGCTAGATACCTTACTACCCATTTAATGGCCTGCCAATGGGGTTTCCCAGGGTTCCCCATAAACCTACTAACTACACTCACTGCATAAGTCAGATCATGTCTAGAACAGACCATTGCATACATTATGCTCCCCACCATGCTAGCATAGGGGATTTGTTGCATAAAACTGATATCAGAATCTGTTTAGCAGACTGGTTTACATAAAGTTTAAAGTGTTGACATAAAGGTGTGTTTACAGGTTTCAAAATATTCCTACCAAATCTCTTCAGAACTTTAGAAATGTAGTTTTCCTGGGAGAGGTATAAAACCTTTGTATTTCTGTCCCTTACAATTTCCATTCCTAATATTTTCTTAGCAGGGCCTAATTCTTTCATTTCAAACTCAGATTTCAACATGCATTTAACTTCATCAATTAGATTAGTATATTTACAAGCTATCAGCATATCATCTACATAAAGTAAAAGATATACAATTATTCCTTTTTCTTCCTTGTAATATACACACTATCATAGCAACTCCTTTTAAAATTATTACTAATCATGTGTGTATCAAACCTCATATACCATTGTCTAGGAGATTGTTTAAGGCCATATAAAGATTTTTTAAGCAGGCACGCATGATTATTATTTTTTTTTATCAATAAAACCTTTAAGGGGTTGTATATAAATTTCTTCTTCAAGTTCTCCATGAAGAAAAGCTGTTTTAACATCTAATTATTCTAAAAGCAAGTTTTCAAACACTGTATAGGCTAGCAGTAACCTGATTGAGCTGTGTTTCACCACAGGTGAGAAAATTTCATTAAAGTCAATTCCCTCCCTCTGTGTAAAGCCTTTTGCTACAAGCCTAGCCTTGTACCTAGTCCTTCAAGTTCTCCATGAAGAAAAACTGTTTTAACATCTAATTATTCTAAATGCAAGTTTTCAAATACTGTATAGGCTAGTAGTAACCTGATTGAGCTGTGTTTCACCACAGGTGAGAAAATTTCATTAAAGTCAATTCCCTCCCTCTGTGTAAAGCCTTTTGCTACAAGCCTAGCCTTGTACCTGGTCCTTTCTATCCCTGGTATGCCATCTTTCTTCTTAAAGATCCACTTGGATCCAATAAGTCTAACTCCTTGAGGTTTAGGCACCATAACCCAAGTTTGGTTCTTATTAAGGGATTTCATCTCCTCATGCATGACTAAAAGCCATTTAGATGAGTCTTTACTAGATACAGCCTCCTTATAAGACCTAGGTTCCTGGTAAACAACATCACTTGCCACTGTCAAGGCAAAAGCTGTAAAATCAGCCTGTCCAAACCTTTGAGGGGGTTTAATCACCCTCCTCTGTCTGTCTCTAGCCAGATTCCAAGATTTGGCTCCACCTTGACCTATGTCCCTTGAGGTTTGATTCTCAGAGTCACTGTCATCACCATTTACAGGTTCAGGTTGGGTGTTAACCTGCTTCACCTCAACCTGAGATCCCTCTAAGGACTTGTCAGTATTTTTGGTTAACTGTGCTTCCTATACCCGAGCCATGTGTGACTCATTAAAAGTCACATATCTACTTACAATGCACTTATGCCTACCAGGTCAATCTACCCAAAGTTTGTATCCCTTAACCCCTTCAGGATATCCTAAAAAAATGCACTTAAGTGCCCTAGGTTTCAACTTATCAATTTTTGAATGTTCATAAGCAACACATCCAAAGACTCTTAGGTAGTCATATCTGGGAGGTTTTCCAGACCATAACTCTTGTGGGGTTTTAAACCCTATAGCAGAGGATGGACATCTATTTATAAGGTTGACTGTAGTAGTGGCCGCTTTTGCCCAAAAGGTTTTGGGCAGTCCTGAATTAGACAGCAGGCACCTAACTCTTTCTAAGATGGTCCTGTTCATTCTTTCAGCCAAACCATTATGTTGAGGGGTTTCCCTCACAGTCTTATGCCTAAGAATTCATTCTTTTTGACAGAACAAGTTAAACTCATTTGACATGAATTCTAAACCATTATCAGTCCTTAGAGTCTTGAGTTTTCTACCTACTTGGTTTTCCACTAGAGATTTCCACTCCTTGAACTTTTCAAAGGTGTCACTCTTGTTCTTCAGAATATATATCCAGACCTTCCTAGAGTAATCATCCACTAAGGAGAGGAAATAACTCTCTTCACTATGTGAATTTACTTTTGCAGGTCCCCATAGATTAGAGTGGACATAGTCCAGGGTTTGTTTAGTGTTATGGATTGCTGACTTGAAACTAACCCTCTTTGCCTTTCCATAGATACAATCTTCACAGAAAGATAAATTTCCTAGGTTTTGTTCACTCAGTAATCCATGTTTCTATAACTCTACAAGCCCCATTTGACTTACATGTCCAAGCCTCCTATGCTACAAGACAGATTTATTCTCTACAGTGTTCTGTATAGGAGAAGCTTCCCCAACTACAGTTTTTCCAAGCAAAGTATACAACCCATTTTTAATAACCCCTTTCATAATAAGTAAGGAACCTTTAGTAACCCTAAGTACCCCTGCTTCAGATTTAAAGGTGCAGCCTAATAAATCAAGCATACGAAGAGAAATTAAATTTCTCTTCAACTCAGGTATAAATATGATCTCCCTCAAGGTTCTTTCAGTGACATCATGTAATTTTAGTCTAACTAACCCTATACCCATAATTTTGTAGGACTTATTATTACCTAGGATTACATATCCTCCTTCTAAATCAGAGAAGGTCTCAAACCACTCCCTAACTGGACACGTGAAAAGAGTAACCAGAGTCCATTATTCACTTTGTTTTTTAATCAACTTCACTCACAGTGAGTATCTCAGCACTCTCATAGCCATCTAATATCACAGAGGCATCCCCTGCCTCCTTAGGCTTATTCCCTAGGTTGTTTTTCCTATCAGGGCAATTTTTTTGAAATGCCCTTCCTTATGACAATGAAAACATTTTAAGTGTTTTCCCTTTGATTTAAATCTAGATTTCTTGGTTTCATTCTTGCCCTTCCTTTCTCTCTTCTTTGTTCTACCCCTAACAGATAGCCCTTCCTCATGTTCCTATTTGGTATCTCCTCTGCTTTGTAATTCCCTAGTATGAAGTACAGATTGTGCTTCATCTAGTGTCAACGAGTCTCTACCATACATCATGGTTTCTTTAAGGTTCTGGTATGATGAGTCCAGAGAACTCATCAAGAGGATTGCTTGATCCTCATCCTCCACCTTAATATCTATATTAGCTAAGTCTAGAATGATTTTATTGAACTCATCAAGATGCTGTCCTATTTGGGTCCCAGGAGTCATCTTGAAGGTATAGAGTTTGGTTTTCTTGTGGAGTCTATTTGCTAGGGATTTTGCCATGTACAAATTCTCTAGTTTCAATCATATTCCTGCAGCAGTGTCCTCACTAGCCACCTCTTTCAGGACTTTTATCTCCGAGAGAGAGGATTACTGTGAGCTTTATGAAGAATGTCCTCTTTGACAGTCTTCTTATCTTCCTCTTTCAAGGAAGAACCTTTCTTTTTCTCACCCAAGAGGGCATCTTGAAGTCTATGCTGGACTAGGAGTGCCCTCATCTTGATTCTCCATAACCCAAAGTCATTTTCCCCCTTGATTTTTTCTATATCGAACCTCATGGTCCCCATCAACCTAGGCTCTAGATACCACTTGTTAGATTCTACCCTGAGTTCCTCTCAGTAAACAGAACACAAGAACTAGAAGTTTGATACCAAAAATGGTCAATGATCCAATGAGTTAAAGAAACTATACCAAATCACAAAATTGCAAGAAATTAACAAGAATATACATCAATAAATGAAAAAACAAGAAATAAAGAAAGTAGAGAAAAGAACACAACTGATTTACCTGGTTTGACCCTAATGGTCTACGTCCACGGCAAGAATGGCCTCAGATCTTATTGATGATGAATTGTTCATCACAGAGAAACCTCAGACTACAATCTAGCTTGCAAAACCCTCATTTACAGACCAGAAAATCCGTTAGACCAGAAAATCGAACGGATTTTCTTTCTCTTTGAAAGCCTAGGTAGAAACCCTAGATCGCCTTTTTCTTTGTCTCTCGAAGCCTCTCTCAATATTATAGACCAAAATGAAAAAGTGAATCGCATCATCTTCCTTCACATGGATAAGTACATATATATATATATATATATATATATATCAATGCAAAGGTGAACATGTGTCTTAATCCTACGGTTGAGTAAATAATAAGCATCAGATGCATCTCACGGTTCACACAGGCCTCACACGATTATCAGCTGCATTTAAATAGCCCTTCATGGATCCAGATTCTGACACTTGTCCATCATCCACTTAGCTACTTGTAAAACAGAAACACTAAAGAAGCAACAAGATTATAAATGTATTGTCACACCATTTACAATATTGATTAATTATTTAAGATTATATATTCATATTGATTAATTATTTTGAAATATTGGCTATTCTAGAATCTAACAATAATGATTTTGAAAAACTCTAATAATATTTGAATATAATTTTTTTAATATATATATATATATGTATATATGCCTTTTCAATTAAATAACCAATTCTTGATGATTTTTGTAAGTTTTAATTCAAGTGGTTTATTATGAAACATTAAATTATATCACATTAGTCAATGTTTTCTTTTATCGAATCAAGAAATCTTATTCATAAGAATAGGCAAAATCCAACTAAACAGGAAGTATACATGAGAATTACCTAACTAGAATTTACAACTGAAAATAGAAAGTCATGGAAATTTAATCCATTGCAAACAATGGCCCCCACCCATTAGAACAAAAAAAAAACTTTTAACTCCTTCATTGTTCTCTCGTAGTTTTTGAAACTTCTATCATTTCGCTCTCTCCAAATACACCAACACATACATGTATGGACCATTTTCCATTTTGGTGCAACTTGTGAGTTACCTCGGAGACCATTCCACCTTGTTAGAAAAATCCACAAATCTAAGAGGTATGACCCATTATAATCCAAGTCCTGTAAATAAATCATCCCACATGGTATTGGTCATCTCACAATTAGGAACAAATGGTTGACTGATTTGCCATCTTGTTAACACATGCAACACCAATCTATCATCATTACCTGAGTTTCCTTAGGTTATCTGTGGTGAGAATTTTTCCAATGCTACTGTCCAAACAAAAAGCTACTTTTGAAGGAGTTTTAATTTGCCCAATACCCTTGCATGGGAATGTGGGTATGCTTGGGCTTTTTAAAACTTTGTGAAAAGATCTGACTGTGAATTTACCTTTCTTGGAAGGGCTCCAACTCATCCTATCCATGGTACTTTTGGTTGTACGTACAGAATACAATGCCGCATAGAACTCTGAGATAACCTCCATCTCCCAGTCTTGGGTTGCCTTACTGAAATCAACATACCATTGAGAGAGACCACTAGAAAAAGCCAAGAGATCCACTATCATTGCATCCTTTATTCGTGCGAGCTCAAATATGGCGTGAAAAGTTTCTTGGACACTTCATTCACCACACAATTTGTCATACCAAAATCTAACATGAGAATCATCATCCACTACAAAATGTATGTCTTCGGAAGATCTCCTAACCCTTCCTAATGTATTTCCACAAACCCACCCATGTGGACGCGTACCTCATTCGAACACCAACCAACCTATGCCTCCCCAACTTGTGCATCTATAACAAACTTTCATAGGGCCCTCCTTTCATGTTGGTACCATTTACCCAATAGGGCTTTGTTGAAATTCATTAAGTTTTGAATTCCCAATCCACCTCCAAAGAATGGAGTACAAATCACAGACCAATTGACTAGATGGAACTTGAACTTGTCCCCCAAACCACTCCACAAGAAATCAATACGGTTTGTAATCTTTGCTGGGAAAATGTAGATAGGGAGGTTAGAAAAAATACTTTTAATCAAAATGAGTCAATACTAATAAGACATGGATGTAATTTTTTTCCATTATTTCATATAAATGAATAGTTTTATTTACAATATTTTAGATAATTTAATTTAAATATTTTTAACATAAATCTTAATTATAAAATTATAAAATAAATTTTAATTTAATTTAAAAAATAATAAAATAAAACTTTTTAATCATTTTAATTGCGCAGATACCGTAGCACTGTACGGAGAGTCACCGCAGGGGAATTAAAATCAGTCCGACTCTTCCCCTTCTTTCCGTTGCATCCATGCCAGTCCGTTGGTCCGAGACTGAAAGAACCATTGTCAAAATTGCACAGAGTTGCTTAAGTGTCTAATCCAGAACCCCAGCGAACTCGCGAAATCTAGTCTTACTAGAGTTTTTACTTTTCATTCCCTCCTGCTTCTCCATCTCTCTATTCCCGGTCTGATTACTGGCGGTATTTGCTACACGTGAAGATAAATTTTGGGCAGCGGACGCTAAATTTCTCGAACTTTTTCATCCCAATGCGGGGCATTTGGCCTTGAAATCAAGCTCTCTGGTATGGTTTTGGTACGTTTACTACGTAACTTATATTTTATTTATGGCGAAGTTATAAATGTCGTCAGGAAGTTTTTGTGACCCTAATTTAGTTATTGAAGTGAGGTAGAGTTAAGATGGGAAGGTTGAAGAAGAACACACTTTTTCGGTTCGTATGGATCTTTGTTTGAGTTGACAATGTTTTGAAGCATAAAGATATATATTCATTGTGTACAAGGAGAAAACTGATAAGTAATTAAGGAGAATTAGGTTAAATTGATTACGTGAATACCATTATACAATCGGGAAACCACTTGACTTCCCACGAATTTTACCAGAAGTGGAAATTGTTACAAATTGAAGTGGCTACTGCGCCTTAAGTCATGTGAATTATACTTGCTCATGATTTACATTTGACACCATAACTGATGACCGGGTCAGTTTCTAACTGAGTTTTGAAAATTTTAGTGCTCCTAAGTCCTAAAGTTACCCATCCAACTAAGATTGTGAATGTTGTTCTTAGAAAATTTGACTCTAACCTGTTGAGTAACCTGGTTATTGTGTGGTATTGTAACGATTCTTGTATTTATGCATTCACAGTAGTTGTTCTTGGGATCTGTTCTACTCAATTTTCTTAGCGGTATCTATTGGCATGGATATAAGTGTTTTGCTTTGGTGCACAAAGTTTCAATACTTGCCACAATGTGCATAGATTTTGTTCTATGCACAAATGTAAACAAGGCATAATATTGTAAGAACATAATAGTACCTGGATGCGCCTTTTTGTGTTTTTTAGTGAAATTTTATCACTTAAAAGAAAAATCAGAACAGCCTTGTTGTTCCACACTTAATAAGTGTCTGCATAAATGTTAAACCATTACCGTGATGATAAGTGATGGAAAAGGCAAGTCTTGTTAGGGAGGAGTGCCCGGCATACTTTAGTAAAATGCAGTGGGCATGGAGACAAAGGAGACTCCAGCCCATCAGTTGTCATGCATAAATATAGTTAGGGACACTTACCTGAGGTCTCCCATTTAGCTCAGATTTTAATTTTGTTTTTTTTTATAAGTAAAAATATATTAATGTCAATAGGCATAGCCAAGTACACTGTATGTATACAAGAGAAAACACCTAGTTGGGAGAAGCTCAGATTTTAATATAATGCGTCCAGAATATGAATACATTAATACAGACTTGATCCCCATCATGAGAATTCAAAATGTCAAACAGTATTCCTCAAAGAATGATAGTTTTTTGCTCTCCACTTATTTATTAAAAAAAAAGGGGAGTTTTTCCTCCCCACTTGATCACCAATGTAAATTGCAATTGAATGTAATTTTCTCGCCCATGCTATTTCTTTATATGAGTAACCAGTTGAGGGCTTCCAAATTTGTTCTATAAAAAAAAATTCGGTGCATCCAGTGGAAGTATTAACGCTGCTTTTTCACTCTGTGAATTTAAAATATGTCCGTAGGATGTTGCTTAATTCCACCAATCTTGTCTCTTTTTTTGGTAGGTTGATAATGGCAAGCACCTCTGGTCAAGGATATAAATTAAACAGAAATTATAGGTGTTGGCTAACTGAAACTTTTGATGGCCATGACACAGCTGATGATGATCTATCAGATAATCTTGATGGAAATGATGACATGATTCAACCATCCCTTCAAACTTTGCCTTCAACTTTGGTACCTCTGGAACCATTTGTTGGCATGCAGTTTGAATCAGCAGAGGATGCTAGAGAATTTTACGAGATGTATGCCAGGCATCTAGGATTTACCATACGGAATAACCGCACACGTCGTTCACTTAAAGATAACTCAATAATTGGTCGGGAATTTGTTTGCTCCAAGGAAGGCTTCCGTATAGGAAAGCAAGCAAATAGAAAAAATGGAGTTCTTCCATCACGACAAGCCACTAGAGAGGGATGCAATGCAATGATGAGGATAGCTGCCAAGGATGGGGGAAAGTGGGTTATATATGGTTTTGTAAAAGAGCATAACCATGAGCTGAATCCTAGCAAAGTTCCACCTCGACGATCTCATAGGCTAGCGTTCTGTGAGGTATGTTTGTGGGTTTATTTGTCGAGGATTATGCATATTATGAGAACTATAAATTAGATTGTTTCCAACAAGCACTTGAAAAAGAAATGTGAATTTCATTGTTAGTTCACATCTGTGAGACCTAAAACCATTTACGATGGAATTGAAAAGCAAAACTGGATATGAATTGCTATAATTTCTATCATGTGTTTTTATATCTATCGTCATTACAAGTTATTCATTTTTTTTTAATTGGGTAATTTCATGCCAACCAAAAAATTTTGAGAGAAAAAAAAAAAACTTTCTGAAAGTGCCCAATGGAATTGAATTACATGAGTTGGTTTTCACATCCTGCCATCTATTTTAGGCTACAGATTTGAAATAGTGAAAATCTCTAGCTATCTAAGCTATCTATGTTAACCATTTCTGATTAAAGTTACCAATTAGTAGATCTGATTTGCCAATAGAAGTTTCAAATTTCTGGGCTGTTTCTGGAAGTTTCAAATTGTCCTCAGTGCAGGTGCTCCTAGATCTGATGATGTAGAAGATCCTATTATTTTCTTTCTGCATTACAACTCAAATCTTTCACCCATAACATAAACTATATCTGCTTTTATATGCTTTCACAAATGCACAATTCTCCCATGCATATACACGATAGCTGTAAAATAATAAAGGCTCAAAGACTAGTGATTGCCCGAATGAGATGATATTTATGAGTTCACTTGTATGTAGATGCCTGTACGATTGCCTCAAACCATACCAAACATGTAATTAGTCTCCTATCCAATACAAATTCTTATTTATGCTTTAGCTTCAGGCTATCGTATTATTGTTTCTTTAAATGTATTTAGTTGATGTTGGGTACATACATGTCCTATGCATTATGGATTAACATGTCTTCTCTTCAATCTTTTGCTTCATGATGATGGCGGGTTTTGCCTGAAATTTGCTATCCCCCTTATGGTTCCCTAAGGCGTGAATGGACATACCCATTCTTGTGGTTAATCTTGTGTTTGATCTCGCTCTCTCTCTCTCTCTCTAAAAAAAAAGAAAAAAAAAACATTTCATTTCATTAGAACAGTCATCATCACCAAGGATAGTGGATGTATTTTTTTATGTAAGTAGATAGTGGATGTATTTTAGTAGTATCATTTCCTAAAATGCTAATTGAAAAATTATATTTGGAAGTCAGCTTATTGACATACCTTGTACACCACTGATATGAAAGTAGACCACATAAGATAGCATAAAAAAATATTTGTATTTTGAATTTTTTTATGATTGTCCAGGGTTTACCTATCAAAAAAATAAAAAAATTTATGATTGTCCAGGGTCTCACTATAGGCAGTATGTTTACCTATCGACTTCTAAGTAGTACAGCTCATGCTGATTTTATTGTATTTCTCTTACCCAAGCATCTCATGTCCTTAAGGCATTTAAATGTGCAAAAAGGCAGACTTGCTTCTACTATTTGGAGTGCAAAGCAAGCCTTTCAACTTTTTGTTTGAGGAGATGCTTGGTGAATAAGATGTGATGAGAATTTTGTGAATAGTAGTAAGATGGTTTGTGAATAGTAGTGAGATGGTTTGAGTTAAGTATTTATTGGGTTTTGGGAAAGAAGACAGAAAAGGTTGAATAAAAAATATTATAAAGTTAAAATATTGTTAGAATATAATATTTTAATATTATTTTTGTTTAGGGATTTGAAATTTTTGAATTGTTTTTTATTTTTTATTTGGAAATTTGGAAAAGTTGTAATCATTATTTTGAAAAAATTGTAATGATTAGTTTGAAAGTATTTGTATTTAAATGATGTTTGGGAAGGAGATAGATGGGATGAGAGGGAACATGTTTCCAAACATCCCTGTAAGTTCTTCCCTATAGAAGGAAATAGGGACAAAAGTATATTGTTCTGAAGATCCCTGTGGTTAGAAGCTAATTTTCTGAGTTTATATATTGGCCTAAAGCATTGACTTTTTAAGAATTTGAGAAATTAATCAACTTGTAAGGTTAGGACCATCCATTTTCTTTTTGGTCCAGTCAATTGATGAGTTATGATCCCCAGATCGGGCCAAGTACAATATGTGCTTGTTGGTACCATCAATTGATGAGTTCAACCCCCAGCAACCATCTGCCGCTGCTTTTTCAAAAAATATTTCCTTTCTCACAATTCAAACCCTGTAATCTGTCTTATAAGCTTGCAATTCCACAGGTTCTAGTACATCTAATTTCTCTCTTTTCAGGATGAGAAAGATTTGAAAATCCGGGAACTAACCACGGAGCTGCATCGTGAGAAAAAGAAATCTGCAGCTTACCAGCAGCAACTACAGTTGGTTTTAAAATATATTGAGGACCATACTCAGAGGCTGTCATTAAAAGTTGAAGTGGCAGCTAACAACATGAGAGAACTAGAGTCTGAGGAGCAAGACAGTGTACGATCTGAGTATTGTGTCGAGTGAACCAACTCTTTATAATTAATTGTGAATTGTATCTGATTTATCCAGTTAAATGGATAAGATCCTTTAAAACAGTTTGGGAATCACTTTATATGGCTCTTTCTGCATCCATGGCTAGCCGCCTGCATTTCTTAATAAGGTCCTGTAAAGTTTTCTTTCAACAGCCCCAACCTTTTTTCCTAAATGCTCCACAGAATAGATGGTCAAGCATTACAATTTTACCACGACTAATTTGGTTATATGGTCCAGTTTGTAATCTGGATCCCAAGTGTAAAATGGGTTCTACTTGACATTGGATAGATGTCAAAATCTAATTGGATTCGAACTACCTTTAAACTTTTGAATAAAGCGGTGTCTCAACATGTGGATCACATAAGATTTGTTCGGATAGTAATTGCAACTGACTTTACAAAGGAAGTGCAGGCTGTTTAAGAGAGAAGCTTTGCTAAGTGCTTTCCATATAGGTTATTGTTTTGTATTTTATTATGGATCTAGAGGGTAAGGTCTTTTTGCGGTTTTGAATGGGAAAGAGGTGTGCCTAAATGCTTGATTTTCATGATATGTTTCCTTATGACTAGGATATTGGATAGAATGATGGGATTCAAGATGGACCGAGTCTTGAAGATTCCTTGCAAGTTCTAGATGAGTCGATCATAAGACCAAGAGCTAAAAAGATCAGGAAAGCAATGTAAGGATTGGTGCAATCTACTTAGGACGAAGCTAGCAAGATTCCAACAGATGGGCTTGAAAGAAGGATATCCAGTTTTGATCCACGTGATACAAGTTCTAAAAAACATGACTTAGGGTTCTTATTTGAGCCTATTGTTATTGAAGGTTTTGAACTTGTTTAATTTATTAAAATAGCTTATGTTATTAGTTATAGGAATTAATCTAAAATAATTGGGTTCAAGGATCTTCAGTCCACATGTCTTATATTTATGAGTTAGGGTAATTTTGGGGTATTTTTGAAATTAGGATTAAATGCATCCAAAGGGGGCGCCGGCCAAGGGTATTTTTGAAAGATTTTTAAGTTTCAACCTAGGGTTTCTTTAAGATTGGGTATTTAACTCTTGTAGCCGCACCTTAGGAAAACGTTTATGAAATTTGATAAATATTTTTCTTTGTGAGTTGATTTTATTTTCTCTTGTTTTGAACTTTTGAACTTATCAAAAGTATATCACAACTTTTGTGGCGTTCTTTCCTGTAATCTAGGTTCTTGAGACAAGTTCTTCAATAGGTCTAGATTTCTTATAATCTATGTTCTTGAAACAAGTTCTTTACCGGGTCGAAATTTTTCATTGTTTTGATTTTTGCTTTCTTAAGTGAGTTTTTAAATTGATTGTAGGTTCAAGAGATTCTAATTATATGGGTTCATATCAATAGGGTTGTGGCTTTTTAAGAGTACTCATATTTTTCCTTATGACAAGGATATTGGATAGGCTCTTTTGGGTAGACATGACTGTTAGGAGGTTTCATATTTATGCAGGGTATAACAATATAAGACAGGACCACTAGGTATTTAGATATGATAGTCATTTCCAATTCTAGGTTTGGGACAGTTTGGTCTTCTTCAAGCAGAGTAATCCCAAATACATTATGCCACATTGGTAGAATAGACAAATTTAAGGGCTATGAGAAAACTTACTTTTTAATTGTGGGCTTAAATTTTTATTAAGGAAAACACTACTCCCACCTACAAAACCCATCAATTGTTTTTTTTTTAATGGTTAAAGAATTATTTTTTAATGAATTTGTGATTATTTTATTTTTTTAAAAAAAATATTTAAGGGGTTTAAAAAAATGTTTGAAAAACAAAACTTGGATATTTAGTGACTTCTCTCGGTGGGATAGCAACTTCATAGTGAAAATGTTTGAAAAACAAAACTTGGATATTTAGTGACTTCTCTCGGTGGGATAGCAACTTCATAGTGTAGAATTTACATACTCTAAAACTGTAGATAGTTTTAAATACAAAAGAAATTGAAAAGGGCCAATTATCTTCTACTTTTTTCCCATTCAGATTCATAGAACAATTCCGCTTTGGATCGGAATTGTTGTTCTATTGAGAGTAACGGACACCAATAGCATATAGACACTTAAGCACTCCACAACCGCTACAATTTTTTCTTCCCACCATTGTCAACCATTTCGCTGCCACAACTGTACTGCATCTTTGTAGGAGTTGTTGGTATATTGTTTGTACCTAAAAATTTACCCCAGGTCTACAAGGTTGAACCTTATGGAAGGCATGATAGAGTAAAAGATATTGCACTCTAAATCTAGATTTAGTACCATAAAATTTACCCCAAAGCTACCCCATTCACATCCACAT
Source organism: Carya cathayensis (assembly GCA_011037825.1). Classification (NCBI taxonomy): domain Eukaryota; kingdom Viridiplantae; phylum Streptophyta; class Magnoliopsida; order Fagales; family Juglandaceae; genus Carya; species Carya cathayensis. The sequence goes on from QGSO01000209.1 coordinate 343,344, forward strand.
TATTCATTGTCAAATAAATTATTTTTTCTTGCACTCTAATACTATGGTTGAGGAAGTAAACGAAATTCATTGGAGTAAACGAAATTATTTTGGTTATTTTGTAACTTTATTTTACAATTCATTGTGGACATACANTAGTTTTAAATACAAAAGAAATTGAAAAGGGTCAGTTATCTTCTACTTTTTTCCCATTTGGATTCATAGAACAATTCCGCTTTGGATCGGATCTGTTGTTCTATTGACATATAGACACTTAAGCACTCCACAACCTCTACAATTTTTTCTTCCCACCATTGTCAACCATTTTGCTGCCACAACCGGACTGCCATCATCCTCTGTCTATCTCCATCGTCTGAAAATGATTTGTTTTTTAGTTTTTTTTTATTGTTTTTTTTTTTTTTAAATTTCAGAAATGCATCTTTGTAGGAGTTGTTGGTATATTGTTTGTACCTAAAAATTTACCCCAGGTCTACAAGGTTGAACCTTATGGAAGGCATGATAGAGTAAAAGATATTGCACTCTAAATCTAGATTTAGTACCATAAAATTTACCCCAAAGCTACCCCATTCACATCCACATTATTCATTGTCAAATAAATTATTTTTTCTTGCACTCTAATACTATGGTTGAGGAAGTAAACGAAATTCATTGGAGTAAACGAAATTATTTTGGTTATTTTGTAACTTTATTTTACAATTCATTGTGGACATACATCTATGCCTTATATTATGAGCAGTAGTTTATGCTAATGTCTTGTTAATGATAGAGGATTAATTTAAATGGAAATTCATTGGAACCATTCAAGTTATATTCGTTATGCCTATTTTTTTTTGTTCTTGCACTCTAATAAATCATGTACACTGATGCTGAACGTAACCATTTTTTTTTTTTTCACAAATTGTGATATTTTCCTTATTGGTAATATTGTGATTATTTTGCTTTGAAAGACTATATTTCGAATTTGGATAGTGATGTGAATGTGGAAGAACAGTGTGATATAAATGTGGATGAACAATGTAAAGTGAAGGTAAAAGATGGAGTGAACGTGATTTTCTCTTCCAGTAGAGGTTCTTTGGAACCATTTGTTGGTATGGTACTCGAGAATGTAGAAAATGCCCAAGCATTTTACAAAGCGTATGCAAGATGAATAGGTTTTGTAATAAGGACCAACCATACTCGATTGTGAAAATATGAGAGAAAATTAATAGGAGTAGATTATGTTTATACAAGAGAAGGGTTTGGCGTGAAACAAGCAAACAAAAGGAACGAATAATTCTTGAATCTATTTAGACAAAAATTGGATGTAAAGTAAAGATGAGTATAAAAAAAGCTGGTGAGAAATGGACAGTAGCCTATAGTTTGTCCACTCTTTAGCTTCAATGGAATCCCACAGTAACAAAATGGTATGTCCAGTCTAGCTTTGCCTTTTGTTCTTGCAATCCAAGAACTTGAACTGGAATGAGTTTCTTTGCCTTTCATATTGCTTGATTCTAGTAGTAGAACTGGCACAAAGTAATCATCCTAGTGCAGTCAAGATAAAAGCAAGTTGATGATGCTTACTGGTAGGTTGGTTGGAAAGCTATAGATCCTCAACAATTAGATACACAACCTGCAAAGCTACTGAAGGCACCAAACCATAAGAGAAAAGGACACTAAGTTACACAACCACTAATAATGTACACCAAGCAAGCTTTCCAATATAGGTGAGAAATCGATCTAATTAGTGGGAGATTGAATGACCAAGTTGCATATGTCCCAAAGATGAAGAAATGATCATAATGCTAACCAGATGTAAGTAGGACCTCAAGAATTTCAAGACTCAAGCTACTTGGGAATAGATATGCTAAAAATAAGATGTTAAATAATTCATTTTTCCAAGGAACCTCATAAACATCAAAGGCTCTCTCTCAAATTTAATTGTTCTATTCTATAAGAAAAACACAACTGATTTGGAATTTATGTAGTAGAAAAAGTAGCTGACATACCTACAATTACAACACCCAGGGGCTCAGCAAAACCAGAAAGTGTAGCCAATTTGAATGCCTGCCATTTGTTGAGATTTGTAGAAGAATCAACCATTTTATAATTAAAGCACATAGGTGATTAATATTAGCATACTTTAGTTGGCTTGAAGCTCTTACTTTTGCTTTGGAAATGGGACAAAACAAGGAACTCATGTTCAAAAGAGGATTAAACCATAAAATTCACTATAAAGCCAACCATACCACCATTATATATTCCTTTGAAATTTAAACTTCATAAAGTTTTCACACATCTAAACAACTTTTACTAATTAGCAACTTTCCACATCAATGGCTTTTATTTCCAAACAAAACCTACAAACTCCATGCCACCCTAGTATTAAATATTGCATGAATTAGCAGCTTGCTCTCATGGTGATGCTAAAAGTAGCTTGGGACCATACCATATATGTAATCTCATAGGCTTGACAAAATAAAAGTGGTTGCTAAAGTAAGGAATATGGTGGCAAAGTCCATTTGTCATAGAAACCATCCAGTCCTAAGCTCATCCTAGAAACTATTCTTTTTCTGTCATAGAAACCATTATTCTCTTTTTTGTAATTAACTAGGAGACATTAAGCCATCACTAGAATTATCACTAGAATTAACTCACATGTATTGTAATTATCACATGTATATCACTAGAATTAACAAGAAAATAACAATTAGAGGGGATGGCCGATTAAAAAAAAAATTGTCACAGAAGAATTCTATAGTAGTTGAGCACGACAATATGAACAAAAAAATAGGTAAAGAACAAAAGAGGGATTTGACCTTTGGAGATGGTGGATCTTGATGCCTAGAGGGTTGCCACTCAAAGTCCTGTCATCGGTTGAGAGGTTCACCACACCAATTTTGGTTGTCAACTTTTGGGGTTCACGAGTTCAAGGGGCTCGGGAGAGAGGGTCGGATATAGGTGGGTGGGTCTAGGTGAAATGTCTCTAGTAGGGAGATATAGTCAGTTCTCGGAGGGTGGGTCTAGGCATTCGTGGTTGTCGGTGTTCAGTGAGGGAAGAAAGGTGGCTCTAGGCAAGTTCGTGGGGTTGGAAGAGGAAGGGATGTTCGTGGGGTTGAAAGAGAAAGGATTTGGGCAATATCCTATGTTTGTGGTTCAAGAAAAGTTTACTAGGAGGTCGACGTGGCAATATTTCATTGGAGACTATTTTTTAAGCATCATTGGAATGTCCTGTTAGAAGATTCTCTCTTCGTAGAAATCATACTTTTTGCCTGTGACGACCAGGACTAAGCTAAGCCTCTTTGTTTATTTTGGTGTATTATTTTGAGCCAAGTAAGGTGGAATAATCCAAGTAGAACTTAGGCTTGATACACTAGGCATCTAAGGCCATGGGGAAGGCCCACAAGCCCATGTGAGATTCAGGATGTGCTTGGCCCTTTGAAATTTTCATCTCAAAATCAAAATTCTCATTTTTCAAATCCCCATACAAAATATAATAAATAATTTAACTTTTTCAAATCCCAAAACAATAATAATATTAAAATATAATATTTTAATATTTTATCTTAAAACTCAAAATTCTCATATGAGAATTCTTAGTGGCCAAGCACAACCTCAGTCTCTATAGGGAAAAAAAACTAGGGTTTTGAAGCTCATGGGAACTAGGGCACACGCCCAACCTATCTTTGTGGACTCCCACATGTCATCCAATGGAACCTACTCTAGGACTTGATAAATCTGGACTGAATTGAGGGAAGATAGGTGAGAGAGTTTAGGGTTTGGGCCTTACACGCCTACCGTAGAGAATCACCCACCTTTTTATAATGTGTCTTGCATGCAAGAAAACTTGCTTATAAAAAGAGATATTGTGACACTTGTCACTAGCAGAGAAGGGCTTCTAGAAAAGGAAATGATGAGATTATGGGAAGTGGTGTCTAGGGAAGACTCAGGGACAAGAGGCACGGCAAACATGGAGAGAGAGGGTTTCAGTTTCTAAGAAGGTTTGCCATGTGTCATGCATGCTGTGACGCCCCCAAATCCCCACGTACGGACACGGGGAAATTGAGACATCCGGATGGTAACAACCCGGGTCACTACCCTATCGACAAGTGCCAAGTGTGTGCAAGCGACAAATGTGCACGAAGAAATACGCAGCGGATAGTAAAGACATATAACTAAGTACCAGAATTTTTTTCTTAATTTAATACAAAGCTATTCAATCATACATAATAAAATATTACAAGTACAGATATTGTTTCAAAACCAAATACAAAGCATGAACTCCAACTCAATACTCCGGCGGAGCCGCATCCTCGGGCTCAGCCTCCTCCTCGATCTCTGCATCAAAATTTACGGTACCAAAATGGTACCGCAGGTAAGTAAGATCCAAACGCCACTAGATAAACAAAAACATATTAACTCAAACAATATGCACGAAAGAATGCAATGCACATAACTCGTAATACCCATCTTTCCACGCACGCCAAAAATCCCATTTTGGCCCAAAACATATCCTTTAATCATAACCTCTCTATTATCCCAGACAATAGCCCAATAACCAATCCATCAGAGCACTGTAGGTGGGAATCGCAGGCGGGACTCTACCACCATACCTGCTTACCACCATCCCTGCACGTGCACCGTAGGCGGGAATCGCAGGCGGGACTCTACCACCATCCCTGCTTACCACCGTCCCTACTCACCACCGCAGGCAGGATTCACAGGCGGGATTCTACCACCGTCCCTGCTTACCACCGTAGGCGGGATTCACAAGCGGGATTCTACCACCGTCCCTGCTTACCACCGTCCCTACTCACCACCGTAGGCGGGATTCACAAGCGGGATTCTACCACCGTCCCTACTCACCACCGTGGACGGGATTCTACCACCGTCCCTGCTTACCACCGTCCCTACTCACCTCCTAACTCAAACCAATCATTCACATATGTCATAAATCATTTCTCGCTCACAAACCCAGTTTTCATTCACAAACAATGTACATGCATGCAACTACACGAAAACCGGGTTTTCCCTTTTTTTTTAACATGAAAACGTGTGCAATACACCATGAAAATATCAAGGCATACATATTTCAAACAAATAACAACATCAACCAAAACAACTCCGTCCTCAATCCATCCGACCCCCGAACTCCTCGGACTCAGTCCGGAATCAACCAACCAACCAGATAATTTATTGAAAGAGCAAAATATATTTAAATCTAAAAGTAGAGTTTGGAAAATTTTTACAGCGCTATAAGGTATTTTTAGAAGGTTCGGCGCGCACCAAAAGATGAGCGGAAAGCAACGTAACAGTGCAAATGCACTGTAGCCGTGGGTCGCAAAATACCCACTTTTGAACGGGGACAAACCAAGACACCAAATTGATAGGGAATGGTCTAGGGATGTTTATGAAGTTAGTGAAAGCGAGTTTTGGCCGTGGGTGGCGGCAAAAACGCCGGTAGAAGTGAAAAACGTGCAAATCGGAGTTGAGCTCGTGGGAGCTGCTCCGGTGACCGTTTGAGGCCGGAAATGGGTGGGTTAGGTCGGCAAGAGGTAGGGGAAGAAGTGGTGAAGAGGTGGTGGCCGGAGGTGGAGCGACGGCACCAGAAACGGCTCAAAACCGTGCAGCTTAGATGTGTTTTTCCGGCTAAACGACCGGCCGGTTGGGGGAGATTTTCGGTGGGGTGGTTCACCGGAGGGAGGGGAAGGTTTTGGTGGGGGTGGTGATGGCCATGCCGGCCAGACGGCGGTGGGCTGGGGTTGGGTGTTGAACGGCGACGGGAAGAGGAGAGAGAGAGAATTCGCGTGCACGAGCGGAAAAGGAGGAAGAAGAAAGAAAGAAAAAGAAGAAAAAAGAAAAAGGGAAAGAAAAAGAAAAGGAAAAGAAAAAAGGAAAAAGAAAAGATGAAGGAAAGAAATGAGGTCCAGTCCTCACTTCTGGGATCCAGAAACTGTTCCGCCGAAAACGATATTAAAAACATAAAACGACTAAAATAAATTAAACACCACATCAAATAAAATAAAAACCAATTAAAACACATTAATTTAAAATAAATAAACCAATATATTAATTAAATTAAAAACACTCCTTCAGTGAAAATACACGTAAAAGCGGGTCATCACACATGCAAGATAGAAGATGAGGAGATTACATTGGGAAGAGGTGAAATCTACAAGAAGATGGAGAGCCACACGCCTAAGGGTTTCTAGAAGAATCTTGGTGGAAAGCTCATGTGGTGGACGGCACTAGGGAAGGGTGCATGCCTCCCACATTGCCTAATCACACTTTCTCCAAGACTTTGGCAACCACCTACACACACACACACTTCACTTGCCACTTGGCAAGCATGCACATAGGTAGAGCTTCAAGAATGATATAGGATCTGGAGATTGACCATTTCACCACTAGATTCAATAAACCTAGACACTTGAAGAAGGGTTTAAAAGGAATTAGGGTTTTAGTTTGGGTAACCCACGCGCCACTTGTCCAAAAGTTAGCTTTTGGTTCCCAACACAATCTAATGATGGGGAAAGGGGAAGAGACACACATGGTAGTTATGCCATTTGGCATCCATGCACCAAGTTTCAGATTTTTCTAGAGGGAATCACACACCTATAAGAAGGGAGATCCGAAAAACCAAGAGTCTTTTTGAAAAAAAGCTTAGATATTTTCGGGCCACTTTCTCTCTCTCCACTCTACCATTTTCTCTTCAACAAAACACCACTCACGCCACCCTCCATCCACTCAAACATTATTCTAAGTACTTGTAAGTTGGAGTCATTATCTACAAGGGAAAGCCACGAAGGTAAGGAAAACCAAATACTTCTTTCCTTATTTCTCACACACAGCCAAGAGAGGGAATGTTTGGAATTTCACAAGTTCTTCATGAACAAATGATCAAGACACACACACACGACCAAGAGGAGAAATGCTTTCGGATTTGATGAAGAATTTCCACACTAGCACACACTCGGGTACTTAGGGTTTTCTTCTCCAAAGAATGGGAATCCAAACTTCTTTTGCTTAAGTTTGAAGGATTAGTACTTTTGAGAGGAAGGAAGGCCACGACCTAAGCATTCATTTGAAAACTAGGGTTTTCATCTTTTAGAGTTTCAGGCCTATATGGAAGAACCTTGAAGATTAGGGTTTTCTTGTCATGAAGAAAAACCTAGAGTACACTCACTCACTCACACATGCACAGATTAGGGTTTAAAAGAAACCGATTCTTATAAGTCTTATACTATATTTTTCAGCTTACTTATTATTATTAGACATTGGATTTTTGTAAGTAGACCACTAACTTATTTCGGATATTGCAAGTATATGGTATATAAACTTGTTTGTGTACATTTGTGTTTGAGGAGATGGTGTTTATCATGTATTATATTCGGTTCTTCAAGTGTTTGATTACCTTGTTATTTGATTGGTTTGTTGTCACATTATTGTCATCATGAAAAGGAGTTGTGATGCCATATCTAGTGTTCGGATTCACAAAGTTTTGATGTGTATATTGATATTTAATGTCTAACCAAACCTATTAGAGGTTTAAGTTCATGAAATGCTTGTTTTCTCACATGTACATGCATGATTCAGCTATATATATGTTATTAGTGATGCTTACCCGAATGCATTAGAAGACTCCATGTTCTTGAACGGATTGAATGATCATGCATTTTAAATGATGACATGTTTTGGCCATGCATATGTGTGATGTATTATTGAATATATGTCGAAGCTCTAAGTGTATAAAATGAATATCCATGCATATTAGGGTTTGCATGTTTCGGGCATGCATAGTATATGTGAAAATATAAGTGCTTTGTTCCTTGTTTGTGTTCAAATGTCTTTGAATTATTGATAAGAACATGATCTCATGTTCTAATATTTCTAAGCTGTAACACAGGATGTACATAGTTGTACATGATTACATGATGCATGATTTGTGTTAAGTTCAACATGCATTAGTACATGTCTTATGAAAGTACAAGCTTTAATGGTCAATGTCACATGCACTGGGTTTGTGAAATTATTTTAAAAAAAGAAAAGAAAAGAGTTGTTTAAAGTTTTGTCACGATCCCAAATGCTAGGACGGGAAAATGCTTTAGTGGAACTCCTATGTCCACTCAAGAGTGATTAAAATATAGTGGTAGCCCTTGAATCGATGAAGTGCAGTCGACGGATCTCGAATGGTTCCTAAAGGGAAAGGATACCAGAGCGGGATTGCACCTAAAGCTAGTGGATGCCATATGGGGAAGGAAAAAAATGCAAACTGCCATACTAAGTATGATTAAGAATAAGACATAGTCACCTTAGTCAAAATGGGTCAATGGTTAATGTGGTAACTAGCGGAGAATTCATGGTACATAGGGGAGTCGTAAGGTATCCAATCATATGTTTTAAGTCAAGAATAAGGCCTTGAGCTCAAAGGCATGCTATGCTATGTTATATGAATAAGAACCCAAGCTCACATGTATGTTTAAAAGTCAAAGTGTATATGTAAAAAAGTTCATGTCCATACACTCATTATGGTTTTCTCTCGTATGCTTAGGATATCTATTAAACGTTGCTTATTTACTTATCTAGATTTCTTGAAATCTCACTCGGAATGGTAGTTCCATTCCCCCCACTCGGAATGGTAGAAATTGTAACAAGATCCCAAGAAGGAAACCATGGGGAAGTGCAAGAGGCCAACTCCCCTGATACCTAGGGCGACTCCGAAGAGCCCCATAAGCTCATTGGACCCATTCATTTTGGAGAGATTGGAAGCCACCGACCAGTTCATTACTGAAGTGTTACAACTCTTAGAAGAGTTAAGAAGGATTCTAAACCAAGACAAGGCTAAGTAGGAATAGCTTAGCTGGAAGACGTTTTGACAAGGAACCATTAAGATTATGAAAGAAAGATTAGTTGGCTGACTTTGAATGATAGTCTCATGTTTTTTTAGTCTCTTTTGAAACAATTACTCTTTTGAAGATTTTATGAAATCTGATCTTGTGGGATATTTATGCTTCAGTACCATGATATTTATTTTACCATTTGGCCTAAGTAGAATTTTTTGCTGTGATTTACTGCATACTGCTATATCAATAGCTGCATTGCATCTTAACTTTCATGTACGAGGGGTATGTGGTTTTGTGTTACATGTCCCGATGCTTCAGTCACCGTCTAATCCCAAACAGGGGTTGGAGGCGTCACATTGCCCTTTCCGCAACTTCATGACCAACTTCAAGAAATCACCCAACTTTTTTTTTCCCTTTCCTCATCCTTATGACTTGCTTTAGCAATCAAGGAGCTATTTACAAAGATATGATATTGAATTTAGTCAGATTTCAATAATTTTGCTAGGTTTCTTAATTGAATGGATGGGGTGGTTTTAAGTGTTGTTTTCTTAACATAGCTATAAAAATATTATACAAAAGTAAACTAACAAACTAATATGACTTCATGTGATCTGTCTAATCTATTTTATAATATATCTAATCTATTTTATAATAAAATGAGTATTTGTGATTTTTGTCATGGAGAAAATGAAGACATTTTCCACATTTTACGTTAATGTCCTTACTTTTATAAAGTGTGGTAGTTGTATTTTGGAAAAGATATGGTGCTTCTATATGGTAATTCCAATTTTGATAATGCTGTAAAAGCAGTTATGAAGATACATAGCCCTTTTACTTTGTCTTGATTCTTGATTAATGCCTGGGGGGTATGGAAATTCCATAATCTGAAGATATTTCAACAGAATAATCTTGATGTGAGTGTTGTGGTTGGAAGTTTTTTTTTTTATTATGTTGAGAATTATCAACTTGTCCATAAGCATTTATAGGTTCACAAGCACTTATCTACCCTGCATTAGTATCCTCTGCTATGTCAATGTGGGACCTTAAAACTAAATGTTGATGGTGCTGTATTTAATTCCATACATTCTTCTAGGGTGGGTATACTGTTGCGAGATGAAAAAAGGTGTATGGTCATGGCAATATCTAAAAGAGAGTTGAGTATTTATGAGGTGGAAGATATTGAAGCCCTTGCTGCTTTAAGGGGTTTTCAATTAGTTTCTCATCTAGGCATATCTCATTTGACTCTTGAAGGGGATTCAATTGCTATGGTAGAGGCTATTTGTTCAAGGGGGATTAATTGAATAGTTGTAGTCATTTGATTCAAGAAATTAAAATACTGTTGAGATTCTCCATGTTGGTAGGCATGGAAATGAAGTAGCCCATCTTTTAGCTTGATATGCACGTTTTGTGGATGATACTCTTCAATGGTGGCATGCACCTTCAGATTTTATTGTGGGCAGTCTTGCAATGGATGCAGCTGGTGTATTCTGATATGTCATTTATCTATTGGTTTATAGTATTCATGCTTGATATTATGTATTGCATCAGTTTTATTTGAATGGATATATTGTTTCTTCTAAAAATAATAATAATATAAGTAATTTTACAATACGATGAATCAAATTAAATCACATTAATTTGTGAGATTACTTTTATATAATTGTTTTGTACTAAAATATCTCTCTTTTTTAATAAATGAAGTAGCGGAGTTAATGGGTGAATTGAATGCTTTGCCAGGAATGATGGGATGAATATTTTACAATATTGATGTGGACAATAGATGGAGTATGGTAGAGGAGAAGTATTTTGAGAATTGATTATTTATGTTGTTTTGTAAAGCATTATGGTTATTTTTCATGTAGTTGTATCATCTCTCATAGATCTTATGATGTGCCCTTAATTGTTGGACCACATCGCCGTCACCTCATGCTCTTTCTTCTCTCACAAATCATCAAACCACATGTGTATAATATTGCATCAAGAGTTGTTTTGTTGAAGATGAATCAAGGTGAGATTGAAAAATTAAATTAGAGATGGTAGAAGAGGTGAGAGTTGTTTGTTGATGAGGAAAACGAGGTTGGATTGGAAAGTGAAAATAGAATGATCTTATGTGGGTCTATGTAAGGTTAGAAGTCTATTTAAGGTTAGAAAATAGTGTATTTGACAAAACTTCTATGAGTATGCTACTTTTGAAAGATGTTTGAGTTGGAGTTATGATAAATCTTTTCATAATAGAAATGGTTATTCTATTGTCAAATTGGTATGTAAACTATACCATTCATGTCACTTAAATTGTAAGATTTGATTTGTAAGATTCAAATTTTAAAATTTATTTTCTAAAACAAATTATGTCACATAAGTAGTGTATGGTGTAGAGACCTTAAAATAGCAGTACTCTAATAGAAATATATTTTGATTAAATTCTCTTTTTTTATTTTTTATTTTTTTATGTTTGTGCTTAATTAGCAAAATGAAAATTGTATAATTTCCCATTGGGGATTATATGGTTAATCTCAATTCAAGCTTGGCTTTTGTGCTTGATTTACCTAAGATGGACCATGTAAATAATTGGTAATTGTGATGTGTTTTGATTTGAAAATGAAGGTGACGTTTGAATAAAGAGAGTGATGACATGGACAAGGGAAACAAAGATGAAGTCGTGTGCTTGGTGAAATGACAGAGAAATGAATTTTATATCTGGACTGACCAATTGTCAAATTGTGATACAGTTTACTTAATGATCAATTCTGTAGTATTCTAAAATGGCTCAATCTGAGAAATGTTTTGAACAACTTGAAAAGCATCTCCTTCTAAGATAATGTTCTTTAAACCAATTTGAACTCTAAAGATTGTAGTTTGTACCCAAAAGATTCAGCCAATAACGGATCAGGAGACATGTCTCTTTGCATTCTTTTTGTGGCCATGATTCTGCCCTCATCATCACTAACAATAATACCATTTCCAACTTTGTATTGTCTTTTGTCAATAGCTACACCCTAGTTGATTTTACAAAATTCTTTAGGAGGAGGCTCCCATCTACATATTGAGTTGCCCATACCTATTGCAACACTGTCCTTACCTATGTTTGCTTCTTTAAAAGATAACAAGAGTTGTTTAGATTGCTGCATCATAGAAGTTGGGTGGGTGAAGTTACTCTTGAACATATATTCATTTCGTCTCTACCATAGCCTCTTTGTAGTTTCTTCTAATTGCTCATTCACAAACATATCAGACATGGCTTAAAAAACTCCAAGAAAACTATTTTCTGAAAAGTTGCATTTTTTTTATTTGTTTTGAACATTGGCCCAATACATCCCTTGCTGCAGTACAATCACAAAGAGCATGTGTTACTTATTCCTATTCCTCTAAGCAAATTGGACTATTTGTAGATTCCACCACTTTTTTATGAAGAGATTTAGATTGATGGGTAGAGCTTCAAGATTTTCTCTCCATAGAAAAACTTTAGAAGAATTTGGGACTTTGATTTACCATATTTTGGACCAGACATCCTTCATTTGATTTGAACTATAAGATTACCATTTAACACGATCTATGATCTCATTTTGTAGATGTAGACACTTTTGACAGAGCATTGACCATTGATAGTGAACCTCCATGTCGATTTATCTAAATTATTGCAAAAACTTACAAGGATCTTCTTAATCATAGCAGCTTCCATACTGGAAAAAACTTATTCAAAAAGAGTGATATTCCATTTTTTTTGTATACAAATCAATGAGAGTTGTAGCTATCTCATGTCATTCTCATCAAGAATTCTAGGCTCACTTTGCACTCGATAAGTTGTTGGCTGGAAATTCATTTGTCTTTCCAGATCCTAATTTATTCACCATTTCCAATCGTCCATATTATTCCTTCTTCCGCTAAGTGCCTTGCTGCTAGAATACTCCTTAAAAATAAAAAAAGGTCTAAATTCTAACCTTGCTTGAAAAATGAAGTACGAGGAAAGTACATCATCTTTAGTACCTTTACTGCTGAAGAATCTGGTCTCTGAATCAACCTCCACTCTTGCTTGGCAAGCATTGCCAGATTAAAACTCTCTAGATCTTGACAACCTAAACCTCCAGAGGACTTAGTTTTTCCCATTTGACTCCATGAGACCTAGTGAGCATTCCTCTCTTGCTCATGCTGACCTCACCAGTAGTTGTTCTATCACTTTATCTATCTCTTAAAGAAGAGATCTTGGAAGCTTGAAGACTCCTATACTATTAGTAGGCAAGGCTTGAATCACTGATTTAATCAGAATTTCCTTGCTTGCTTGTGACAAAAACTTCACTTTTCAACTACTAATTCTACTTCTAACCTTGTCCAGTATGCTCTTGAAAGCCTGAGATCAAGATCTGCCAATGATGGCTAGCAGACCAAGATATTTTTCTTAGGAAGAGGCTGATCTAACTTTTGCTATGCTTAAAATGATCTCCATTGATTCTCTACTAGTATTGCTGTTGAAATGAATAGAGGTTTATTCTTTATTAAGCCTCTAACTAGAAGCCTTTTCAAAGCTTTAGAGAGATTGCTTTGCAGAAAAGGAAATTGTCATCTGTAAAAATGAGGTGGTTTATGAAAGTCCTATCTCGAGCCAATGGTATGCCTGTGATTGACCCTGCTGACTTAGCATTATTAATGAGAGAACTTGATGCTTCATAACATAGAATGAAGAGGTAGAGTGATAGGGGATCACCCTACCTTATACCTCTCGTTGGCTTAAAAGCACTCTAGGAAGAGCCATTTATGAAGATTGAGTAGGATACTGACTATGAAAGCCTATCTTGGTCATCATTTCTCTTAAGAATTCTCATTCCACTCTGTTATATGCCTTGCTCATGTCGAGCTTCATAGCCATGAAACCTAATTTTCCATAGGCCTTATTAGTCCTATGCAAAAATACCTTATGCCCAATCTAGCCGAAAGACTGGACTTGGCCCAATCAGACAAAATCGAGTTGATCAGGTTAAGCAAAAGTCAAGTATAATAACTCTCAAAGTTGGTCAAAACTGATCACCCGACCATAGCATTTTTCTCTTCTCCTTATACCCTAGCTGCCACTCTTCCTCTCCACTCAACATCACTGTTTTTCATCTTCACTTGTTGCTTCATTTGATCCATTGATGATTTGTGTCCTCATTGTTTTTCATCTCTGTTGGTCTTCACCTATCTTCATCACATAGATTGGTTTGACAATGGTACTTGATTACGCCCAAAGAATAACACGGTAGTTGTAGCACAGCTTAGGGGTGTCGATTCCACAGGGAGACAAATTAAAAGAATACCAGAAGGAACAAAGAAACTAAAGGAAAATATTAAATGATTAATAGAGAACAAAGATTAATTTTAAATGTAAATTAAAATGAAACAAAGTGATCAACGGAAAAAGTACTCAAATTTGACAAACAGTAGACCTTCGGGAATCCCGTGCACAAATCCGATTTTTTAATTATTTTTAATTCATTGGATAACTCAATTAAGAATTCAATTCCCCAAATTCTCAATCAGAAGATATAGATTTATAAACCAAAATTAAACCAAATGTAACCCCTTGAAAAATCATTCACCACTTTTAAAATACGTAAATTACTATCCCTATTGAGAAAATCCAACGACAACAATATACTCAGGGAGCGAAATTGCAGCAAAAAATTAAATTAATATAGATAAATAATTGATCCAAACATAATCAAAGAACCAATCCATTTAATAGAAAAAGCATTACCGAATCCATAAATAGAATAAATTCTATGATTATTCGAAGAATAAAACATCAACGATGAATTGAGAATGATAAAACAAAAGAGTTTTGGTAATTGAAGATCAAATACATAAATTAAAAATATCATCTAATGTGTAAGTTCATCCCTAACCCTACTTGAGAATTTAGTTACCCATAAATATACTAGACAACAAAAATCTCTAGAGAAAATTGAAGTGAACGGTGGCCATGGAAGTGATTTTCTCCTCTCTTCAAATCTACCTCTTGTGCCTCCTCCCCCTCTATTTCGTGCTAATAATATGCTTATATAGGGTAGGAAAGAAATTCTAATGTCCTCTTAATTTCTGCATAAAAAAATCGCCTAAATTTTAGGACTCATATTGGTAGCCACGTACACGCTTCAGGAGTCTGAATTTAGAAATCCTTATTAGAGACAAATTTATAGCCCTTTAAAATCATCAAGAATCACATCAATCCAAATATATGAGTAAAAAGTTACGGTCAAAAGACTAGAATATGTCCAGACTGTCTCCTAGCAAATTTCAGACTTGGACTTCTTGTGGTTTCCTTTTGTGATTTCTTTTTCTTTTTCTTTTTCTTTTCTTCCAAATTACTCTTAAACCCCATGAAAGTCCTCATTTGAATTTGACTGAGCTTGACTTGCTCTTTTATAAACTCTGAAATTAAACATAAAAAAAACCATTTAGGAGTATCTCAATGTAAATAGAAACTCAATTCAAGAATACACATTAATTCTTATGATTTCTATTCACATTTTAGCATTTTAATCCAATAATAGGGTATTTAGAGTGCACTTTCGCACACTCATCACACCCCCCAACTTACTTATTGCTAGTCCCTAGCAATTTTCATGTCAAAACTACGAAAGAGATCAAAGAAAATCACACATAAAGGCCATCAAGTCACACTTCTAGATTCACATATCAAAACAATTTAAGGAATCCAATAACCCAACAAGATCAATCCACCTATAGCAATTCACTGAGTGTGTGTGTGTTCTTCAAGTCATAACCATCTTACCACTAATTTTGACACATACAACATCAAGAACGTTTCAAGCAAAAGGTTCAACTCCATAACTCACGGGTATAATAGTGTTTCGTGTAATGGCTCTCTCTATGGAGTTGACAATGGGTGTACACACACTCTCATAGGAAACTAGGCAATTATATACAAGCAACAAAAATATTGATCTTATGATAGAAACACTAGCAAATAAGACTTCCACCACCCTTTCCAAAAACTTACTTAGGATCAGAACGGTCAACACAAAGGATTGTAACGTGGCTTGGGTTTGGGGCTACATGAAAAAAAAAGATGAAAATGATTCAAAAGACTTCCAAGTACATACAAAGGGAATTTTATTAAATATCTCAGTAGACCACACTTCTCACTTGATGTACTTTCCACTTGTAAGATCATCAAATAATAATATTTTTCCTTCTTCTTCCTCTTCTTTTTTTTTTTTTTTTTTTTTTTTACAATTTGATGGACAAACACATTCCACTTTGGTATTCTTTCCATTTCTACCAACCTTTTTTTTTTCTTTTCTTTCAGAGCTCACTCAATTGAACACTGTGCAACTTGTACTCTTCTCCCTTTTTTTTTTTTTGTCTTCTTCTTCTTCTTCTTTTGAATTGAAAATGATAAAATAAAATAAAAGAAAGAAAATGCAAATTCCACACCTAGTATACACTTGGAATTAAAAATGGTAGAAAAATTAATGTATAGGTTATACTCCAATGTGGAGAGGTGTGGATGATGATATGGGTATATAAAAAGAAAAAGCTACGTGTTTATTGGCTCAAAGTTGGCTACTAGGGGTCTATGATGGAAAGGGATAGCTTGAAAGGCTCAAACGTTGATCCTAAGTTGACCTTCGTCATATCCCAAGTATATCCACCATCTTACCACAAACCATGTAATGATATTCTCAAAAGAAGTGCCCAATTCAACAGATCAATAAATGCTTATCACAATTTATTGCTTTTGTAGGCTCTCAATCCTCTCCAAACTCACAAGAATACTTAAGCAAAAAAGAGTTCTCTAACCATATGTGTCAAACCACCATCTTACCACAAAACTTGGATGAGTGCATTAAGGGTTCTGTGAATGCTTCAGCAAAAATGATTAGGTAGGTTTGGTGAATTCATGAAGATGGCTATGAATGAGAATGAGTACACATGTGAAAATGATGCACATGTGATGCAAATTAAAAAAAAATTGACACATGAAAATATGCCACAGAGTTTCAACAAGCATTTTAAATACTGAATTTGCACCACCACCCCCCAATTTAAATGAAATATTGTCCTCAATGTTTAAAAATTAAAATTAAATGGGAAGTAATTGAAAATGGTAGAATACACCTTATGAGTGATGTGGGTAGCTCACTACGCACCAATGATGGTAACCTAAACTGACAGAATAAAACTAACGTACAAACAAAAACAAAGAAGACAACAGCAAACAAAAAGGAAAAGAAATAAAATAAGAGAAAATAGAAATAAAATAAAGCAAAACAAAATAAATAAAGAAAAACATACCTGGGTGGTGTGGTCAAGGTTGATAGACTGGATCCACAAGCGGAATATCTTCCACTTCTGGAACTTGCCTATCAATTAATACTTTAAAGCGTTAACCATTTACTTTAAAGATCCGGCCATCTTTAAGATCTTCTATTTCTACTGCCCCATTTACAAAAACATTCTTTACTACAAAGGTGTCAGTCCACCTAAACTGAAGTTTTCCTTGGTGTTTGTGAAGTCCAAAATCATATAAGTATACTCAGTCATTAGGCTCATACCTCTTCCTAAGAATATTTTTACCATGAAATGCTTTCATTTTAACCTTATAAATTTTATATTTATGCAAATGTTTCAATTTAACTCTTGATGCTTTCATACTTACAGAAATTTGTCTTTCACCTTTGTTAGGCAACTCTTCAAATTTCGGTTGCCAAGCCCGTGTGCCATAATCCTGAGTTTCATAAAAAATAGCACAAGTATCAGTAACATCAGATGAATCACTAATAGTATCAAATTTAGAATTAACAAGGGAATATTCAAGGGGATCAAAATCATGAGTTGTGTGAACTCCCTTGTCTACGAGTGCATCAATCATGTATGTTTGGTGGCACTCATCATTTGTTGCTTGTTTCTCAATATGGAAAATGTTGACCTCCATGGTCATATTTCCAAAAGATAGCTTCATCAACCAATTCCTGCAATTTATAAGTACATTAGCCGTAGCGAGGAAAGGTCTACCTAATATGACCGGAATCTTAGAGTTAGACTCAACAACTGATTGAGTATCCAAAATTAAAAAATCAACAGGATAATAAATTTTGTCAATTAGGATCAGAACATCCTCAACTATCCCTCTCAGTTTCTTAACTGAACAATCAGCTAACTGAAACACAACAGAAGTAGGTTTAATTTCACCTAAACCAAGCTGCAAATAAATAGAATAAGACATCAAATTAACACTAGCTCCTAAATCTAGCAAGGCTTGTCCAAACTCATGATTCCCAATAGTACATGCAATTGTTGGACAACCAGGATCCTTGTACTTAGGAGGAATTCGCTGCTCAATTAGAGCACTAACTTGCTCTATCAGAAATGTTGTTTTCTTAACATGGTGCTTCCTCTTAACTGTACAAAAATCTTTAAGAACTTTTGCATAAGTGGAAACTTGTTTAATAACATGCAAAAGAGGAAGGTTAATGTGACGCCCCCAAATTCCGCTTGGGATTGAACGGACATTTGAAGCGTCGGGACATGCAACACAAGGTTACCTGCCCCCGTTCATGACATATAAGATGCAATGTTTCTAACATGCATCTAGCATTATGCAATATTCGCAGCGGATAATCTTTTTCTTTAGCAATACTATGCACCAAACTAAATATATCCCAAATACTTGAAACATAATTCATACATAAAGGCATACTAAAAAGCCGTGATCACCACACTAGTCTAAAA